>JACYXH010000685.1:2140000-2167500 GCA_026745465.1 Lota lota | reverse complement strand
GAAAAAGGCTCCGATGATGAGAATTAAAGGGGAAGAAATGTTGTTGTGCAAGACCCCGGAAAGAGAGAAATACCTAGACCGGGGTCTGCAGAAACCAAAAGGCGATTGGTGTGTTCATTCACTGTCAGTCTTGGTCGTTTAACTGCTTTTCGCTTTTAAACGTTCTCTAAAAAGTGCATTTATTTTGTCGTCAATAACATGGTTTGATAAAAACATTTTAAACACAACCCTTAAAGAAACGTAAATAAAGTGCATAGTAAAGTAAATATAAAGAAAGAAGAGTATAATATTCCATGGAGGAGGGACTCTCTAGATTTACGAGATGAGATGAGTATTATTGGTCGTACATTTACATCCATGAGTTCCTAATGACAGAAAACCTGAACAGGAGACCGTGGGAGTATGTGTGTGTTTCATATTTCCATGTTTTTTTCATATTTACACATCCTTAAACTCAAGTTCACAACCAAGATACGAAGACAATGCTAAACCATTTTCATCCGACTCTACAAGGCATATGAATGGTGCTTATTATTATTTTCTGATATATCACAGAATGACATGAATGGTTGTGGCTACGGTGAGACTTCTTATGAACGTGGGCTCTTATGAAAATGCCCCCAAAGCGTATTGCACGGGGCAAAAAAATCCCTTGTTAATTTCCTACCCTTGTACCCCACCTTTGACTTTGGCCCCCATGTGTACAGTGCAGACTTTTAAAAGTGTGTGGCAATGCGGGCTTACGCCATGCAGACTGCTTTAGACATGGAGCTTGGTTACGTGGCTAAACAAAGACACAGAGCTCCCTTATAAAAAATACATTGGCTCAGGCCTCGGCTGAATTGTGTGATTTTCTCACCCCCGCTTCTGTTATAACTGAGCGTGACCGAGTGCTGAGCTGAATGAGTGGACTGTGGACACACTTCTAGCGAGTGGACTGTGGAGCGGCAGGAGGACACGTCTCTATGGGAACCACCCCCAACACAGAGGGGAGGGTGGGGGGGGGGGGGGGGGTCATCTAAGCATTGTTAGTCTGTAAACACAGCTTTTTAAACCACCTCTTTATGGACTTAACTACGTAAGCTGCAGTGCGTACCCCTTTCTTTCTATCCTGAGAATGAAGAATGAGAGACGATAAGAAACAGAAAGAAAGAGAGAAAGAAAGAACGACCGAACAAACCAACAAAGAAGACAAAGAAAGATTGTGATGTTGAAAGAAAGTTGAAACAGAAAAATAACAGTGGATATAAGTTGTAATTGTTACTGAAATTATGAAATAATGCAATAGCTTAAACCACCAGGGAACTAAGCTTTTTTCCGCAGATGTGATTCAGTAAAATCAGGTCATTGGCAAACTGTGCTGTGCTATGTGTTCTCTAATATAGTCGGTAATACACAGTAGAGCCAGCAACTCCCAGGATTGTAGACCCACTTCTGGCACAATGGCAGTGTGTATGAAATGAGCATATGAGAACAGTGTGTGTGTGTGTGTTTGTGTGTTTGTATGTGTGTGTGTGTGTGTGTGTGTGTGTGTGTGTGTGTGTGTGTGTGTGTGTGTGTGTGTGTGTGTGTGATGATCACAGCTCTGTCTGATAAAGCCAGTGTGGATACGTAGTCAGTCTCACGGGCCCCCCAGAATAGTATAGAAAAGTACAAGGAATAACAATAAGCCAGAGATGTACCGAGAAACAAGTCCATAATGCTAGAGATGAGCCAGGGCCTTGGAATATATTCACATAAAAACCATTGAATGCCTCCACTTGTGTGTGGGTGCGCGTGCGCCTATTTGTCTAATTGTGTGCATGCACTCGAGAATATTTCAATATGACAGAAATTAGCCTCTAAGAGGAGTGTCCGCTAAGATAAAAGAGAACATGCACCATCTCTCTAGTCGCCTGCTCCCCCTCCCATTGCCATCTCCCCTGATGCACATGCAGCAAGGACCCCGCCACTCCATTGTAAAGCTGTCTGATGGGCGCCTGATGAAAAAGCAAAATTACATGGCGGGTGGGGTGGGGTGGGGTGGGGGAGGGGGGTGGTGAAGGGGGAGTCAGTGCAAAAGCCTGAAGGCAAGAGCACGGACATTTGTAAATCACCCCTCGATATAAACATAGTGTTTAAAAGGGGTTTCTGAGGCTGTTTTGCAGGGGAACTGCCGAGCTCCACTACCGTCAGTGGCAACGTAGCACATTTCCCCTTTCTGAGCAACAGCGGCAATCTCTGTGAACAGCATCCACCTTCCAGCAGTGTGGATGATGGTCTCTAGGCGGAGAATGCATCTGAATACATTTACATAAAAATGGTGCTACACTCGCACAGACGAAACCTGTGCTGAGAGTGCAATGTTGCTTTCATTGTCTGCAAAAATAAAAATATAAAACACACTGGAAATGATTGAAATGTGGGTCGTCGGATGTGCGGCTGTCTGGGGAGGGGGGCAAGAAAACAAGGAAAATGCTCACTTAGTTCTGCTGTGAGAACAATATAAGCAGGGGTGTGTGTGTGTGTGTGTGTGTGTGTGTGTGTGTGTGTGTGTGTGTGTGTGTGTGTGTGTTTAAAATCTGTCAGGAACTCAATGTGCCCCATTCCCCTTCAATGTTAATGATGCCAATGGTGGATATTGGATTCAGAAGCACTGGGGAATTAGAGACTAACAGCTTAAGATATCATGAGGAAAATAGATTGAGGAAATAGAGACACAAATTGGGCAAAAATAACTCCCATTGCCGATGAGGCTGTGGGAAAAAAAGCAGGGATTTCTAGATGACTATTAAATTGGCTGGTCATCCGCGATATTGGATGACCAGGGGAATCAGGTAAATTGGCATCATTAACTGTCGTCTGAGAAGCTCCACAGTAAAAATGTAGATATTTAGATTGCAGCCGGATATGATATAGATATTTAGCATGCAATTTATTCTACAGTGGAGGAAATATCTGATCTTCTAAAAGTAATCTTATTTAAAAATTGTTTAATCTCCGAAGAGATAACCACTCTGAAAATGAAGAATAGTCTGAAAATGGCGATATAAAATGCTACAATCGAGAAACGTCAATATTTAATAACCAAATATTCATATTTTACGGAATTAGTAAGAACACACCAACATTTGTCAAAACAATTATTCAAGTGTCCAATAATTTGTATTTTACTCACACTAGGAGCATACATAAGAGAATATAAAAAGAACCCCCAAATTATACTCTTAAAAGGTTGCATAAGACCGCAACCATGGTTGAGTTACAGATATTCATATGTGTGCATTGTTTTTAATGATAATATTGACATTAACAAGGGGGAAGACCACAGAAAAGGCTCAGTGAACCATTCTGACAATGTCTCCGGTTGATATAGTCAGCTTGTCAAACCACACTGTGATCGCACACACACTGCTGCCCTTAGGAGAGAGGGGGGGAGAGAGAGAGAGAGAGAGAGAGAGAGAAAGAGGCAGAGAGAGGGGAAGAGAGGAACAGACGAACAAGAGAGGGTCAGCAGGGAGGGAAACAAACCCCCAGAAGCAAGTGAAAGAGAGTGTGTGTGTGTGTGTGCAGTGCATCTATATTGGCGCAGCTGTGTGTGTGTATGTATGTATGTATGTGTGTGTGTGTGTGTGTGTGTGTGTGTGTGTGTGTGTGTGTGTGTGTGTGTGTGTGTGTGTGTGTGTGCGTGTGTATCAACCCCAGCTGGGCAGACATTTACTTGACATGTTGATAGGGATTTAAGCAGTGGGTGGGTGGTGTGTCTGGCCAAGGTGAGTAAAAGAGAGGAGAAGAGAGAAGAGGGGGGGTCATAAGGGGGGATGCTCACCCAACTGCCGTCACTGAACTTGATTTCAGCGTTTGTTGAGACGATTGTAAGGGGGGGAACAAGGAGAGAGGAGGGCAGAGATAGAGGGGTTGCCGAGGCTGTGGCTTCCTCCAGGCTACGGGAGGGGGCTGGGGACAGGTCCATTGAGCTGAAGGGGAGAGGGTGTGTTTCTTTGGCTTTCAGGAGGTCTAATGAAGCATTTGTCTCCCTGAAGAATGGATGGATGGGGAGAGGGGGGCTTGGAACCGCAGGTTGGGTTAGCTAGGTTCCCTGTTTGCTCCAACACATTCCTCTCCTCCTCCTGTGTAATGCCCATCCCAAGTCTGTATTATTTTCTATCTACTATCTATTATCTAAATTTTCTTCCCTATTTCTTTGTGTCGATCTCTAATCCTCCTTTCCTTTCCTTTCTGTTCCTCTCCTCTGATCCAACCTCTCATCTTCTCTCCTCCATCCTCTCATCTCCTCTCCTCTCCTCCCTCCCCTATCTCTCCTCTCCTCTCCTTCTGTCCTCCCCTCTCATCTCATCTCCTTCTCTCATCTCCTCTCCTTTCTTCGCCGCTCCTATCCCCTGACAACATCCTCATGTGCACTAGTATTCAAGTATTCAAGGCCAAACATACCCTATATTAATAATCACCTATAAAACACATACATTGCTAAGCTAAACCCCACAAAACATAGAGAAACCCTCAGCACCACCATTCCTACTATCACATTTCAGGTGGAATTATGTATCTTCCATTACAAGCTCTTCTGATTACGTGGGACATGAGATGGCCCCTTCAGGAACATGTGAAATTACAGGGAGCACCAGACTGAGACTGACAAGTGTAGGGCGTAGGGAAGGCAGGGTGATAGTAGTTGCAGTGTCTGGCTTGGTTAGACTGCGTGTGATGGTGGTGAATGGGGGGATTGGGGGGGGGGGGGGGGGGGGGGGGGGGAGAGAGACTGACAGGCCACAGCACTGATTTCTGACTGGATTCATCTGATGGAGAGCAGGGCCAGCAAGCTGATAGAGGTGGGGTTGTGCTCCACTGACCCTCTGCTCCTGGTGTCCCTCTCTATCTCTTTCTCTCTCTCTCTCTACCTCTCTCTGTCTCTCTCTCTGTCTCTCTCTCTGTCTCTCTCTCTCTTCTCTCTGTCTATCTGTCTCTCTCTGTCTCTCTCTCTCCAGGCAATAAGATGTAGTTTATAAGATAGGTAAACACACCCACCAGTATCCAGACAGAAAGCCATCAGGAGAGGGTAGGGGGGGGGGGGATTGGGCCTAGCAAGGCAGACGATAATCCCCCACACCCACCCTCTGACACCCCCACACCCCCCTCCCCACCCCAACACACCCTGACCTTGACCACTCAAGGGTCCCCCCCCTCCCCCCTCATTCGCCTGCTTCTGAATGGAAGTCAGTGCAGCTGGGGTGTCTAGCCACCAGCACCCCCACCCCTCTGTCACCCAAGGCCCTTCGACACCTCATGTGTCCCACAGGTGGCTGGCCGGGTCGCTGTCTCTGCATCTGAATGGTATAATTTAATATGTATGTTATAACCGTCCATGTGTACGGAAAGGGGGATGGGGGGGTCTGTGTGTGTCTGTGGATCTGTGTGTCTTGTTTGGCTCTTGTTTATTCAATTTGGTTCTAGTTTATTAATTGGCACTCATATATTGCACACTGCTTTGTTTTCATCTTCCATTTTCTTTTTCAAATCTCTGGAATTTAATCTGCCATTGCCACTGCCATTCCCACGCATACAAACCATTCAATTTGAATCATATACGTATAGAAAGTGTGTGTGTGTGTGTGTGTGTGTGTGTGTGTGTGTGTGTGTGTGTGTGTGTGTGTGTGTGTGTGTGTGTGTGTGTGTGTGTGTGTTTGTGTGCCACCTGTGTGTGGGTACAGATGCATCGATGTGAGGGACTGGGAACAGTGAGATGATGTGATTTGAGTGTTTGCATGCCTGTGTGTGCTTGCTTCTATGTATGAGTTTGTGTGTGTGTGTGTGTGTGTGTGTGTGTAAGTGTGTGCGTGTGTGTGTATGTGTATGTACACGCGCATGCATGATGTGCGTCGTTCTGCGGGTTTAAACCTCTCCACCCTCACATTTTCATTACGGCCAAACCTCGGGCCTATGGTCGCCCGGCTTGGCCTTTCGCTGGCAAGCAGGCGGTTTAATCACACATATACCACTACTCCATTTTCATTTCCTTTTCATGCAGCAGCCGTCCCGCTCCCGCTTCATAATTCTCCCCTCGGAGCTCGGGCCGGGCTGCCTGTGTGCCCGTGTAAGTGTTTGCGGGCTGTTGAAAGGACATAATCAGTGAGTTGGATAAATGCTGGACTGTGTTTCTCTCAGGGCCTCTAATCAGAACTGGGGGGTTCTGCCGCAGCAAGGCTGAAGCGCTATGTTTCAGGAGACGCTCCGCTGAAGCAGTTTACACACAGGGGGTAAGGAGGCACCGTGAAATGAATTTAGTTTGGTTGCTTGACTGGAGTTGGGCAAACTAACGCAAAAAGAACACACAAAGAACCTAAGCGAAAAATAACGTATGAATGAACTTCGAGCCGTAAGAAAAAGTGGTTCTCATTAAATTAACAACAGTAGTTAATTGTTTAATCGTGATAAGACATAAATTCATTCCAAAAATCTATGTACAGATTTTTGCTTTTGAATTAATACAATGCCACAATCAATGAATGATAATAACTGACTACTTAACTTGCTAACTTTTACTTAAAATTTGCATTGAGATGCTTTGCTATGCTATGATTTGTCCTTCCTTGGTAGAACTGCAAAGCTACATCTTTTATCAGGAACCTTCCAAATTAAAACCTTTGTATTCAATAAATAAAAGTATGGCACCCAGTCAAATTCATACTCTTATTTGAATGATGAATTGCACGGGTCTGTCGGTTTGACCATGACAAAGAGTACAAAATATAATATAATGGGAGCTGGTGAATTGAGCAATGGCTGCAGATGCTTTCAGCAAGTATTACTTCAGCCGGTGGAACACATTTAATCAATACCAAGGCAAATAAAACTCAAAGGGTACTCAGAATGAAGGCAGCTCAATGAGTCTGGATCGCATTCAAACATAAATAAACCCCACAATATCCATTAGGAAAGGGGGGCTTCCAAAAAGTCCTTATTGGAGTTGTGGAGGTTTAGAAAACTGCATGACTAGCATTGGTAACGGGGTTAGGATCGATAATGTACTCCATTTTAAGATTCTCAGTGTTACTATGTTCCCTCGATGTGTTAGAAAAGCACAGGACATTTGTCAAATGTTTTGCTTCTTTGAAAAGACTAGACATGAATGTAGAATTTTGTTTAAAGTATATTTTTGGAACAATCGATATTTAAAATAGTAAATTACACTACAGAGACCTATGTATGGATAATGCATTAAATAAGGAAACAATTGCCAAATTGAACCAGACAACTGTAATTATTAATTAATTAATTGATTCATCGAATTGGTAAAAATAAAAAAGGAAAAATATTGACGAACGTGTCTAGAATATCTCCAGAAAAGACATTACAACATCTGTCCTAGGGTCAATGACAATATAAAGCGTACACCACTCACATAATTTGTGAGCAATGTAGATACATGAATTGCACACCTGCACACCCACACACACACACACACACACACACATACACACACACACACACACACACACATACACACCACACACACACATTCACACACATACATACAGAAACACACACACACACACACACACACACCTAATAATATTCAGCCTGGCTTTAGCACGTCTGGGTAAAAGAGGATTTACTGTACATTGCCTGTATTTTCCTTTTCTCTTTGTGCTGCATTATGCATAATAGCTGCCGTGCTGTAACACACATGGCTATGGCCAACATTAGCATAAAAGCTTTCTGCACAAAATGGTGTGAGAGAGGGTTTTCTTATCCAGCGAGAATGTGTGAATGGCCACATTCAAACTCAAATGGCAGTTAATGTGGATTGGCAAGTGCGTTTGTGTGTGTGTGTGCCTGTGTGTGTGTGTGTGTGTGTGTCTGTCTGTGTGTGTGGTGTATATGTTTGTGTGTGTGTGTGTGCCTCTGTGTGTGTGTCTGTGTGTGTGTGCCTGTGTGTGTGTGTCTGTGCGTGCTTGTGCCTGTGTGTGTGTGTGTGTGTGTGTGTGTGTATGTGTCTGTGTAGTTGTATGTTTTTGTGTATGCATCTGTGTACCATTATTGCAGAGCAGACTGTTGAAAACAACAATCAATGTTCGTAATGTTCGTCTCATGCTACACAAAACATATGGCCATCCCGGCTGTTCTGAATATGCAAATGAGCCAGCCCTGCCCCCTCCCCCGAAGATCCAGGCAAGCTGTTTTTTAGGCTCTCCAGACATTGCATCTCCCTCTTCTTCTCTCCCCCCACCCAGCCACAACCCTTTCTGTTGCACTCAGTCAGGCCATGACCTTCAAGATAATACAGTGCACACCTGACTTATAAGGGTTTAGCTTTTGAGAAACACAATATATTTATTTATTTTCTATTTTTACTCTGTCTCTTTGCATTTGTGCTTGTGGATTTTGATCTTGGTTCTCTTGTGCTGCTCCATCTGAGCAGCTTCATAAAGCTATTATTGGGAAGAAAAAGAAAATATAGACAAATACTCAAATGATTACAATAATGAATGAAACAGAGCTTTGCTTACTGTAGCACACATTTGTTGGGGTGGCGCCAATATTTATCAAACATATTGTTTGTTCTCAGCCTCACTCATAAGCCGCTTTGGATACAATGTTCTCGAGCTACATGTAAAATGTAATGTAAATGTTAATATTCTCTGATGCCTCCCAGACAGCAATGTCCTGGGATGATCAGGTCTACCTGCCAGTCTTCTTGACTGCCATTTTAGCCACAAACAGATTGCGAGTGGCGTGAGCTCCCAGGGGCTAACTACAGCAGCTAGCATGGGGGAGAGGCGCTACATAGCCCGCCTCATCAATGTCACAAAGGGTCTCTGAACCAATAAGGTTCATTAATAGTCAGCCTGATGGAGAGGGAGATAAGCAGTGGGATGCGTGTTAGTGTGTAGTCTATAGTATGCTTGCTTCTTTTACAGCACATTAAAGGTGCTGTAGGTAACATTTGAGAGCTATTATTTGAGTGTAAATTAAACAAAATTGGCAAAACCAGATATAAATGAAATGTGCTGTGAGAATTTGAATTGACTGTGCCTCATTTCCATATGAGCCAATTTCGATTTTAGACCATTCCCGGCAAATTTCTGACCAATTAGGGCATCTCTCCTGTGATTGGTTTGGGGAATCCATCTTGCCTGTCAATCACAGGTGAGTAAAATGCAACACTTATTTGGTTGTTTGGGTCTGCTCTTGTATGCTCTCTCTGTCTTTACAACTCTTTGATCTTACTTACAGCACCTTTAAGATCTACAATATATTGTTATTTTTATGTGGCGGTATGTTGGAAATAAAGGTAGTGACAATATATTTGCTGGCTATAATTGTTTCAGCGTTTAATTCTCTTACACACCGAATCAGCAGTCACACTCTTGTTATTGTCACAATGTATGTGTGTGTGTGTGTGTGTGTGTGTGTGTGTGTGTTTGTGCTTGTTTAACCATGACTACTATGCTCAAGTTCAAGGCTACCCTCCCAGAGACAGATTTAGCTCCATAGAAAGGCGCGTGGTAGTTCTTAAAAGTGGATGATAGCCTATTTCCAGAACACACGGCCGATCCACCGTAAGCCCCCTCCTATAATTAGCACTGACAGGTGAAAGCGGCCATGAATGCCCTGGGAGTCCACGGTGAAATGGACAATTGCACAAACACACAGAAACATCAACAACACATCACACACACACACACACGCACACACACACACAAACACACACTGACAAACGGTACACATGTCCGTACATGTACACAAAAAGCTACAGCGGGCCACCATCAGCACGGCTAACACCACATTAAGACCATAAAGCAGCGATACGTCTCCCGCACCACGTGCGCACTGCAGACCCCCGCTGCTTCGCCACCGATAGTGCTGATCCCCCCATGCTTTGACAAGGCGTAATAAAGCCTGTATGAAGCGCTGCATTGTGTGGGGAGAACACAATGTTGCACGCTGAGTGCTGTGAGAAGGGCGTGCACCGGTGGGTCCCACGGCGCAGCAGCGCACCAGGGCCTATTGCAGGGAGTGCTGAGCATGCTAATGAGGTCATTATGTTATGCCGCTCACACTCTCTCTCTCCATCTCTCTCCCGCTCTCTCTCTCTCTCTCTCTCTCTCTCTCTCTCTTTCTCCTTTACAGTGTGGGGTCATGCCGACTAATACAGTCGACCACAGATGTCACCATGAGGGTACAATGAGGAGACAACGTCAGCGCCGCTGAATGGCTGGCAGCGTGAAAGACTTGTCGAACGCACCGCATTTGAGCCCTGCATCAAAAGGGACAAATCACTATCATGCCGCTTTGCATAGGGAATAAGGTGAGATTAAAGAGACGTATGGGGGGCATCAACAGCCATCATTCATTTGCTAATTGTCCCGGCTGTGCTCCTATTCAGCAGCTAGTGCTGGGTTTGTTTGTCTTTCGTGCCCTCTTTTATACCAGTGCTATGATTTACAGTCAAGAGAGTGGGAGCAAGGCGCTTAAGAATCAAGCACATGCAAATGAAATTACACGATATTTACATAGCAGTTAACAATTACGGGGCAGATGGCAAACAGCGGGCATTTTACAAAAAAAGGCGGCCGAGCGCCATCTTGGCTGAGGTAGCCACGACAGCTGGCAGACAATGATCGGCCATTTTGTAAGCGCGGGTCGCTGCCAGGCTGAAGTGGAAGCGGGGGGGGGGGGGGGGGGGGGGGGGAAGCGGGCACCACTCTCTCTCTCTCTCTCTCTCTCTCGCCATGGCAGGAGATTGGCAGGCGAAAGGGAATCTCACTTTAATACCCTGCTTGGTACAGGCAGGCAACAACTAAGTCCTCCGATCGTCACTGACAGTCACACCCTGAGGCAGATGATGAGCACCGACACAGGAGAACCACCACTGCTTGCTAACCCACCGTGTTCATCTCAACATCATCTTTTACCTAAAGCATTATTATTATTATTATTTCATATCACGATATATTTTTTTTTGTTGTTGCTGATTTCGTTTTCTTTTGCTTCTATGATCCAAGACAGAATAAATATATTTTTCTCAGCTGAATGGGTTTTGGATTCTGAGACGGAGACAATGTACTCACCTGGAGGTCTTGGTCTGACACGGTGGTTTCTCATTCATCCTGGTTCTTCAGAAAGCGACCCGCTTCCAAGTGCTCAGAATGTCTTGTGTGTACCTCCTGTCCACACACATTGTGGCGCGTAGCCCTTTCACTTTTACTTTTAAAAAGCTTCAAGTAGGCCTGCAGGTCTTCTTTAACCGAACGTGTACTTTTCTTTTCTGTGGTCCAGAGTCCACGTTTGCTTTCATTGGGAGAAGAAAACCCTGCATGAAGGTTGTTCATTCTTCTGTCTCTGGGGTCACGAGTCGCAAGGATGAGTATCCCTTACATACCGCATCCGAGGTGCGAGGGTCTTTGAGTGGAAGCTTTTATGAATGGCACACTGATAAAGTCAGATGGAAAAACCAAGTGCCATTAGCCAAAGAGGAGAGGGTGGGGGAACAGGTAGAAGCAGTGCCCCCCTTTTCATCTATCCTTCTATCAAGCAACCATTATATCTGCTGCAACACGTGGGCCTCTGGAACAATCTCTGCACACGCCGGCGAGCCTTCATAGAACAATGCACTGTATGTCCGTATCCCCAGAAATGAAGAGGGGGCAAGGAAATGGGAGGCGAAAAGGACAGGAGGGGTCTGATAAGGTAGATGAGAGGGAAAAGTTGAAATTGTCCATTTATTTCCGGCTCATGAGATTTGAGTAATATATGGCTGTGCGTGCTTGGAGGGGTGGCTGAGCAGATTGTCCTGTTCACAGACAACCTAGTTGGGTGAAATGAGTAATAAAAAGGGAGGACGGGGCTGGAGTAAGAGAGAGAGAGGGAGAGAGGGAGGGAGACCTTTCGTGTCCTATTTCATTCCTCTTCCATCTCGCTCCCTCCCCTGCTGACTCCATGTCTCTCTGGCAAAGTTTTATCAAGTGGTGTTGGACCCAGCAAAGCCCCTCCAGGCAGAACCACACACAAAGGCTCTCGATCTCTCTCTCTCTCTCTCCAACTCTCCCTCTCTCTCCCCCTCTCTCATTCTCACTCTCTCCCCCACTTTCTCTCTCTCTTTCCCTTTCTCTCTCAGTTGTTCTCTTTCTCTCTCTCCCCCACTTTCTCCTTCACTTTGTCTCTCTCAAACAAGCAAGCACAAACGTATGTGTACAGCACATGCAAGCACACACACACACACACACACACACACACACACACACACACACACACACACAGAGGCACACAGCGTGTGAGGTGGTTGCCGGGTTAGGGGTTGCTGGGACGCTAGCAGAGAGTGATAAATATAAAGGGAATTAGAGAGAGAGAGAGAGCTAGAGAGTCACAGAGAGTTTATCAGAGAGAGAGAGAGAGAGAGAGAGAGAGAGAGAGAGAGAGAGACAGAGAGAGAGAGAGAGAGAGACAGAGAGAGAGAGAGAGAGAGACAGAGAGAGAGAGAGTGAGTGAGTGGAGCTGGAAGCAGTGGTGGAGGTGAGCTTGCGCTGTTGGGTCCCTGGGCTCCAAGGCCTGTAGGCAGCGCTGGGCGACCTCTGCTAGCCTCTCTCCTCCGTATTGATTTCTGCTGCTTAGCTCTGCGCAGCTCCAGCGCCGCGGAGGCAGCTAGCCGCCGGTCATGGGAGCCCGGCTCACCCACATCACCTGCCTCTCTGCTGGCTCCGCTTGGCCCCAGCCAGCCTACTCTGACGCTGTGTTGGCTGGCCCCTCGCCGGCTCCCCGGTACCCCTGTAGGATGCGCCGGGGCCACAGAAGGCGGCAGCCAGTGAAGCCCATGGCGATCCACAGCTGTGTTCGGCTGCTCTGGGTTCACTCGCTTTCAACCACCTCCTCCTCCTCCTCCTCCATCCGTTCATCCCTCCTTCCTTCCACCCACTCTTCTCCTGTTCTCTCTTGTCTTCTCTGCTGCTGCCTCCTCGTCCTGCTGAACACAAACCGACCAGAGACAGTGAGATATAAAACATTAATCAAATAAAATCAATCACGCTGAGCTCAACTTTCAGTATTTTTACGCACATTTCTAAATGTCACCCATGGTGTTTGATCAGTGAGGAGTGTGTGTGTGTGTGTGTATCGGGGGGTGGAGGGTGATATCGGTTGGTAATATGAACATGCAGAGAGGAGAGTCGTCAGATCCAAGTGTCAAGGCGGTGAGACGCAGCCTGCCAACGGTACTCTCCATCATTACATTCAGATGTGCTGCACATAGCAAAATATATTGTGAAAGTGGGCCCATTATAGAAATCAACACTGCACCACTATCATAGAGTAGGACTTTAGAAAGAGGAAAAATGTATCTCTCCACCACCCTTTTAACTTCCACATGATCACCTTCTTTCCAAGTTATCATACTATCTCAAAATGTCATGAAATGCTGTATTTATTCACAGTTATTGTAATATTGCACACTTGGTGCAAACTATGTATGAAAATATGATGGTATTTATTTTTTAATGACCAAACGTGTCCTTCCCTTCCGTTGGGACCCAGCTCAGCCACAGTGAATGTGAACCAATGCAAATGTTTTGGCCACACCACTAGCGCTCTTTGGAACACTTTGTTAAAGAAAACATCTCTGCTTTTGTAGGGCTCTGGAATTATTCAAATGGAGTAGTCCAGCAACGCTCTTCTTATGATAATAACAGTCAGGGGATGTGGGGGTTTGGGTGTGGGTGGGGGGAGTTCGATTCTTTAAGGGGCTCACTGCTCCATTGTGTCTTTCAACAGCAGAATAGCCATGGCCACATTCAACCCCAACACCACCACCACCACCACCACCACCACCAACACCACCAACACCACCACCACCACTTTGGCACACTATCCGCCCGATATAGCCACATCACGGAGCGACACAGCAGCTAAAGCACTGCAGTGACAGCCCTTCCTCCCGCCACGCCTCCACTTCTCCCTCCCTCCCTCCCTCCACCCCAGGCCTGAGAAAGGGAGTAGAGAGGTACAGTCAGGAGGTGTAGAGCTGGCGGGCTTCTGGTAGTTGGAGCAGTCTGTTAGGGACGGAGGGGAGTGGGCAACGGGGTGTGGGGGGAAGGGGGGGGGGGTAGTGGGGGACTCATGGGAGGGTGGTTTGTGGGACTACAGTGTTGGCACAAGAAAAGCACGACTGCATTGAAGTAGTTGGAGGGCGGTGTGGGGTGTGGGGTGTGTGTGTGTGTAGGGTTGAGAGGTATTCGTAAGGTGGTGGTGGTGGTTGTGGTGGTGGTTGTGGTGGTGGGGGACTGGGTGGGTTGGGGGGTGCGGTGCATGTCTCAGACACAATAATACTATTCATTGGGCTCGGAGATGGGTGTTAACTCCCCTCTGACAGAGCACAATGGGGCTCGGTGGCATTCAGGCTGCAGCCCGGGTGATATTGTTAGTTCAGGGGCTGCATTCTCCCGGACACGGGGTAGAGGAGCCCGCATTGTGGCCAACGGGGGAAGGAAAGAAGGAAGGATGGAGGGAGGGAGGGAGGGAGGGAGGGAGGGAGGGAGGGAGGGAGGGAGGGAGGGGAGAGGAGAAAGGAGGAGAAAGTGGGAACAGTGCGTTGGTCTATCTGTTAGCACTGAAGGAGAGCGAGGGAGAGAGTGAGAGAGAGTGAGAGAGAGAGGTAGTGAGAGAGAGAATAGAGAAAGAGAGAGCAGCCAGGAATGAACTGGAGCTGGGGGGGTGGGTGGGTGGTGGGATTTAGTGGTGTGGACAGTGGAGTGTGGGGGAATTATATGCAGGGATGCAGGGTTGGGATGCAGGGATTGTGTGGAAGGGGTCCGCTGCCCCCACGGCATTTTGACTTGAGTGTTGGAACAAAGAAATATTAACAGAAGAAAAGGGGACGAGAGAGAGAGAGGCAGTGAGAGAGAGAGAGAGATTGCGAGAGAGAGAGAGAGAGAGAGAGAGAGAGAGAGAGAGAGAGAGAGAGAGAGAGAGAGAGAAGGAGCGAGCGAGCGAGAGTGAGGGAGCGAGTAAGAGGGAGAGACGGAGGGAAAGAGATTTCACTATAAATATAACTGCTCGGCTGAGATTTCATAAGGGAGTGAGGGGAGGGTTGGGGTGGGGGTGTTGGGGGGTGTTGGTGGGTGTTATGGCAGCCAAGTCATAGTGTGTGTATTTATTTTCCAAAAAATAGAGTGAAAAAACACTTGGGAAGATTGACACTGCTAATACTGGATGTCGCTATTTAACGGTTGGATCGATTTCCTGCTGCATTGCTGTTAGAGACTGTGATGATAAGTTGATGTCAAACTTCCCCATTTTCCCCAGACAGTAAAAAATGATAGGGGAGGAGAGAAGATGTTAGAAGAGGAGAGAAGGGTGAGAACAGAGAAAAGAGAGAACATTTGATTATGAAAATCTACCCATTTATATTGAATTATAAGGAAGAAAAGAGAGTGTGAATGTGCATGTACCTGTGAACATGTGCATGTGTGTGTGCATGTGTGTGTGTGTTCATGCATGTGTTTGTGTGTTTATGCATGTGTGTGTGTGTGTGTGTGTGTGTGTGCGTGTGTGCGTGCAAGACTGATACTGACACAGGCATTAACGAACACATGCTGTGGATTGTTGAGATCGCTTTCAAAGCAACACTCAGTCGATACATCTCTGAAAGTTAAGCTCCTTATTGCTTTCTCTGTGCCTCAGTGTGATATCACACCTTCCTACACTCACACATACCAGAGGAGAACACAGGTGTCTGGCACACTGGTCTCACACTTAAAATACAGAAAAATGGAACGACAGCAGGAATGAACACCTCTCAAACCATATTACCCGATAGTACATATTACACAGCCATGATATAAAAGGACAAAGAGTAATATAGAAGTGTATTGATGGCCACCTCATTGTTAGACATGGATATTGATTCATATAGACAACCTCCACCAGAGCGACTGTGTGGTTAAGTCAGTAAAGACTGGAGCTTCAGAGCCGTGAATCAATCGTTTGATGGCAGAATCAAATGAGGAGCAATGCTATAGTGGCACTGAAGTATCGGAGTGAAGGACAAAAATATAAAAGGATATCACACACACACACACACACACATGCATACACGCACAAGCTTGTGCAGGCTGACAGGTGCGCGCAACACACACACACATACACACACTCATGTACAATCACACTCACAGAGTCTTGTACAGACAGGTTGCTTTCATGAACAGTACTTTGTTTGTTTCCCCTCTGGTAAACTCTGACCAGCTGTTCCCATGGTTACCATTCCTACTCATTCCTTTTGTGAATGTGTGTGCATGTAAGAGAGACATGAGAGAGAGATGCGAGAGAGAGACGAGAAAGACGAGAGAGAGAGAAAGCGAGAGCTATAGGGAGAGAAAAAGTGAAACAGTGAGGTGTTCTGAGATTTACCCCAATTTCCCTCATCTCAAGTCACATGGCTTGTTTACCTTTGTGTGTGTGTGTGTGTGTGTGCTTGTGTGCATCCGTTAATGTGTGTGTGTTTCTGTATGTTTGCGTGCATGCGTGAGTGTGTGTGTGTGTGTGTGTGTTTGCATGCATGCGTGCGTGTGTATGTGTGAGTGTGTGTGCATGTGTGTCACGTGCACTCTCAAAGTGTGTCCTCTCCATGGCTGCCCTAAACTTGGTAACCTCCAAGCGCACACTCAGCCCAGAGTGTTCAGAGTGGAGGCACATTAAGAGAAGTGAGTGTGATGGGAGTGAAATAACATCTAATATATATATATATATATATATATATGTGTATTTAAAAAAGGGCTTTAATGTAACACAAATTTACCCTGAGAAAATTACTCTGTCAATAAGACATATAACTAAATAGCTCAGAAGCTATACAAAACTGTAGACATGACTTTACAGCTGTGCCCAACAGCATTACTTAGTAACATATACACACATTCAGAGCTCCAGCACTAAATCTCTGTCTCTCCAGGTAAAGGATGGAAAGGCACATGGTGCTGGGGCTGCCTGTGGCCCTGGGCTTCTCATCAGGGGAGGGTAGTGTCCTGCGGTGGCTGAGGTAGGTAGGCCACTGACCTTTGAGCTGGGATATGGGATTACACTGGCCAACCAGCCCAGACAATGCTCCCTCCTTCTGGACTGGGAAGGCCAACCCCAGGTCCCTACTAATAATGATAAGAGCCGGTCAACTGATTCCTGACTTAATTAGGGATAGAGAAGGGCAAGGAGAGGATTGGAGCAGGAGAAGGAGTGGGACAGTGTGGAACACAGAGAGAGAGAGAGAGAGAGAGAGAGAGAGAGAGAGAGAGAGACAGAGAGACAGAGAGATAGAGAGATAGAGAGAGAGAGAGTGAGAGAGAGAGAGAGAGAGAGAGAGAGAGAGAGAGAGAGAGAGAGAGAGAGAGAGAGAGAGGGGAGAGAGCCTCTCTGAGAGAATGGTAGGAGGAGGGATACAAATGGGTAACACGAAGAAAGAGAGTAGACAGGAAATCCGTGTGAGAAATACAGGGACATGCCAAAATTAGAAAAGAGAGGCTGAATTAAAACGAGAGCAATGGGATAGAGAGGAGAGGTGGTGTATGGGTGAAGCAAAATCTTCTTCAGCGCAGGATTAGGATGTAGAAGATGAAAGCACCACATGTAGCATGGAACCAGGAATCAGGAGAGAAGAGAATCCAGCTTAACTCAAACAGGAACTCCAGAAATCCACAGAAGAGCATTGTGGGAAAGTTGAACAGGTTGAAGAGGCAGCTCAGAGCTCAGCTGACCATGACCTGAAAATATCGGCGGCGGAATCACTCGGGGCAGTTTTCTATTAATCTCAGTCACACAATGTGAGTGTCCCCTTCACTCTCCTACTTATGCCGTGACACACACACATCCATCGCCATCCAACGAGACTAGCAGCGGATAATTTTATTACCGGGAATTTTTATAGAGGATGTTTAGGGGACAGTTAGTGGACCCAGGTAGCCGAGCGGCTAGTGCCTAGTGCAGACAGCTATGGCTCTGCAAACGCTTAACAACAGCTCTTTGGCAGCCGTGTTGATTGAACATGCCAAATCCTATTTGTCGTAGGGATGTGCGCATTTGTATCGACACACTGTAACCTTGTGGCTCCCTCAAAAGCAGACCTCAGTGTGTACTGTGTGTGTGTGTGTGTGTGTGTGTGTGTGTGTGTGTGTGTGGGTAGCTTGGCTGGCAAGCTGGTTGAGCTTGAAGGTAGGTGGATGTGCCCTCTCTCTCCCTGTCTCCCACAGCTCCTCTTTCATCTATACTCCTTCTCTTCACCTTGCCACCATCCCTCCATCCTTCCATCCACACGTCGACAGCGCTGTTCATCCCCCTCCCCCTGCACACCCCCTCCTCCTCGTCCTCCAAACCCCTGAGCCTTTTTTGAAATGGGGGGAAGAGATAAAGATAGAGAGGCTTTCTCTCCTCCGCCCCCCGGTTCCCCCTCTTTTCCCCCCGTCCCCGATGGAAGCAGAAGACAGGAACACTCAGCAGTGCTCCAAATGTTATTGATCCTGAAGAGGGAGACGACTGGGGAGATAGTGTCTCTCTACAACTCTCTCTCTCTCTCTCTCTCTCGCTCTCTGTCTGTCTGTCTCTCTCTATCTCTCTATTCTCTCTCTCTGTATATCTCTCTCTCTACCCCCTCTATCTCTCTTCCCCTGCCATCCCCTTTTCTCTCACCATACCATGTGTCCCCTAAACTAACCCGCAGAACCCATCATATGATGGCAACTTTTGCCCTCATCCAACTCTTCCTCTCCTTCCTTCCTCCACTCTCTCTGTCTCTCGGTTCTTCATTCCTCTCTCCCCCTGCCTCCCTTTCTGCCTCTACTTCATTTATCAAGGTTAAAGAACTCTTACAAAAAAGGGAAGGGGGGGTCGCCTGGATGTTATCTGACTTCATGAAAGAACTCCCCTCAGGCCATTCCAGCAGAGGAGGATGCTCTCCACACACACACACACACACACACACACACACATACACACACGCATACACACACATACACACACACACACACACACACACACACACATACATGAACACACACACACACACAGACAAACACACTTACACACGTACACACACACACAGATACACACATGCACACACACATACAAACACACATACCACACACACACATTCACACATGGACACACACACACACACACATAAACACACACGCACATACCCACACACATATACACTTACACACACACACATGCATGCACACACACACACACAGCCACACACATGCTGATGATCACACACGCATGGACAGAAGTACCTGGCCACATCCACACCAGCACACAGCATGTCAGAAATAGAAAGTTGCTTGTCCAATACAGCATGTAGAAAACAGGATAAACAGGACCTGAGTTGGTGAGGTTGGACGGGTGGATGTATGGATGGATATATGGACAAACTGATTGATAGAAAGAGGTAAAAGGAATAATGGATGGATGGATGGATGGGTAAAATGTAAAATCATGCTAAATTTCACATTCAAATTCAAACAATTGGCCATGCATCTGCAAATCAACCGTCTACCTCTTCCTTTTCATAAAAAAAACACACACATCTTCGCGTTCCATAACCAAGCAGCAGTGTGGGGAACACTGCAGCTTGTGTTTGTTCAAAAAAAGACAGGAAATGGCTCTACAGTGAAGTACATCCTGTCCTCCATTGCATTGTAACTGCTTTCTCCCCCAGAAAGGCCTGCTTGCTCTCCAGGCTGCCACACACACACACACACACACACACACACACACACACACACACACGCACACACACACACAAGCACACACACAGACATACGCACACACACACACACACACACAAACACATATACACACACACACACACAAACACACACAGCCGCACGCTAACCACTCCATGCCTTGTAGTGCCTTTGTGCTCGGTAATTGCCACAATGCATCTTCTCGTCCAGCTAATTAAGTGAGTCTTTCCTATTGTCTCCCTTTCCTATTGCCCTTGCACATCGTTAGAGAGAGAGAGAGAGATGGAGAGAGAAAGTCAGACAGACAGAAAAACAGACAGACAGACAGACAGACAGACAGACAGACAGACAGAGAGAAAGAGAGAGAGAGAGAGAGAGAGAGAGAGAGACAGACAGACAGACAGACAGAGAGGTAGGGGGGAGAGAAGGATAGAATGTAAGGCAACAATTAAGCAGTGATAGAGTTATGACGTAAAAATGAAATTATACTTTTTTTTTTACAAATTAAGAAATACAAAGCATGTATTTTACATATGTCTTTTTCGTTGAGGTATTTCATGCCAAATAACCAAACACAGTTCTGTTTTTTTCCCCTTCTTTTAAATTCAACCACCCTTTTTGTTTTATTGCCAATTCCTCAATGAAGCGCCCTGAGGTTTGTCATCTGTCCAAATATGGGCAGAAACATTATACACTTCTGTAACTATACCTGCTATTGTCATTTAAAAACAACAGTAAAGCCAGTCATAGAGCTCATGTTGGCAAGAATGAATGCAAGAATTCATACTATTGGTTAAACATCGCATATTCCTAAAGCATGTGCATGAAGAAAGAGCGAAACAGCATCCAGTATTAGAAAGTAGCCCTATTTAAACTAACAGAGGAGCTACTTGGTGTATTTTGTACAGAAATAAATACATATGCTTAATGCTTCGGAAGGCAAGGAAAGATTACACACCACACAGATTGCAAAGCCCACTGTCAGTGTTTCTACTGTTCTCTAGCCAAAGGTGGAACAAGACATCTTTCGTGGACTGGTTTGTTTCAAAGAGCCGTAAGCTTGCAAAACATAGCCAGCATTATGGATCCATAAACGACATCTAGACCTGCAGTGTTTTTCATTTTTCATTTCATTACAGCTAAATACACCATAGAAATAGTGCATGAGTTTAATATCACATGGCATACGCATACATATTATTATCATCCTTACTTTTTTAGGTCCATTTTTTGGTTAACAGAGCAGTTTCTATGGATACATGACATTCAGTCTAAATTATTGCAGCACATAGATCAGCAAACTAATTTAAATTCCACTTCACCTTCTGAGTTGCTACATAGCCCACAACTACCACACTCACACACACACACACACACACACACACACACACACACACACACGCACACACACACACGCACACACACACATGCACGTAGAAAAATGCACACACATACACACACACACACACACACACATCTGCACACAGACAAATGCACACTCACACACACACACAAATGTCTCAAACTGTTCAACCCCTCCGAGTCCAAGTACTCCCCCCCCCCCCACCCACCACCCCCTACTCCCCAAAAACACCCAGCCCCATCCCCGACCCTTCTCCTTCCCACAGTCAAGTTCCTGCCAAGTGCCTGACAAACAGACATTCAGACAGAGCACAGTGACATCATGGCAAAGAGCGGCAGGGGAGGGAGGGGGGGGGTTGGGGGCCCCTACACTGCCCCAGCACCCATGACAATACAATGCAGCAGGGCATCTGGCAGTGGATGGGGGTGGCGTCGCCATGAGGTGGGGTGGGGTGTGGTGTGGTGGGGCGCGTTTTTTTTTTTCCAGGACAAAGCATTTAAGTCCCCCCCCCCCCCCCCACCGCTTTGGAATATGATTGTCGTTTGTAAGTGGGAGGGTGATGCATAAACGTGAATGGGTGACAGAGCTGCAGAGACGATGCTATGTCTGCTTGTTGTTGTTTTTGGTGTTATATGTATGGGAGAGCATCAGAAACATCAGCTAAACTAAACCAAAAACGACTGGCTTTTTTGACATTCAGTATAGACATGTGTGTGCTTTTAAGAGATACCAAATAGAGTGTTACCTATTCTTTTTGAAGGAAAATAAATAGTATATGAAATGGCATAAAATGTGCATTCAGAGCACAGTATTCCAATTCATTGTTCCAAGATAAATGACTAAACAGCACAAAAAAAGATCTTCCTTTCAAGGGTCTCCTCCACTCTGCTTGCATGTGCGTTTCTGTCCGTGTGTATGTATGTGTGTGTGTGTGTGTGTGTGTGTGTGTGTGTGTGTCTGTGTGTGTTTTGTGTGTGTGTCTGTGTGTGTATGTGCACACACACACATAAAACAAATGAGCTGTGTATTCATTGTACGGGTCCACAGGACTAGTGTATATATTAGCAATGTGACTTGACCCTGGAGGGTTAAAGCAGGACTCTGCGCCGCATTGGGCGTGGGAAAAAGGGGAGACCTCTTTTCACAGCTGCTTTGGCCGTTGCATTGAACCCCTCTCTCTCCCTCTCCCCAGTCCCCGCATATATACTATCTCAGACATCCCCCCCACCCCAGCCCCAGCTCTCCCTCTCGCTTGCCTCCTCCCCCCCCCCCCCCAACTCGTTCCCATTCACTTCTGCCTTTCAGAGCGTCCCCAACCCTCCCTCCCTCACCTTCCCCTGTCACCCTGTTGCACCCCTCCACCAGAAGCACCCTCCCCAGCAGCTCCTTACACATGCACCCCATTATGCACACCAGGCTGGCTGCAGAGGATTAAGACAATTTAAGCCAGAAACCTATCTATCCCTCTATCTGTCTGTCTATCAATCTGTCTGTCTATCTATCTCAGCAGACCTGTCCCAACCCAGTAGGCATTCCCTCTTATGCACCCAGTCCCTTTTTCTTTTTACTGTTCCATCCATAAGTTGTTCTCATTCTCTCTCTCTCTCTCTCTCTCTCTCTCTCTCTCTCTCTCTCTCTCTCTCTCTCTCTCTCTCTCTCTCTCTCTCTCTTTCTCTCTCTCGCTCTCTCTCACACACACACACTATTTCTCTCTCGCTCTGTCTCTCCACAAGTACCCTGCTGCATACTTTAATTTATGTTAACCTACACCACTGTTCCTAACACAGCGCCCACCCCCTCCACCTTCCCCTCCCCTCTGCCCCCACCTTGCTCCATCCGTCCATTCAGTAAATTCATTTTGAAGAGATTTATTTCCTATCAAGCTGAATAATGCAGAGAGTATAATTTAAATCAACTTTTATGATCAGTCCAGCAGGGCAGTTTATGCATACAAACCATACAAGCTTGGGGAAAATTTCCCCAGCAAACAGTAGGGTGGAAAATTGTGTAGTGTAAAGTACTGGTAGGCCATGGGTAGCTAGGGGGGTGTAGGCAATACCTCCTCCCCATTAGATCTTATAATAAACAAATCTCAAGAAAAGCTAGCTTTATCACATAATACAGACCCTGTTTGTTTTAGGGAAACTAAATATTAAAAGTACAGCCAACCCCAGGCATGACGACAATGTTAACATTGGCTGGCCCTTAGCATAGTCACAATGCACACACCAGGACCAACACATCTATACTTTGAGTAGCTGAATCTCTTTGTGTTAGGGACACTGCTTGTGAGCTAACCGTGTTGGGGTAGAGTTGGAGAAGCCACAGCCACAGGCAGGGAGTTTGTAGGCCAGAAGCTGTATGGACTCTACACTGGCCAACATGCCATGACGGTATGCAGCAGCACCCTGAATTGGCCTGGTGAATCAGAGAGAGAGGGAGAGAGAGGGATGACTGGAGATGTGATGAGAAGATGAGACAGAGTGAGGCTGGGGAGACATGTGTGGCCATTTGTGTGTAGTGTGTGTGTGCGTGCATGCGTGTGTGTGTGTGTGCATGTGTGTGCATGTGTGTAGCTGTGTGGCTGTGTGTGTGTATGTGTGTGTGTGTGTGTGTGTGTGTTTGTGTTTGTGTTTGTGTGTGTGTTCCATTATCCATAGCATGTGCGCATAGATCTGTGTGTATGTATGTTTGTGTGTGTGTGTGTGTGTGTATGTGTGTGAGTGAGTGTGTGTGGGTGTATGTGTGTGTACATTGGGAGGAACAAGGAGCGTTTTTAGGCTAGCATAAAGAGGGAGATTGAGGAGCGGCTCTGAGGGGCTGTAAATGAGCGGATTACTGCTTCTTGACTGGAGGAGATGCTCCATAAACATGAGGCTCGGACATGGATCCTCCAACAAGTCATAGGAAACAACAAGTCCAAAACAAATAAACATAGGCCACGTACAAACACGTAGATTACGCTACCCCTAACCAAAACCCTCACGTCTCCTGTTTAATCACTGAAAACAACACTCGCTTGCGAGGCTGTAAAGCTGTAAATACCAACATCTTCATTACTGTTTCCGAAACAAAGGGGGTGATGCGGACAGCACACATTTGCCGGATTGATGTGTCTCTGCGTTTCCCATTCACCCCGCAGTCATGCCTACACTTCTATCCCTCACATCCATGTCCAAACGAAGCGTGTCTGCATCGTTTATCTGCTCTTCTGGATATGATATCGATAAGGTGGCGGATACTGGCGGATACTGGCAGATACTGGCGGCTCCCTTCCTGGGTAGGGCAGAGAGAGAGTGAGGGAGAGAGAGAGAGAGAGAGAGAGAGAGAGAGAGAGAGAAAGAGAGACAGAAGGAGAGAGAGAGAAAGAGAGAGAGAGAGAGAGAGAGAGAGAGAGAGAGAGAGAGAGAGAGAGAGAGAGAGAGAGACACACACACACACACACAGAGGGGATAGCCACAGGCACCCCAGTATCCTCTGATCCTACCTTGTCCGATTCTCAGACGCAACACTTTCTCTTTGGGGGTGGATGAGTGGGGAGTGGGGGGGATGGTGATTCGAAGGGTTGGGGGGGTTGGGGGGGGGGGGGGGGGGGGGGGGGGGATGTGCATGCGGATCTAGAACTAGGCCAATGTCACAGAACTCTTATTCAACCCTGAAGGGAAATAAAAAAAAAAACACTTCTTCTGTTTCTCCTTGTTGAAGGAACTCCATCTCTATGGAAAAATCTTCTCTTTTCTCTCTCTCTCTCTCTCTCGCTCGCTCTCTCTCTCTCTCTCTCTCTCTCTCTCTCCTTCCTTCTCTCGCCCCTCATTCACCCCACATCACTCCTATTTGCTTTGTTCTCTGACTGGATGTTGGACTAGTGAAGGCAATCTCTACTGGTGTCACTCAACACTGTCTCTGGTGTGAGTCAGCCAAGGCATGTCTTCACAATCCACCACATTCAGTGTTATTGGGAAAAAACAAAACACTGTTCTATGCAGTAACAATTTGTTATTTTATAGGCCAGTCCCTTTTTACTGCCCAGTCAAGCTATTTGCATAAATCACACATTTATATGGGTGCTAGCCATTGTGTTTAATATTGATAGTTGTCAGATGTGGAATATTGAATAATTGTATATAAACAGCATTTTCAGAGATAACTGCTACATTTTATTTCTTATCATTTTAGCCATTAATAATTGTTTTGTAATCTGTGTTTTGTGCTACTGCAATTGCAACAGGAACATTAAAGGAGGATTTAAATTGTTTACCTATGGCAATTGGATATATTTAATCCATTTTTTAAAGGATGCAATAATAGATATTCTACGAGACATTAAGAGAGTATGTGTGAGCATATTTAGGTGTATGTGTGTGTGTGTTTGTGTGTGTGTGTGTTTGTGCATGTGTGCATGCCTGCATGCATGTGTGTGTGTGTGTGTGTGTGTGTGTGTGTGCACACGTGTGTGCGCGTGTGTATATGTGTATACGTGTATGCGTGTGTCTTTGCTGAGTTCAGGAAGGAAGGGGGCACTACTGGGACCAGGAGCAGGGAAGAGGGGGCGGCCATGGAGGGGGTGGAGAGAGGGAATTAGCAGGGTGAGGGACTTAGCCACCCTGGCAGTCTTTCCACATGAGCACACCTTACACACATGCCCTGCCAAGGTCCACACAAGTATTATTAAAGGGATAAAGGAATTAAAATATAGATTACACGAGCTGCCACCCTGCGTCTTATCTGGCAAACAAAAGAATCGAACAAATTGGAGCAGACATTATAAAGCAGGGGCCGAAGAAACATGAGTAAAAAGTGAGGGATGAAAAACAAATCTGGTATAGTCAAAACACACAAAACACGCCAAACACACATACATGCACTATCCCATGGCTACATATACAATCACCCACAAGCACACATTGGTATGCATCGCCACATGAAAGAACAAACACAACACATATGAAAAGCTAACTGCTGTATTGAGATAAGATAAAATTGAGCTGGTGAACTGCAAGAGGTACTGAGTGGCCTCTCAAACAAACCTTAACTTGGCTTGTTAGAGTATAGTGTTTGGATGTGACTTGAAGCACAGTGTCTATAGTAGTATCTTTTTAAGGTTTCTTGCTTTCTCAAGGTTTCTTCCTTGATAATTAAGGGAGTTTTTTTTTCCTGCCCTTTGGGTGGCTAAGGTTAGGGGTGTCATACATATGAGGCCTGTAAAGCCCTTTGAGACTGTAACTGTAATTAAGGACCATACAAATAAAATGGGCATGACTTGACTATTGCTTGTATTACATGTATACATGCAATAGTCAAGTCATGCCCATCATATATATATATGCTATTGTATATATATACATACACACACACACACACATATATATATACTTTATATGTGTGTGTATGTATATACAATAGCATACAGAAACAGAAAAACAGAAGTGCGTTTGGAATCCTCACCTGTGGCTTGCATCACAGCAGGGTGCGATGGCAGTTGTCTTGGGTCTTTCACAGGCGTTGATGTCTCTACTCTCGTATTCTTCTGAACACACTGTTTGTTGCTTCTGGCTGGTCGACCTCTCAGACGTGGGCCTGGAGCCTAGAAGGTTTTCAGTGTGAGTGAGTGAGTGATTCTTTCTGCCATCCAAAGATTCCTGCAAGGAGAGCACAGAGCAGGCATTTAAAAGGGAGGGCATTCATATAATAGATGACACCGCAACCTGACTGGAATAACGAATTAAGAATGTGCCAATGTTGGGACAAGCATAATCTCTCTCACAATCTCTCTCTCTTTCTTTCTCTCTCTTTCTCTCTCTCACTCTCCGTCTCTCTTTCTCTCTCTCTCTTTCTCTCTCTATCTCTCCCTCTGATGCTCTTTTTCTCACACACAAACACAAATGCACACCCACAGCTGCATTCATACACATCATTAAGTAGAATTTATTATTAAATAAATAAAATGTAAAAAACTCAGTGGATATATTTTATATGCAAACTTATATTACATATGACTCAATCACAACGAATCACTTAACCCAATAACAAACATTATTGTAAAGATTTACATTTTAACAAATTTGTGTTGTAAGAATGTTATTGTTAATGGGAATTATTATGAAACAAATTGTAGTGTGTATTGTTTTGGCAAATAAAAGCATATTATGTTTATGATCAATCTAATATACCAAAATACATTTACTATTTGTCAATATCATACCTAGCACTATATTAATAATTGTATATCAAAACAAGAAAATTTGAAGTAGGAAAGAAAACGAAGTATCGGCACAATATAATGCAAAAGTAGGATTAATGTCATTTAAATTGTCAAAATGTCAATATATGTATAAAACGATAACAATTATCTAAAAGGCGAGAAAGCGATTTGCCTGACACAAATAGTCGCTATAGATCGTCAGATTCTAATGACA
>JACYXH010000685.1:2090000-2137500 GCA_026745465.1 Lota lota | reverse complement strand
AGCACCAGCATAAGCAGTTAATTATTCCTCTACTGTCCACAAGGCCCCTTGCCTTTGTTAATCGCTGCTTTGAAGCCAAGATGGCCGGTGTTAACTGTTCTGGGAACCAGCGATGGTGTACTCTATCTCTGCCACTGTCTGTGATGCATTACTTTGATTACCTGTGAGTTATGTGGTCACTGGGATACCATGGCAGCTATAGTATGCTCAGGAAATGACATAGACAATGAACATCTGTATAAATAGGCTGTATATAAATCATTGCACTAACGTAGCAAATAACAGCAACTTCCAATGCAGTGTGATATTTCACACAGTATTACAGTATAGGCTCCTATTTCAAATATCATAAGTATATGGGCAATAAACGTTATAAGGACATTCATGGTACAATGCTTAACTGGTGTAATCCTTCTAGACAGCATGCATAAAAAATAACGACAAGCGTAAACGCATTGGCTTTGATTCATTAAGCTCTTAAAATAAGGCGTGGGATACAGGAGCTACTGCTCAGTAGAACACGTGACTCACGGCAGCTGTCCAATCAGGTGAGGCATTTCTCAATAGAGCGCCTGACCACGTTCATCTCACCTCCAGGTCAACCAGTTTCATATAATTACACAATTGATTAAATGAAATGTAAAAACATGCACGTTACATGTCACTGCTTGTCTCCTCCGGACAGTTTGCCTTCACGAGACAAGCAAATCGCAACCACCAGATTCCGGGTTTACACCACTACCGCGTTCTGTCCTCCCCTCGTCATTACCATGTGTGTGAAATGAACATATATCCGCATGCCGCGATTATAACCATTGACATATTACATTATCGGACAATAAATCCCAGCGAAAATATCCATTCCGAGGCAATCTTTTCTGGAAAGTGCGTCCACGGAGACGTTGGGAGGTGCGGTAACGGATGCTGCCGGGCTTCCAGTCTTCTGTGCTGGCTGTGTCCTCCACCAGCGGTGCCTCCGGTTCGGTTCCGGCTCCCTTCGTCGTGAAGTCTGCAGAATTAGTTTATACATTCGGTTCTCTAGCTTTATGATATTGCATAAACTCATACAGCTAGATAACCAAAGAGATAAACTAACCCACGTATCTTAAAGGGGCAGCCGCCTGCAAAGGGGATGCTAGTGCTGCTGTTGTGGTCACATGGAACGGTTGCATTCCGCCTGCAAGCGTACGTTGTGCGGGTGCCTGAGTGGCTCGCTCGCGCTTACTCGCTCTCTCACTCTTCCCATATATCTATCAATCTCTGTATCTATATATTATGTCCATCTATATATCAATTAATGTATCTATTTGTCCTTCTATCTATCTATCTATCTATCTATCTATCTATCTATCTATCTATCTATCTATCTATCTATCTATCTATCTATCTACAGTATCTATCTATCTATCTATGCATAGTTTTATATATATATATATATATATCTTGGCTGTATATGTATACTCTGTCTATCTCTCTATATATGTTATTTTTCTGTATCGTTCTGTATCTTTCTGTATCTAATAATCGGTATCTATCTATTCATCTATCTATCGATCTATCGATCTATCTATCTATCTATCTATCTATCTATCTATCTATCTATCTATCTATCTATCTATCTATCTATCTATCTATCTATCTATCTATCTATCTATCTATCTATCTATCTATCTATCTATCTATCTATCTATCTATCTATCTATCTATCTATCTATCTATCTATCTATCTATCTATCTGTCTGTCTATCTGTCTGTCTGTCTGTCTGTCTGTCTGTCTGTCTGTCTGTCTGTCTGTCTGTCTGTCTGTCTGTCTGTCTGTCTGTCTGTCCATCCAGGCTTAGGCTATGATGTATGTCTGTGGCTGTATGTCTTTCTGTTGGACTGTGTGTGTTACTAACTGTTTTCATTAGATTAGTTAAGCAATGCATCCTATCATTTCTGTTTCAATGAACATGACATGAAGACTGCCTGAAGTCATTTGCAAATGGCAATGACACATAGGCTACACTAGCAATGAATTGGTTGATTCAGTTGTATGAGATGACATGTACCGCCATTAGTGACATTGTTTCAATAATTTCAATTTGAAATGTATAAATTTGTACACACAGCATAAACAGACTTGTTATTTGTATAGGAGACACAGCCTTAATCCATAGCATCACAACCATCAACAAACCACCAGCGAGGAAGCTGTAGCCTAAATGCCAACTCCCATCAACCTATCTTAGACCAAAAACGATGGGTTCTGATGGAACAAATCAGTTAACTAATTCTTCATAAGCACGACAAACAAACCAAAAGACGAACTGTGGCCTAGCAGCTAGCTACAACAGCTTAACCAAGGAACCACAGCAGCCTGGTCAGCCTGCATGCATTTTAGCAAGAACGTTGCTAATGAATGGCCTTCTGCATCAATGAAGGCCTACTTATTCACTCAGGAAATAACCCATACAATCCACGTTCAAGCTATATCGGTGACAATGGGACAGAAATACATAAGGCCTATATAATAAAACAAAAGTTGAAACTAGCATTATTCTGCAGCCAAAATATTAGGCCTAACTGTTTTACCAGTCCATGGCTCAGGCTCCAGCCTCAACCTCGGTGTGTGAGATACCGGAACATTTCCGAAACATATTCCTTATAGGAACTTCAAATGGTATCCGGTAGAACAGGAGGAACGTCGTGTTTTGTTGACACACGTGCGACTGAAATGCTGCGCGCTTACACATAGCACGTGAGCATGAAAAAAGGGATAATAAATTGCCAGACAATCGGAGCGAGCGTGCTGGGGTGGGCGGGAAAGGAGGTAGCTAGTCCACGTGGGGGCCACGGGATCAGGCTACCAAGAGAAACGTGATGTCACCAGCATTAGACATGCTCATTGACACACATGGCGGAGAAGACGACCGTGACCCAGCGTAGACTCTTTAGTCCTTGATTCCAAAACCCAAAACAACACTCAACCCAAACAATGTACTGACATTAGTAGGCCTACAATGACTATAGCCTCATAGGCCACAGTGTTGTAGGTATATGCTTTAAATGGTTTAAAGGATTTCCCAGTCCCTATATTCTTCTCTTTAAAGGGAATCACAACAGAATGGACAACCATGAAATAAAGACAAACAGGCCAATTCTAGACTATGTTTATATAGACCAGTATCTAGATTTAAATGTGATGCCATGTTATTCATCAAGCATATTAAATATTGGCCTACATGTATGGGCCTAGCTATTGTAAAGCTATGCTTCATGAGTCAGGGGTAGAATACAGGAGTGAAAGCCATAACATGGTAGTGGCTAGTGGCAGAATAGCTCTGCCTCTAATAGCCTACATTTTACTAAATATAGTACACTGTACAAAATACAGTAAAGAAGACTTTATATCTAGCTAACATATACAAATATAAAATAAGACTGCAGTTTTTTTTCACCAAAAAATGCAAAAAACATCAGAATACTGAATGACCAAAACACAATTACCAATTAGGAGTACAAAACTAGGCCTTTGTGTATTGTAGGTTCAACTCGTCAAATTACTAAGAGAGTTGGTAGGAGAAATAGAAAAAAGGGAGGACATGAAAAAGAAAAAGTCCTAATAATAGTCTAAATAATAAGCAGTTTTTAATGTTGAAGGATTAATGTAATTTTTAAAAGGACGTTGAGATTAGCGTAAAGAAATTACAGATTTCTTGTAAAACATGAATTTTCCATTGGATTTCTTAAAAACTTCACTTGAGTACAACCAGACACACCCCTACGCGTCACATTTTGTAAAAGAGGGTTCTGTTCTATTCTATGCTATTCTCTCATGTTCGTTCCTATAGGCCTACTTTTTAAGATCCTTATAGGCTACTTCATTCATTAGACTTTTTTGTTTAATTAAACGGTTTAATATCTAGATATTATGGGGCTACTGTAACTATAGGACAATACAGCTGTTAAGATATGTAATATACGCCTATTATTACAAATGCTAATTCAGCGAGCTGTCCTACATCACGTGTGGCCTTTAGGTCTACAGTAGCTGTCCGTGGTGCTGAAACGATGCGCAGCCTATTTAAATTGCGCGGTTTCTTTCAACAAAGAAATCGAACATACAAATACATTTAAAAATAAATTACACTATCATGAAATATTTTCTATACAGGACCCAAACATTAAAGAAAATAAGAACACTAATACTAACTAACTAAATGCCTATAGAATGGATCAAATAAATACAAAAGACGACATTTATAGGCCTGCAACAAATCGGTCGTTTTTCTTCTTCTGTTTAACAGGTATGACCCGGTTCCTTGTTGATCGATTTATTAGTCAAATCAGAGCGTATACGGTAAAACTCTCAGCTCAAGAGAAGAAGTGTGTTTGCAATAGGCCTATAGCTATGGGCTAAACCTGTTGCACTGCCATGGTCAACACCATGGACAAATGTACGTTTTACATTGAAGGAGAGAGCGAGAGAGCGAGAGAGAGAGAGAGAGAGAGAGAGCAAGGGAGAGGGACCCACACATAGAAAGAAGAAAGAAATACAATGAAAGAAAGAAAGAAAAAAGAAAGACAGACTGGAAGAAAAGATGGTCCAGGCCTAATTGACAAATGCAATAAATCTTTAGTTTAGTTTGTACCATCGTAAAGCAAGGCCTAACTGGAAAAAAAGAAAAAGAAAATAAAAGTTGACCAAATATAGGCCATATATGGTTAAATGCAATTGTACTTCAAAGCCATTGTTGCCAACGATAAATACCGGCATGTTAATTAATTTCACACTGTGGCTGTAGATACAAATGTTCCCACAAACAAGTGACCCAAAAAAAAAAAAACTGTCCCCAAAGAAGTCAACATCAAGTTCAACAACGTGCGGCTGCTCATTAGCATCACAATGCTGTCTGGGAGCACAGAAGTCTTTTTAACAAGAGGCTCTGGCGTCAAGACACTCCACCTCCCAGCCACGGGAACATTTTCCCAGGCTCGGCGAACAATCGCACAACTCTTTGCTTTAAACGGTGGCCCCGGCCCCTGTGTTGTCCAGCTCCCTACTCAGCGCGCCAGTACAATGAGCACTGCGAATGCTAATCCAGCCATTTAGCGGTAGAAGAAACAATATTTATTCAGCGATTTTTGTAATGCACTATTATTATTGTTATTGTTTGTATTACAGGCTATTATTTATATTATTTATTATTATTATTAGTAGGCCTAGTGTGGTAGGCCTAGTAGACTACCATTGTAGTTGTAGTAATATCGTAGCTATTATAGCAATACTATTATTAACATTAGCCCCTATATTTTCAGGCTATATTATTTTGTATTAAATATGATTTAGGTTATTATCATAGAAGAGAAACACGAGTTCACGAAAGTTAACAGTAAGCCCACACACAAGCACACACACACACACACACACACACACACACACACACACACACACACACACACACATTATTTGTCGAAGGTAATAGCAAAATGAAATATTATTACTTACAGGTAATAGGCCTACACCTTGAGAAATCCAGGTTCAAGTCCACTCGATATTTTCTATTTAAAAAGAACCCAATCCTGCGAGACGTAGCATGGAATCCCGTGGATGAACACGGAATAAACTTGGGAGAAAAATGAATTCCTCGAACCCATACCAGTCTCTTTCACACACACTGTCATTACTTTTGCCGAAGCTCAAATATGTGTCAGGCTCCTCTCGCGCTCCGCATGTCCTCGTCACTTTGGACGAAAGCTCAAGCGCAGAGTTCCTGGTATAGTCCCCCCCGCGCACGCCCCGCACCGCCCCCCCCCCCCCCCCCCCCCCCCCCCCACCTTCCTCCCTCACACACACTCTCTCACACACACACACACACACACACACACACACACACACACACACACACGCACGCACACACGCACGCACGCACACACACACACACACACACACAAACACACGCACCTACCGGTTGAGACATTTGAAAACTCAACACTTTTGCCCCTATGCACTGACTCGCAGTTCGTTCTGTGGGCAGGAGGACGCTTCCAGTTACCTACAGCAGCTTTTTTTTCCCCTCTTTTCTTTTCATTTGACAGACGTAGCGAGAGTCACATGTGCGCGACCGCAGGGGTGGAGGTAGGCAATACGGACCTTTGACAGACAGATAGATACACACCCATGAATTGAATTCGCGAGCAAGGTAAATCGCGTATATATATGCCTACATTAATTGGACAAGTGACATTACTTGGACAAGCGACACTAGTATAGGCTAGCCTACACATCATTAGAGCATGACAGTTAGCAAAGGACATGCAAAAATATGCGGCTGAAGATACCTGCATTCCACAACCCCAAACCATACATTACATATTCTTCCCGCTCTTCACAGACAGTCACAATCACAACGATGTCTTGGCACGAGCTAGTCAAATATTTCGATACAAAAGATGGCAATAAAGCCATTAGGCCAAATTATGCTGAAATCGGCGCCTCGTGCACTTGTATGATAACTTCTGCCGACCTCCGCCCGGCAAACCAATACCGAGCCGACTAAGCACGGAGAGCGGTGGAGACGTTGTTCGCCAAGTCGGTAAAAAGAAACATCTGAATGGTAGCACAGAAATGAGAAATAGTAGCCACCAAAGATTGTCAAATCGAAGCGCTCTACGGTGATGCTGTTACCGCAGCCCTGGAAGACGGGGAGCTTGATGATTTGATGCTCACTGTGCTCTGACTTCTGGGTCACGTTGCCTACGTGGTCTGCGCCAGGCGACGTCTCCATCCTCTTGCGCGCAACGGCGCGCGATGGATATTCGTGCGCTGATTATTTTATGTGCACTGCACATTTAATTGACAGCGGGAACGATGACAAACAATCGTAAACTATACAAAAACGACCAAGGGGGAAATGTGGCGGGCTTCAGAAACAGGCAAGGCATGCAATGCTGAGGTAAAACACCACGGGTTAACTATATTTTTAAATGGGCCTCTCGGAATCTAATCTAGCCTATTTAATAAAAATTAGAAAATAAAAAATGAATATAACGGACATTGTTCGCCATGTAGCCTATATATCTGATAATATATTAAGTAAGCCAGGATGTGTGTGTGTGTGTTTGCGTGCGTGTGTGTGCGTGTGTATGTATGTGTGTGTGTGTGTGTGTGTGTGTGTGTGTGTGTGTGTGTGTGTGTGTGTGTGTGTGTGTGTGTGTGTGTTTGTGTGAGTGATCAATTTGCATAAAATGTGTGGGCTATAGATCTCAAATTGCACGCTTTATTAATGGTGGCCCTTCATATTTTTCAAGGATTATAAATGTAGAATATATGCTTATATTATCATCAGTATAGTACACAGTTATAAAATAAAACAGTAAGTATTCAAATAGAAGAATATAATGATTATATAGTATATTATATTATATATATACGTAATATTAATTTTATTATTAATATCATCATCATTGTTATTATTATAAATGTGACCTTTTTATTTAAGTTGGCTGTTCCGAAATATTAAGGCTAATTCACACTTACCGGGAGGTAACCGTTTTTTGGTTTGTCGTAATTCGTAGCCTATATCGGTAATTAACGGGCCTCGTGTTCCTGTAGGCATAGTCCTATTATATATTTGATGTGTTTTTCTGAAACGTAGAGAGCGTAACGTTTAAATTAAAGAGTGTGCCCCTTTCACACACCCAGACAAACATAGTGTAAAAGGTAGGCTATGCAAACAGATTAAATACGACATGATAGGCTTTTAAAATTGAAGGGACGTAGGCCCACGTCTTACCCTCTGATTCGGCCATGACTTTCAACTGAGCTAAACAGGGACACCAACTGGAGGACACGAAACACTGCAGCTTATGGTGCAAGCGCGTTTATGCCAATGGCCAACTGTTTGAGACGGCAAATTCAGGCCTACAGCATATTACAAGTAATCAGCGGAATCTTTTTTTAATCAGCTAATTATTCGCAAGGCCATGTTAATTGCTGTTAACGAACTGCGTTAACAAACATTATTTGTATGGTTTCACTTGCTTTTAAAGGCGAAGGATTTAGGCCTATGATATGTGAAGGTGTAATTACTGCAATTAGAGCGTTGGGGTAAAGAAGATATTTTACAAGAAGACACCAATGGTAACATGGTGTACTGTTGAGTGTTGTAGTTATTAACAGATAGGCCATATTTATATTATCATCCTCACTTCATTGGTTTCATGCATGCAAAGTCTCCTAAAAGCTCTTGTTTTAAATGAGGCCTAAACGACACGTTGACGTAACGCCATTGGTATACGTATAGGCTATATTCTGTCGTATTCTGGCCAGAGTATAAATATGATCCAAACTACAAGATGTGTGTTTACGACGCATATCTAACGACAGGCTAGGGCTAGCCTAAATCGGTATTAAACTAGGCTATATGTTTTAAGAGCTATAAGGGTGGAATAAACGTTTCCCATTGGTTTTCATTAGAAAATGTTGGCCACACGTGCTTAATAAATAGATATGTATACTATTTCAAATGATCTTTATTACCTTCCTATTTACCTCAAACTAATTATTCTGCTATTTTAGCCTGTTGTTTTAGTCATTCATGCTGAATGCAAATTGAAGCTTTACACAATAGGTTCGATTTCTCACCTATTGGTTGGATATCTCAATAATCCCTTAGATAATTAAATAATTTGATGTATACTATTTGGAAATAAACACAAATGAGCTGCTGATATTTTATATTAACATAATCATAGCACATTTTGACTAGAAAACCTTTTGAAAAACAACAACATAACGCCTACTTTATATTAGACCAAAATCGTTGGACGTATCCTTTTACCCTTTTAATTATGAGATAAAAAAGAAAGCTCACAGTGTAAATTATAGGCGTATGTTTTAGTTTTTATGTTTTGATTTAGATATAGATTGAGACGGATTTACAGACATTTGTGACATAAAATCAACTAATAAATTGACGAATTTAAGAGTTATTATTATTATTATTATTATTATTATTATTATTATTATTCTGGTTGTTGTTGTTTATTATTATTATTATTATTATATATTATGGGCCTATTATATTTTATTTAGGGGATTCAGTTTATCATAATTTGTTCCCCAATTTACCATTGTCAAGCAAATTCAATTTGCTGGACTTTTATCAACATATCAACATATCAAACTACTCTATGAAGTAGGACAGTTAACATAATGAAAAGTATACTTAACAATAACATTAGCACCTTAACCCATTATCCCATCCAAAACCAAACATACTTTTCTATTAAACTCATGTTAAGATATTAGCAGTGAAAGTCGACCGGTTATGACCGAACGTTTCAAGTGGTCACTTTAGGGAATTGTAATAACCATTCTTCAAAGGAGCTTGACCTGACACGGATATATTGGGGTATCAGAGGTCACATACATCCCCCTCCACCCATATTAGCACCCTAGAACACTGATTGAATGTCATCAAGATATGGTGAGCAGAGAAATGTAAAATAACAAAAATACATGAGACCATTATAAGTCTTTCTGCTGGTCGGGACACCAGGCTAAAATCATTGTATGTATGGTTGTTTAGCTTACTTGGTTTGTGAGAATTAATCATATGTGGACAGTGGATGCACCATCCTCGATACGATTTTGAAGGCTGTTAACCGTCATGCCGCAATACATTTAGACGAGTAGGCCTACAAACTAAACCTAATTTAATCACCTTAAATATACAAATGGTTTCTATCTTTTTGTATAAGATATTAAATGATTGATGGTGTATCTGATGCTATAACAAGATAGCCTGTAACCTAATTAAATTGTTGGGTTTACTATAACAGAGATAGTATGAAAAATGACAGAAATGGAAGGACAAAATAAGAACTGATCAGTGGGCTACGTGCAGGCTACTGCTGATGACCCCTACGCAACACTCTTTGGTTTACAGTAAAACATATGCCCAATCTACCTAAATCGAATTCATTTTGCACCAAGAACCAACTTGTATCAACAAGATAACGGACATGGGCTAATTGGAGGAGAATCAGAAGGACGCGACAGACCTCAACATTTGTAGGCCTATGGTAAGACATCAGACAGGCCATGCAATGCACAGGCCTCCACTCCGTTTACACAAGGACCCGAGTGGGATAGAACGTGCCGCGTGTGGGTGTACCTCCACAGGCTGGCCTCATACAACATTGTATGAGGATACGTTGACCTCCAACGAGTACAATCAAACACTTTTATGAACTTGAAGAGATGTAGTTAATAATGCCAATAAATAACCAGATTGTGTGCAATATTGGCTACCCCAAATCTTGCGCATGTATAAAAAAAACACACAATGATATTAAGATATCTGCAAATGATATGCAAACTTACAACTCCAGTTAAATAAAATACATTTTTAAATCGTATAAAGATAATTACTTACACACTGATGCATGGATAGGCTATTCCCTGCTTGGATGGAGGGAGAGATGTTGATTCATTCCTTGCTTTGTGAGAACAGACTGGCTTGTCGCTTCTTTCCTGGTTTAATTAGGAACAGGCGGAATTTTATGCTAATGAACGCTGACATCAGTCTCGACAGCCTCAACTCCATAAAGGAGAGGAGCAAGGGCCACATTCCCGCCTCCCGCGCTTCCTAGGCAGCAGCGGTCAAGTTCAAGCTCAACACTTGTACGAGCAATAGACAGCTTTTGTACATACACACGTACATGCACGTACGTGCATGTACGTGTGTATGTGTGTGTTTGTGTGTGTTCACATGCCCTTCTGTACATGTTGGCCAGAGACTACATTTGCTTAACGACTGTATTCATGTGCACTGGTTCATGCTGCCACAATCCTGCTGCAGCGTGCGAACAAGGCCCGCTAACAGCTTAACACAACCCACCAGCAGGGAGAACCTCTATACATACGTATCTGTATCTAAAGTTTGTCTAATGAATGTCTGGCTCATCTGTAACATCTGTTTTTACTAACGGTTGTAACAATCAGAATCGAGAATCGAGAATCACTATTCACTCCATGTTTAGACACAATGGTAACAGTTGCCTTTGACGATGGGTGGCTGAATGTGTGCATGTATGTATATGTGTGTGCGTGTGTGTGAAAGTGAAAGTTTGTGTGTGTGTGAAAGTGTGAAAGTGTGAAAGTGTGTTTGAAAGTTTGTGAGAAAGTGTGTGGCTTCCATTTAGAAATGAATGAACCTGTTACCACCTTGTTATCGGACTATCCTAAAATCAATACATGAGAAAAAGTGTTTACAATGGATTACTGAGAAAACGTGTATTCAATAGGAAAAAGTGTAAAACCACACAGAACATGCTTGCGTTCTGAGGGCAAGGTTATGAACTGTGTATCTCTGTAGGCTACACATTTTTCATGACACCAATGCTCAAGCAAAATTAGCCACTTTAATATACAACATTTTGATTCATTACCAGCTCAGATATGTGGATCAAAACCTACTCTTGTCTACTCAGAATCTATATATATTTTTTAATATCCTGTGAATGTTGTAGATGAAGTACATGAAGACTTGCAAATCAACAGAGTATTAGTAGGATGTATGCAGCGTTCATATTCTCAAATGCACTGTCCAAAATTAAAAAAGAACATCTTATCTTATCTAGACTGTTTAATGCACTGTAAGTCAACTAAAATAATCAGTATAGCCATTTAAATACAATAAAAAATGGCAAGCATGATCATGTATGTCACTTCACTTTTTACACTACAGATTACAGTAAGGAGCACACTAACGTATGCATATACATTAGCTCGCCATATGTCACAGTGGCTTTGGACAGATGCTAACTGGTTAATCAATTCCAAAAGAAAAAAAAGAGCCTGTCAGCTAAGACAACCAGCTGGCACATCTGGGCCAAATATTAATTCTGATTATCATACTGTAATGAAAAATCAATGAATGGTGAGCAGGCAGGAGGTCAAAAAGGCCCGGGAGCATCTTCACTGCTGCATTGTTCTCTCTCTGTCTCTTTCCGACTGTCTCTGTCCTTCTCTTTCTGTATCTCCATCTTTCGCCATTCCTTACATCCCCCCTCCCGCTCTTCCATCTTTCGCCATTTCTTACACCCCCCCCCCCCGCTCTTTTCTCATTATATTCCTATATTCCTATCCCTAAGGAGGGAATATCAGGTATATTTTAGTGGTAAACCCCTGTCTTATGATCACTGTTAGCATACACAAACTAAAGCCATTCTCCATCTTGCTATCTGGTTCCCAGTGTTGTTCTTCCTCATTCCCTGCACCGCTCTCATTCACACAAAGCCAGCAGCCAGAGGCAAATGCTGCAGTTAAAGGCGTAAAAAGGAGACATAGAGAGAAAAAAAAATTAAGGCGGTATTTTGCAACATTTGCATATATTTAAATGAGATGTGTGAATCTAGATGAAAAACATGCACACGGCAAACAAAGGAGAACCTCTGGGAAGGCTGCGCCTCTCCTGCACGCCCAGGGTGAGGCGACAACACCGCTGTGTCTCCCTGGGGGGTAGGGGGCTACACTGGGCTGTACTGTGGGAACCGGGAGGCCCCCCACTTGTAGCGCACTGTGAATTAGCATTTTATTTGTGTCCATGTTCCCCCAGTCATCTCTGGCCAGACACTTCCACCACAGATGGCTAATATGAGCAGAGGGATTACCGTGCGTGTCAGAGATGATATTGATGAAAGTGTACCCCCCATTTATCACACTGAAGTTGTAGTTTTGTGGATGTAACCGCAGAGGAAACACATTTGAGTCGGACATCCATGGCTGTGCTGATTGTGGTCGACCGCAATAAGGAGACTAGCAAGAGAAAATATGTTTTTGTCATAACGATGACAAAGCATTACCAGAAATAAATATTTGTTGTTCTAATTGACTCATTTGGATAATAATGGACACACAAATGCATTATCGATGCATTATCCAAGGTTAGACAGGTAGACTAAGTGTCTAAGAATTTATTTAACAAGTCTGTAAGTGTGTGATGCTGCAAATCAGGTCTCTCTTGGAGAAGAGATGCTTAGCCTCTGTGGGACTAAACTGTATACAGGTCAAATAACTAAATAGTATATTAGTTAATTAGCACTATAGGAAGATTATAGTAACAAATAGGAGAGACCTTCAATTTTCACTCTTGTGTTTCTCAGCATGGGCTCATCATAAAGAAAAACAATTAGTATTAAATTCAACCTCAATATTAATTATATAAAATGTATACACTCTCAAAGGCCCTCTGACACACAATGAGAACCAACCCCATTTCAGGGATGGTCCTCACAAGGTGTAAACATTTTATAGTATTATCGTTTATTAAGAAAGAGACCCCTCATTAGTCTTAACATATAAAGGCCTGTGATATGCTCAGAGATTATCATATTAATACCAGCACTGATGTGAGTACTATAGTGATGGTAAAACAAAATAAGTTGTTATTGTAATGTAGAAAATGCTAACAAATAGTACGTGTAAAAGGGACAATAAATATAATGCTTGTTTTGAATACATCAAAAGTTGGTATGAAACTAATGAATAGAAATAGTTGATTAATGAGTTTATTACTTTGACAACTAGCCTCAAACAGACTTTTGGGTGATATCTTAACTAGTGTGGAGCTTGTCCTATAAATCAACATTTATGTGTCCGTCTTTAAAAAAATGAATATAACCAATTGGGAAGACGGATTTGTTATGAGCTCTTTCAACCCATATGTCATATTCAACATAGTCTTTCAAAAGTACATATTTTGCAATTATCCATGGAAATGTAAAAACAAAATTGTCCCACGACCATTGTGTGGGTACATGGGTGCATTCACAATCAGAAAAAAACAAACAAAAAAAACATCAGTTTCAGATAAACATCAGAATCAACCTGCCAGAGGACTTGTACAGATGTCTGCTCTTTGCTGCCTCGTTTCCCACCAGAGAGCCCTGGTGCCTCATCACACAAAGCAGCTGTTTGCTCACATTCGGTATTACCATTGAAATGACACGCTCACATGCACAAAGTCTCTGGGCAAAGCTTCAAACACATCTTCCCCGGGAGGCCGATTTTTTAACCGATTAGTGGAAACCGGCCATTAAATCAACTTCTTGGACCACCCAAATGACATGAACACACATGCTAAACACAGATCTGAATGGAGATTGAAATGGAGGGGTTTTGGAGGGTACGTTTGTGGAACACGGGCCCTGCTGGAGGCATAAAGGCCTCTGCCTTAGACGGTGATCAGACATTATAATGCATGTTCAGACTGTGGAGTGTACGTGTGTGTGTGTGTCATATGTGTGTGTATCAGTGCGTGTGTTGTGTGTGTGTGTGTGTGTGTCATGTGTGCATGTGTCATGTGTTTGTGTGTGCGTGTGTCATGTGTTTGTGTGTGTGTGTGCATCGTGTGTGTGTGTTTGAGTGTAATGTGTTTTTGTATGTGTGTGTTTGTGTGTGTGTGTGTGTGTGTGTGTGTGTATGTGTGTGTGTGCGTGTATGGGTGTCGTATGTGTGCATTTGTATGCACATTTGTGCATGCGTTCATGCGGACAGTGACTGCCATGCACATCCTGAGCGATCATGCATGCTGTATCATGGCCTTCACGGATATTCCCCCAGCCACTCAAGGCTTAGACTTAGCAGAAACTCATCGCTGAACTCAATTTACACATTACAATGTGGAATGCTTTGGAGCAGTGTGTGTGTGTGTGTGTGTGTGTGTGTGTGTGTGTGTGTGTGTGTGTGTGTGTGTGTGTGTGTGTGTGTGTGTGTGTGTGTGTGTGTGTGTGTGTGTGTTTGTGCCAAACTTCAGAGCTAGACATGCAAACCTCAGACTTAAATATTTTGAATTTGCATACATTTTCTTTTCATTCAATTCGATAAATCAATTATTCTGTTAGAGGCATGTTAGAGGGAGATTATTGTTAGAGGGATTTGGCATTGGGCATTCAGCTGTATTGAAAAGGAACAATAAACTAGAATGCATACAATCTTCCAAGATTAGATAGATCAAGATACACAAAAAGGAGGAACCCTTCAGCCCCTTACTGAAATGAGTATTACTTATATTATTATTAGTAGTAACAGTATTGTATTAACAGTAGTAGCGTTGTTATTAATAATATGAGTATTATTATTACGCTTATCTGCTACAGGAACCAAAAGAAGTGCTTTTTCCTGCTTGGTTGTGCGGCTCCGTGATCACATCCGGTACATGCGACACATTCACACATGTTAGCTGCTCCAACTGTCAAGACAAGGCATATTAATTAGAAGGAACTACATACAAACAAGGTTCTCTGAATTGAAATCCTTCGCTTAAGATGGTAAGTCACTTTTGTATAGATAGTATAGATAGCATGCCAACCATAGAGGTGTACCGAACCTATTTACAACTAGAAAGCTACGTTTGACAAAATGCTACAACGAAGTCGCTACTGCTAGCCAGCTAACTTACTCTTGCAGAAACGTTTGCAGCTCCTATTGGTTATCTAAATTTAGCACGTTAGCAACTGTCGTAACTTCCATTCAATTGCAGACCAACGCTTTCTAACATGTCGACAGACTGTGTTCTTTGTTATTTCATCATTAGCATGCATTCTGTTTATCCTTGCCTCAATCAAAGCTGATCCCTAACGTCAAAGGAGGAAAGTGTTGTCTGTATAAACACAGCTGACAGATTTTCACAGCTGTAAAAGAGCGTGACATACGTGTGTCTTGTAGTTGTGATAGCTCTCAATTAAACTTTTGGTAATACACCTTGTTTGTATATACTATGTTTACCAACAATGTTTGTTGTGAAATTAAAAGCCATTTTGTTGTATACTCATTTGATAGGCGCTCATGGGCATTCAGCTGGTGGTCAGCTTGCTGGCTGCCAGTATTATGCAGAGAATGGCTCCCCATTGCTCCTTTGCCCGCTGGCTTCTGTGTAACGGCAGGTAATCTGTCTGTCTGTCTGTCTGTCGGTCATTATTTATTTATTTATTTATTTATTTATTATTACTCATTCATTCATTCATTCATACTGCAGTGTTAAAAGCAAAAGTTAAAAAGCTTTTGTGTCCTCCAGTTTGTTCCGGTTCAAACACCCGTCGGAAGGGGAGTTGTGTGCTCTGGCTGGGAAGCTAATTCCCAAGCCCAGCAAGAGAGACAGGTGAGACCCGGGGGGAGGGGGAGAAACCACATCCATGTGTTGCAGTAGTACAGGCTTCTTCTAGTGTAGTAAAACTCACATGTGGTTACTGAAATATCTGGTGCTGTTTTGGTTTTCTCCATGAAAGACTCCCCAAGAGCCGAGCAACTTTTACTGAACAAACCTTTGTCTGCTTTAGGAGACAGAATGGGGAAAATAAACCTCTCACGGTGCCAAAAGACATCGACCTTCATCTGGAGAAAGCTCCGGTCAATGCCCTTGACGCGCTGGGTTAGCAAAACAAACAATCCTACCCTGCTCCATGTGACCTTCAAACTCGATCAGAGCCCTGCACTTTACTTTGACTCACTGCACTCATTCCACTGCAGAACTGATTTTCTTGTTTGAACCTTTTATTTGTAGTGTTGCGGTTCTTCCTGGAGTACCAGTGGTTGATAGACTTTGCCGTCTATGCGGCTGGAGTTTTTCTGTTCACCGAGTGCTATGGCACTGTGGTGGATACCAGCAAAGAGGTTAACATCGGAGCCATCTGGTGTGTCCTCACCGTTTTATTTGCCCTGTATCCTTTAAACCTACAGTCCTTGTCCACTTTGTGGGACTTCTGGTGCTTCTTTACCGCGATCCTCCTTTTTAATATAAATTAACGTTGCTTCTTATATGTATAACATGTTAACAGATTTTCATAATATATTGCATAACATTGTCATGTTGCTGAAAAATAGTACCACCATTAGCACTTGATATAAGAAAAATATGAAGAGAGTCACACAGTAAACAGTACTGTTTAAAGTTGGAAAGGTGTAATAAAAGAGCATGTAACTGCTGTTGATAACCTAGTGGTTATCATCAGTGCTGTAAGTGCAAAGAGTGGCCTAAATGGTCACATAAGTTTGTATAAAGTCCAAATGAAAATCAAACAGACATAGATCTTACTTTAGGAGTCAAATCACTTTTGTGGATACAAAAAAAAGCATCTAATTAGAGTATAAAACAGGAATTTAAACCATGTATGTATGTTTATAAATTAACTCCAGGGCTAGTTTGACCTTAACCGGCAGGTGTCAGGAGGACGCTGCACACTCTGATGAGCCACTACTTCCGCTCAGACGAGGGCGGGGAGCGCTCCGTGTGCCTGGCGTTTGGCTTTCTCTCCCTGCTGGTGGCCATGCTGGTGCTGGTGGTCCGGGAGGACTACCTGGAGTTTGGCCTGGACTCAGGCTTCGCCAGTGCCTTCGACAACCTGGAAGTGTTTGCCAAACAGCAGGGCTATGCCGACTGGTCGTAAGTACATCTGAATGTTTTTTGTCCAAATTCTCAATATAGGATATGTAGCAACTACGCTATAAATGCTTTTATATGCAATTGATTGAAAGTTCTGCTGAATCACTCCACAGTCCCATTTCCTAAAGACATCCTACGAAAAACTTACAATTAAGAAAAAGAATATACCATGAAGACGAGTAATGCTGTTTGTTTTTATTTTTACTCCCATCAGAATCCCTGTAACCAAACTCACAGTGAAGCTTGGTTTGGCTGCTATCTGTGCCTTCATTGGTGCTCTATTGGCCTTCCCTGGACTCCGATTGGCTCAGACTCATTTAGATGCTGTACAGCTGAACTCAGACCGCCCCCTCATCCAGTAAGAACCCAGCTGTTTACTCTTATTAAATGGCACTGCATTCTGATGATCTCAGAACTTCTGATTTGGAAAAGAGCAACACAACAGTCACTTCAGTTGGAATTGTAAGAGTGAAACCTTTTTTTAACTTTTTTAACCCAGATACAAATCTGAAAATCCAATGTTAAAATAATAAGTAGCCTTGATATGCCCATTGTTGATGAGTGCACATTGATGGGCTTCAATCAAATTTAAGTCAATAATGAACTCTTTTTGTGTCTGCATTTGTGCATGGCATTACTGTTGGAATGCAGCATTGTGTTACATTTCTTATCTAACATCCCCAATACTTCCTATAGGATTTGTCTGCATATAGGCTTCCTGTCGCCAGTGATCATAGTTCTACTGTGGATCAAACCCATCGCCAGAGACTTCCTGGCCAATGCACCAATGGGGAAGACCTCCATCACACTGTAAGTTATCACACATACAGGATCCACTATTAAGCCTCTGCTGTGGAGTATTCACTATGTTCATTCAATAGCATCGCTAGCATCCTTGTAACCATAGAGACCTTTCTGTGCAGCTTGAACTGATCTTGTTTCCTGTCGTCCGTCTCTCAGTATTTCCAGTGAGGCTTTCGACAGCGTGCGTCTGTGGATCATAGTGACTCTGTGTGTGGTTCGGCTGGCGCTGACCCGCTACCACCTGCAGGCCTACCTCAACCTGGCCCAGAAGTGGGTGGAGCAGATGAAGAAGGAGGCGGGCCGCATTGCCACCATCGACATCCAGAGAAAGGTCAGACTCGGCCATCACTGTTTTAACTCAACTTTGTTTAGGTGGGGAAAGGACAGACAGAGAGTAACGGCAACCCTCTTAAATGTTAAATGAGATTGGATGCTGATGTTTGTCCGCTGAACGCCGATGCCATGATCAGCAGACCAGGACGCAACTTTTTTATTATTTTTGACAAATGTAAAAGTAAAAAAATAATAGTAATAGTAAAAAAATTTACTAAGAGATGTGTTTGATCTCAGGTGACGCGCGTGTCCTGCTACCTGACGGTGGTCACTCTGCAGTACCTGATCCCCATCCTGATTATACTCTTCTCTACGCTGGCCTTCAAGGCCCTGGGTAAGACTGACCGCTCCCTCCAGCCCCTCACACCTAGGATTAGACTATAGCACAATGTCGTGTGAATATTGCATTTGGGAATAATGTCGTTTGTAAATATTGCAAAATGAGGAAAAATATATTATTATAGCTGATTTGACTTTGACATTTGAAAGCCCTTCCCTATCAAAGAGGTCGGAGCTTTACTCGTAATCTCTTATCAAAGCGATGGGAGTTAAACAGAGACCAATATTTAAAAAGATTGGCCGATTAATCAGCTATCAGCTTTTTCCTGCTCCAAACTATCGTTATATCAGCCTTTAAAAATCCAGTATCGGTTTACCTTTAAAACAAACATGAAGAATGGAGAACAGATATACGTCACACTACATATAGTGTAATGTGACGGTCGCAAGTGTGCTGCCATGTAAACAAGTAAATACTCAACCCCATGAAGTCCTTATTCGTTCTACAGAAACAAAACTTATTTGCTTCATTTCCCCTTCCTTCCCCCAGGCGAGTTCTCCTGGGGGCTGCATCCAGATGAGACCCCCGGAGTCACCCCCATCCCCATCCTGCCCACTGCGGCCCCCGTGCTGCCAGGCGGCCTGGACGAGGATGAGGATGGCGCGGACGACATGGAGGAGGACATCCAGGCCACGGTGGCCAGGCTGACAGAGGCCTTCGTGGCGCTGCGCACCGTCCTCACGCCCCTCTTCTTCCGGGGCTTCTTCGCCTTCCTCACGTGGTGGGTGGCCGCCTGCCAGGTGATCAGCTCCCTGTTCGGCATCTACTTCCACCAGTACCTCATGCAGAACTGAGGAGCCACGCCCAGTCGGCGCCTCCTGAACGATACGCCCCCTGAAACACTCGTAGCCTGTCGTCCAGCTGCTTGGTGGTGGGTGCAGGGGAAGGGCTGGGTGTTCTGACTTTAGAGGCGCAGGGAAGGGGAGGGACAGTAGAGCGCTGTCTCTCTCTGTGTCTCCGAGACGGTGTGTGTGGGTGTATCAGAAGTTGAAATGAAGGTGACAAGACTGGGTCTCATGAGAGGCACGTGCAAGAGCTTAACCTCCTTGTTGGCATGACTTGGACACACTGGCTTTTGATTTTCCTTTAGCCTCTGGGTTCACTAGCGAGGATTAACCGTAGAAAAGTGGTCATTTCCACCACTATGGAACGGCATGTTTATGTTTGAAATATACCTATGCCAGTGTTGGCCGACTGCTAACCGTTAGATGCTGCATAGATTTAGTGGGTAGCAAAGTTTGCATCCTTTGTACATTTTAAAGTCTATTTTTGAGGGATTTCGTATCCCAATATGAAACCAATTTCATGAGTGCTCAAAAACGTTTAGTTTAGGTTGTGTTGCTGTACCGCACTAATCATAAAGCAGCCATCAGATTCAGTCACAGCCTGTACTGTCAAACACAACAAACCACATGATAAGTCTGATGAAAACATGACTGTGGCTGTCCTAATTAATCCAAGCTACTCAATATAATTGTATTGCCTAAAAACAAAAGTATTATGAAGCAAATAGGCCTCTCCAATGCAAGAGTTTACTCTTTGAGTTCTTAAGTGCCTGGGATCTCAGGGATTCTAAATGATGTGGGATACCGCCGTCCTTTGTTTCACATAGTTTTGGAATGAAAGGTCTCCAGTGTTTTTGTTTCCTTAAACCCATTTACTCAGCTCATTTGATGCATTGTTTTGCTACCTTTTTAAGTTTTGAATGGCACATGTTTTACATTTAAATTTGTATTGTAACACACTCCCTAAACAGAAACACTTCTTATAAATCGTCTGAAATGGATTAAAAAATGGAGGAAATTGTTTATTTATATATTTATGGTTCCGCAAATAACCCTTTTATTATTTTAAAATGCTACAGGATATCATTTTGCGGTACATTTGTGTGTTCTGTTTGATTAATTTCTGTGTGATTTTTCTCTGAACTGAGACAGAATGTTTGTTAAATCATGTTAAACTGTGATGGGAAAATAAACACTTTTACATAAATTTAAGAGGTTTTTTTTTTAATGCATGGTGTGTGTGTGTGTGTGCTATTGGCTGTAACCGCATTTGTGACGTTTGTATGATTTATATTTTTGTGTGACTTAAATAAAGTATTTAGTATTTTCCCATCTCATGGCTGGTGTCTAGTATTCGATCTCCTGGGTTCCTCTTGTACTTGTGTCCGCTGGCGGGGAGCGTGGGAACCATGAATGACGATGAAGGAGCTTTCTTCTCTCATCGCCGCCACTTCATTGGACAAAAGATGCATGCATGACAATAGTGTCTCGCCATCGCTCTGGGCCTCGTTCTCAGACCCACAGTTGTCAGTTCCCCCTTCTGATAATTGCTCTGAACTCATTGCCTCTCTGAGATGTTTGGGGACCAGGTCCAAGTTTATGGTGGTGATGGATTGTACTTTCTGTTCCACCAACTGTCCCCCCCCCACAAAAAAAAAAAGTTGTTTCACCCAAATTAATTTAGAAGTCATCAAATTACAGATGAGTCATCAAATCGCAGCTTTCATAACCAACTAACTATCTGACTTTAAAGCATTTTAAAATGAGACCTTAACAAGGCTTTGATGTATAATAAAGCTTTGAATTCATCAGCAGCTATTCAACATTACAGAACAACCCTGCATTAAGAACCATGAATCACGAGCATTTTTCCAAGATTTGCAAGCGTGAGCATGGTCTCTTCAGTTCAAATACTGTTTTATGTGGCAGTTGGAAAATGACTTTTTAAACAAGGCAGGGTGGGGTCTTTGTCTGATATAGCTGACATTATGTATTATTAGTGATATTGTTTGACTTCCACGATACACCATAACCCAAGACATGGAGAATATATTTCAGTTAGGAAATGTTATGCATAACAGAATACAGAAGATAAAAATACTTGCAGGACTGCATGCAAGGATCTGTGGTTTTGTTGCAGATTGAATAGGTTTATATGACATTTGTCATTTTAAATGACAAAGTATAATGCTTATAATATTCTACCTAATAAAGGTAGAAAAATATTTTCCTTTTTCGACTTGAAATTGTTAAAGGCTTTCTGTAAATCAATAGTTGTCTGTGAACCATACTGCCTCAAGTGACCATAAAACATGAAGCTTTGTGCAATGTAGAAACTATGTGTGAATGTGTTTTTTCAAGCTCCTGTCCAGTTGTGCAGCTCCCCTGGTTCTGGGAGACTGTCAGGCCTAATGAAGTGGAGGGTGACAGGGCTGACCTATCTATTAAATCTCATGAATCATGTGCATCCACACTGGAGGCATGAGGCCAACCCTGTCTGCTCTGTGGTCTGCAGCCGGCCAGGTAAACATACCACCATACAGTCTTTATGGGGACGTGTTAGCGAGAGAGATAGAGGGAGGAAAGAGAGAGAAAGGGATTAAAGAGAGGGAGAAGAGAGAGAGAGAAAAGGAGTGGAGAGAGAGGGAGAAGAGAAAGAGAGTAGAGAGAGAGATGTGTGTGTGTGTGTGTGTGTGTGTGTGTGTGTGTGTGTGTGTGTGTGTGTGTGTGTGTGTGTGTGTGTGTGTGTGTGTGTGTGTGTGTGTGTGTGTGTGTGTGTGATGTGGACCCCGGACATGGCCTCCTAGACTGGACCTCTAGCCCCGGGGGACCAGACCAGACGTGACCCCTGTGGGACTGTCTCTACATTTAGGGGGGTGGCTTGTCCCAGGCTGATGCCGGCTGAGGGGACCCTGGCTGGGCGCTGCTGTGTGGGAGTCCTGGTCCCGCGTTCACAATGTATTCCTCTTGGATTTTTTAAACATGTAACGAAACCGAACCAAATGCTGAAACGTTTTCAGTCAAATGATCCGCTGGTGAGATACTCAACTGGGATGAAATACAAAACGTCGTTTGTATGAAAGAAGAATATGATTATATGAAATTAGTCCTTTTGGATATTTTTGATAAGAGACCCAGATTTTTAAGTGGCTGGTGTTTGTTCCTTTTTCCTTTATCATAGCTGCCGATGAGGTGTAGCACAGGGCCAGACCAGAGTGTAGCCTACGTGTGTTCAAAATAAAAACAGATCCAAATAGTAGGAAGACATTTGAGCAGTGTTAAAAATAATTGATAAAGTCGACCACTGAATCACAAATGTCAGTCAAAACAAGTGTACGAATCAAACAGCGTTTATTTTAAAGAAGGCACAACATAATTATACTTCAAAAGCCTTTTCAAGGATTGCATCCTTTTCAAGGATTGCATCCTTTTTAAGGATTGCATCCTTTTTAAGGTTCAAGTCTGACTTGTCGAGGTTTCAGCTCTCTACAGATCCGAATCAGAGTTAAACAAAGTTGTTCATGCAGAAATACAGCCATACAACCAAATAAAATGTTCTTCTTAAGAGTATCTTGTTCAAATGTATTTTCCTGGGTCCTTCTGTCAAGGCAGAACTGCACACACGATCGCCATTTTTCTGTTCCCGTTTTCTCTTTTCAGCAAGCATAACATAAACTAGGACGACCCCGTGTGGGCAACGCACGTAAATTAAAATGTATTAAAATAATCTGAATTCATCTCAAAAGGCTCTCTTGGTAAAATCAAGCTGAAATAAAATAATAATCACAGGCTCACGCAGTTACATACAAACTAATTGGGCAACTTTAGATCTCAAATTAATCGAACTATATCCAGTGCATATCATAATGCATCATATCATATTTTCAGATCTGTTCATTATAAAACCAAAAACCAAAGATATACTTTTTTTTCACCCAAAACAAAAAGGCACACACCCCTAGCATAGCATATAATGATATATAAGATAATTAAAGCTGTAACTAGTTAAACAATTATAATAGATAATTTAGGGGCTCGGCAAAATCAGTAAAAGGGCAATCATTGGTATGTCAAATACATTCATTGTATCAAATGTAACACAACATATACAAATCAATATAGACGTGCCCAGATATGTATATATTACCAATGCTTTGGTTGAAGTACACAAACAACCTTTTTAATTGAAATGGAGAAATTAAAAATAAAAACCATCTGGATGACACATCAATAAACAAAATGTCTGATTTAGTTTAATAAAGGCACTTTTATCTTAATTATCCAAATACAAATTGTAATCAATGGCCACATTATCTACCATTACATTTGTTTGTTTGTAATAAAAAGATCAGAAGGCGTGTGCCTTCCAACTATAAATAGATGGGACGCATCAAACTATATATAGATGACCAGGATTCAGTTGCTGATCATTTCTCTTTTTCTTTCTCTCACTTTTCTCATTTTTTGTTTTCACCTATTGTTTTGAATCAGTGTTTGAATGGCCAAAGCATAAAAAAGTTTTTTCTTGTTTTTATTTGGTGTAACAACACATAAACTAAAACATCCCCAGGGGTGGGTTTACTGTTCCTGTGGTGCTAGCAATATAAGTTGTATATAAAAAGAAAATACAATGAATTTTGACTCATAAAACCCGAAGCCAAACCAAACAAAAACACTTGCTTCCATGCATCACTGTAGGATTAATCAGATCCTGCATCACTTAAAGTTGTTTATGAACCAGCAGAGACCTGCTCTACATCAGAGAACACACAGAGACTCTTAACCATGGGATCTATATTCCCTGTGTGTGTGTGTGTGTGTGTGTGTGTGTGTGTGTGTGTGTGTGTGTGTCTGTGTGTCTGTGTGTCTGTGTGTGTGTGCCTGCATGCGCAAACACGTGTGTGTATGTGTGTGCATGCGCGCATGAGTGTGTGTGTGTGTGTGTGTGCGTGTGTGCATGTGCATGTTTGTGTGTGTGGTTCAGACCTGGGCTGAATGTGATGGTGCTGTTTCTATAGCCGCTATCTCGGCCACCCGTCCGTGGTCACTAATTGCCTGGGAAACTGCATTTCTTTCCCCTCATCTCCCAGTTGCCGGCCGACCACTGGGTATCCACCTCTGGGAAATTCCTTTCCATCACCGGCTCCATAGGCCTCTGGGGGGCTGTGGCAGGCAGAGCCGCTCACGGGAGAAGGCTGCCCAAAGTGGTGTTGAAGGGCAGGGGAGGTGGGGGTGGAGGAGCTGTGTTCCGGAGAGGTGCGCTCTGACTTGATGCTGAGGTTTAGGGAGAGTTGAGGAGGGGAGGTCTGTGAGGGGAAATAGCACCCTCCATCCGAGATTCTAGAAACAATCAAATAAAACTTGATGTTGATTAAAATAAAAGATCGGATCGAATCGGATGATCTGGCTTGAGTATCTCATTACTATAAAAAGTGAACTTGATCATTCAGAGAATATCTTTAAAATATATTTGATTTCTGCTTCCAGCAATCTGATTCCTATATCAGCCTGATATATATCGCCCCCTATAGGTTTCCTAGTAAATAAATGCCTCAATAGGCCATCTGGTGGACGCTTGCTTCCAAAGCATGACAATCCCTGATTGCAAACATTCTTAGCATGGGAGCGCCCAGTGTGCACCAAACCCATAACCCTGGCAGTGCTAATGCCATGCTCCACCAGCTCAGCTAGACAGGACCCCTGTCAGAGTAAAATACCCTTCATCACAAAATGATAATAATATATAATGTCATACATTACCTAATGCAACCCACAGAGGGATACAGAGGATTCCCCAGGGGCATACGGATGCATATTTACATATGTTTTCTATATGTCTTCTATAGGTTTTCCATATCTTTTCTCTAGGGTATCCAAGCTCTTACCCTGGGCTAATGTGAAACCCGACAGGCTCCTGCAAGGGCTGCTGCATGCTCTGCCAGCTGTGCATGGTCCCTCGCTGCAGGTGGGAGAAGCCGCTGGGGCTGTACTCTTGGGGTGCACAAGGTACAGGCAAAGATCATCAGACGCCGCAAGCAGTTATTTCTTAAGGCGACATCAGTGCAATACACAATGTTGTAAAATCCCAACTGCTCACGAATGACATGATACAGGTTTGAACTGACTCTCAAGCTTAGAGGTTACATAAGCAGATGTACCAGTTTGCATGGCAGAGGCTCCAGCAGAAGGGAGGCCGTACCCTCCCAAGCTGTGGCCCAGCAGCCCTGACTTGCCCATGGACACCATGGAGTTGCTGGCATGCAAGCCCTGGTACAAAAAGCCTCTCTAAAGAAAATGGAGAGGAAGAAGAAGAATTAAATTGAATTCAACTTTGTATTAATGAAAAAAATGTGCAGGCACATATGTGAACGGGAGGAGGGCAACCACTTCACCAAGGGGGGGGTGCACATAGGGACATAAATGGCATATAATAAACACAACACTAACAATATAATAAATGCAGCACAAAATATATTGGATGAGGAGGTAGAATCTATCTGAGTTATTTATAATAGAGCTGTGCAAATGGTATTATGGCAGTCATGCAAAAAGAGAGCTGTGCTAAAGCTGCAAATGCAAAGTAAACATGGCGGGATGTGCACAAAGAAGATGAGGAGAAGGTAGATGAACTCAGTGAGGGAGGATGGGTGTGTATGCAAGCTGCATGTTTGCCCTTGTGGAAGTGACATTATATATTATATGGCTATGGGGTATATATTTTGAAGGGTTTAACCATAAGCACTATGCTGGGCCTGGTCAGTGTAGTGGTGTGTGTGTTGGACTCACAGCTAAAAAGGTCCTGGGTTCGATTCCCCCAGTGTCTGCAGCCTACTTCTAGGTATCCTTGAGTATGACGCCCGAAGCCCTACCTATGTTCCTTAATGATGAATAAAATGATGTATCTGAAAATTCTCTTTGGATAACAGCATCTACTAAATGGTATAAATAGTCACATAGGTCTTTAGATGCATAGTCCTTAGGTGTTGGCTTTTTTGCTGTCGTTTTTGGCAGCTGTTGCCGCACCACTAAAAGAAGCGAGGGTCTCACCGCTGAGCTGAGGTTTGTGCGTGCTACGCCCATGTTCCCCAAGCCGCCGTCGCCGCGTGCGCTCTCGCCCAGGTGCACAGGGGGCGGGGGGGTCTTGGCCTCCCGAGCTCTGGCCTGCAGGTTGCCATGGGAGAACACATGGGAGTAGCCCACACCTACAGACAAGAGAGCAGGAGGCAGGAAGTGAGAGACGAGCCTGTGGTTACTAGGACGTTTGTTTCCCTTTTCTTTCTACACACACACACACACACACACACACACACACACCACCCTCCTGTCTCTCCCTCCATCTGCAGCGAAACAAAACTTCTCCTTTTGGGCTGACCATCAGATCTCATTGGACATCTGGCGTTTCGTTAGTTATTAGTATTGTAGTCATAATATTCATTTAATGTACAATGATTCGAAGATCTGAACAAATGCGTCTGGGATTGAACACACATAAAGTATAAACCAAAATGTGATCATTAAAAAGCCATACAGTAGACCACACTGCTTTTTATTTATGGCTGCTAAGAGTTAAATGACCTCACCAGCAAGCCACACCACACGTCTACTTATAGTTAAACAGTGAGGAGAGGCGAAGTAGCAGGTGCTACGGTTCTGTGCAAAAACCACAGAACTGATTGCTGAGTATGTTTCACAAAACCCCAAGCCCCAAAAAACCAACAAATACACACAGACACACTCAAACACAGACAGACAGACACAGACAGACAGCCACACAAACACACACACAAACAGACACGCACACAATTGCACACACAAACACACATTCACACATTCACACACACTTAGTTCCTGTGAGGTAACAGCTTGCTTATCAGTGCAAGCAGAATATCTGTTTCTCTATTTCTCATTGACCTTACATATCAAATGCCCTAAGTTCCAAATAATTTAAAGTGGTATTATTTGGAAATACACATTTAATGCATCTGCAGTAATGTCATAGAGATCCATACACACCATTTCATTCCTTAAGAGCTTTACACTGATTTTGTCATAGTGCAATGTCGATACGTAATCTTTAGTTCTTCAGATTACAAATTACTTTGTATAGGATCACCCCTCCTGGTGGGTGGTCATCTCTGCTGTTTCTCACCTGGGTGAGGGGCCATGAAGGGGGTGTGCGGGTGGGGACCAGCAGGGCTGGCAGAGGTGGGCCTGGACCCCAGGGGCTTGAAGTCTTGGGCTCGGTGAGACAGGCTCATGCTGGAGGAGTTGGAGAAACCGTTCTCACAGCCTCCCGACAACAGGAACTGTGTCTCCTGAGTGAGCAGGGAGGGAGACTGGAAAGAAAACAAACAAATAAGCTAACTTTGGCTTTTCTTCAATATGGTTAACAATATGGCGAGCGCTCTGTAGGATTCAGGAGCTATTCTGATTGAGGTGAACTGAGCCGATACAGATCGAAACATATTTATTTATTATTTATAAGTAATAAAAGCTTCTTCCCATTCGTGGCATTCAAGTGTGTGTGTGTGTGTGTGTGTGTGTGTGTGTGTGTGTGTGTGAGTGAGTGCATGTGCGTGCTTGCAAATGTGTGTGCGTGCGAGTGTATGTGTTTGTGTGTATGTGGCAATTTTTTTGCAGAAGTGTGTTTTGACTCACAAAGTAGCGCTGGCGTGACACAGAGAGGTCCATGCCTTCACTGAGAGGGTATTTTTCTGCGCCGGCGGCAGCTGCCTGCACACTCTCCTCGCTGTCCAGCTCCGCGGCCTCCAGGCCCAGGCCTTTCCGACGCAGCGTCTGTCGGAGGGCATCAACAGAACGTCACTAACAGACACTACGCACCACACAGGGTGGTCTAGTGTAGCGTTTCTGAGCACATGGGTTGGGCTGCAGCACTGGGCCGTAGAGCAGCGGCTACTGGGCCGCACCCCCAAAACGTTAAAGTTAATTGATTAATAACTGTTTGAACATGCGCTTCACATTGGTTGATTTGTGCAGCCAATACCCATTGCCCCATCAGACCACGAATTTGCAGTCAACAAAACACGTCACAAAAATGATTGAACCGACCAATGACACCTACTTGATTCAGTAATGTATGTTTATTTGTCAATTCAAGTTCTGTATGTTTTCTGGTTTATTTATGTAGGTCTAAGTGGGCCCCAGAGGCTGAGGGTCAAGCTCTACTGGGCCCTGGCTTAAAGCTGTTTGAGAAAGGCTGGTTAGTGGCTAACGGGTGTTCCTTTCCCAGCTGAAAGGTTCCGCCTTCGATCGCCATGTCCATTAAAGGCATCCATGTGCAAGAAGCCTCACCCTGTCCTGTATACCCCCTGATCCATGACATGTGTTTCAATTCACTGCAAGTAGCGCTGGATAGAAGCGTCATCCTAAAGGTCAATAGTAGGTTACTAACCACAACCTCGGAATTCTGTGTAGCTCAACTATTGCATTGATGGCATTAGGCTAGGGGGTCAACCCATGCCAAGATTGTTTGCAGTCATGGTAGCATTGTAAGAGGCTTTGGATAAAAGAATCCACCACACGGCCTTTATTTAAACAGATGTCATTGTATCTCTGTAGGGCCAGTTTACCTCCAGGATGTCCGTGTTAGTCCGGCTCTCGTGGGGCTCGCTGTACTCTGTGTATTTTAGCAGAATCTTGTCCATGTCGGTGCTGGCGTACTGAAACAGGCGGTTGGTGCTGTTGAAGATGATGAGGGCAATCTCGCAGTCGCACAGCACGCTCAGCTCGTACGCCTTCTTCATCAGGCCAAACTTACGCTTGGTGAAGGTCACCTACGTGGCATAAGAAGGCATAGGTATAGGCACTCATAATAAACATTATTGTTCACTGTTTTATGATGTCATTATATGCTGGGTCTCTATGTATATATCTTTCTTTTTCTTTTGTATTCGATTTTGTTTTACACCACCTATGAAAATCACAAAACAAGTTTACCGTTAACCATGCGTCTCTCTTAAGTTTATTAACTATTAGTTATTGTAAAACAACATGATGCAAAACATATTTCTGAGACACATCCCCAACACTATTAACAGAAGTATTTATTAATCACACTAAATGAATTGCTATGTTGGACTCAAATGTAATGTGTAACTGTTCTGCGTCATTTGTGCCTACCTGTCGATTTCTCTGGTCCAGAATGCGTGAAATTTGAATTTTCTTTCGCCCCATCTTGTCAAGCTTTTATCACTATAAAGACTGTGAATAGAGGTACAACAATATTAACAGAAGTTGACAAGACATTCTTTTATTCAGTTATGCTTCATTTATAGCCATTATCAACACAGATACTGATAATCTTCAATTATACAGTAATCATATTATTTTCATAAAAATAAAACGCACAAAAATGTGTGAAACTCAATTTCAAAATAAGTACATTCTTCGTTTGGTCACTTAAGTCCCAGCCTGTCTCTCTGGGCTGGTGTTTATTTTTACCCCCCTGAAGCAGCAGGGTCTAAAGTTAGTTTGGCCCCTGCCTGGCCAGCAGTCCTCACAGCCTAACGCTATAGGCCCCCTACCACCACTCGTACCACCTCCACCCCCACAGTCTGGGTTACCCCAAGGCCAGCACCGCGGCGCAGAGCCACTCCACCCAGGCCCTCAGGGGACTTTTGGGGGGGGGGGGGGGGGGGGGGGGGGGGGAGTTAAAAATACACACAGTAGCTCCTTTTAAAGGTAGAAGCAGCCATGTTGAGGAAGAAATATGAACTGATAGTGCAGTGGAAGTGGGATTTTTTTTAATGTTTCTGAAAGACGACGGGAACGGTTGGAAGTTTAAGCTAACCACCCACTCCTCTCCCATGTTTTAGCCAGGTCAGAGAAACAGATATGTGGGTAAGGAGTAGTGGTGGGGTGGGGGCAGTCATGTCTGTTTAAGAGTCTCACTTATTTGCCATTGTGAGTCATTCACATATCAGTGATTACAGAATGGCACGTTTGACACAATAAAGGAAAGAAGAGAGCATGTAACGTGACAGAGATAGCAAACGCAGTTGGGTCTGTGGAGAACAAACCTTCCATGGAGGTGGGGGTGCTAATTCACTGGTTCTTGTACTTCATGACATGAAGTCAAGGTCAACTCTGCATCACTGCGAGAACCTTTACAATAAATCAACGGCAGTGCATTCCTTTTTTCGCCCTTCCTAGATTTCTCTACATTCCACGGGCAGTCTGAATGCTGTAAGTCAAGTGGGGGTCTGACTAAACTGTGTGCACGATATTCGAGACGGAGAAAGTTTTCTGTGGTTTTCCCCTCTTCTACGGACAACATCAGCGACTCGGCTCTATATTTAGTTCCCTGACCTGATCATGGTGGCAGAGGAGAGGATGTCGCGCCCGTCTTCCCATGACCCCCAAAGTGCCCGGCCACCCCCGGCCTACACTCGCCACACAGACATCTGGGGCATTTCTACAGGATTCCCCCCCCCCCCATATAGACTCTGGTTTTACCTTATAAAGTACTAATATTCCCACATATTGGGCCTACTCATACGTATGGCACAAGGACAGCATAAACTCTATTAACATCCACAGGCACACTCATAAATGAATGAAGTCATGAATCATTATCATGATTATTATGATCATTAGGATTTTGATTATGATTATTGTTATTATTAGTAGTAGAATAAGTAGTAGTAGTAGAAGTAGTATTATTATTATTAGGTATTCACAGTGTATCTGTGGATACTTTTTGTTATTATAATTATTTGACAGTAGTAGTGGTAGTTAATTAATTAATATAATAAATTATTATATACATTATTACTATATTGATAGCTAATTGATCATTGTGTTCTTAATCATCTTTATATTTCTTTCTAGCTGGAACCATTTTCCCTGTACGTTCCTTGAAATGGTACAATGGCTCGTTGACTGAGGTGAGAAAATGCACACATTTTGGATTATACGCTACACTACAAGTGTTTGTTTTGAGGAGATGGAACTGGGAGATATGCGCACAAAAAACACAAAAAAGGAGAACACAAGTGCTGAAAGAGCTTTATGTTTCTAACAGAGTTCCTCTCCCACACAGACAACACTATCACCATCACCAAACACGCCACTGTCCGGATAGCTACCAGATCAAATATAGCTGCACTGCCAATTAATTCGCTTGCATCAAGACTCTGTGGTTCTTGCGTTCCATCTTAACACAAAGACGTAGTAGAGAAACATGCATATTTTAGTTCATACGGGATATTTCGCTGTGTCTATACGTCCACTGCTGCGTGAGATCCTGGAACAAAGAAGATCAGATGACCTGACCTCAAGTCGCCCTGATACCATCATCATTTGCAGACCAGCAACCCTTCTCTCCCCTCTATCATGCATCGAGTCTTTCTGCACACCGGGATCACAACTGGCATTGAGGTAGAATTATAGCCACACTTCCTGTACTAGTGCAATCGTTGCACACATTCACACACCTCTCCCGCTGGGCCTCCAGCTTCTATAGGGTAATACATCCCCAGCCACCTCCAGGCTCCTTCCCAAAGGCTAGATGGTGGAAAAACCAAAACATACACAAACAGTAGTGTGGGCACTTAAGTCAGAGATTCCCCGCTCGCCCTGTGATCCCCAAGGATCTGGATCTTTCCTGTATCCACTGGGGACCGCCCTGGGACAACACAGAGCTCGCGCTGGCACACAAACACAGCAGATCATTATGGATGGTGTTGGTGCTAGTGAGAAGCGAGAGAGATATTTAGCTATGCTACAGTTCTGTCTATCAGGTTGACGAATCGAGAAACGAGCGACACCAACCACTATGATGTTACGGGTTTGATCCGCCCCAAAACTGGTATAATGTTGATGTTCTCAATTAGGAATACTAATCTAATGGGTGACATGTCTCATGTTAATAAGACCCCTTTAAAATAGCGTTGTGTCTGCATTAACATATCGTTTGATCATGATTGTATTATATTGTCAAATAACGTGATGTAATGGGGTACGAAAATGTGTTTCATTTTAAACTCTTTTGTAAACCGTACATCAATGATGTAGTATTTCCTTTGATTCAATCATTAGGTTCCTTGTGTCGTGTATATATATATATGTATATGGAAGAAAAATACAATAAAAGTCTGGATAAGATGAGTTTGCAGCAATGATGAAGCAGTATTAGCTAGTGGCAGAACTCTGGGGACACTCGCGGTATGTCACCTGAATAATTCTCCCTGCCGTTTACTGTCTCATTACCTTTGCTCGCTGAAGAAATACAACCAAGATCTCTAGAGATAGAACATAATCATATTTGCATGAACTATGTCATCCATATTAACATTTTATTTTCTTGTTTTTAAAATAGGAGGACGGTACAAGAAATATGTACAGCATAACACTACACCATATTACTTCTATGTAAGATAGCAAAAAAACATTAAAATATAAAACTGTTGAGGATTTCTTTGCTCAACCACCTAAACAATCTTAGACAGTTGAAATTCAGGAGGATGAATTTGGGAGAATCTCTCTCTGTCTCTGTCTCTGTCTGTCTCTCTCTCTCTCTGCCACTCTCTGTCTCTGTGTCTCTCTCTCATAATCGAGGTCAGACAGTTCATGTATTGCTGAGACTTTGAAGAGCAATGGTGTGTGGATATTTCTCTAATTTTAACAGGGGATAATTGAATTGCCCTCAAATGTGTGATAGAGCCAGGGCCGCAACATAGACATGAGTCGAACACCTGATCATTCTATAAAAAGTATGTTTTATTCAAGTGTCAAAGGAGAAGATACTGACGTTTCCCAGAATAAATACTGCATTACCCCGCATCAGCTCTATTGTCTCTTGCGTGCATTTGTCGTCAAGAGTATAGTCATAAATCTGTTTTGTTAATAGCTGCTTGATGATTTGGTAATGTACATGTTATTGATGTGGCACTCAGCCAAGCAAGTTGGCAAGCATGAATCATTTTAAGGTACATTCCTGTCAATGGTCCCATTTGCTTATTTCATGTCTGCGTTATCTAGATGCCCTGTATGTTTGTGTTTATGTATTCAGTTACTGACTCTATTTCAAAGTAATTTGATCCATCACGGCATGTCTGTCTGTCTGTCTGTCTGTCTGTCTGTCTGTCTGTCTGTCTGTCTGTATGTATGTCTGCCTGTTTTTTGTCTCTTTGTTTTAAACTTGATATAAAAATACAAACTAGTGAGACATTTATGCATACAGGTTGATATTTTGTAAAATGATTGCTTCTGTAAGAAGGAGCTGTTCTGTTGAGAGGGCAGACTATCTTAAAGCAATTCATTTTAGAGTCTCCAGTTCCCATTCTGCTACACTTGGTGTGTCTGAGCCAAAATAAGCAATATTGTCGACTCAAGTGCGTGTTTAGCACAATAAATTAAATGTTAAAAATACACTGCTTTGAAATATTTGCAGATAATTAATAAATTGCTGACGTCATTCAAAATAGTTTAGCTAAGAATAGCCAATCTGTCCCCAAGTTACCAAGCATCCTTGACTAAATTAACTTCAATGATGTGTTACTTTCAATAGCACATGCATGTACCACGGAACACAAAAAGTGAACAACCTTGACTTGATTTGAATATAACACAGTAAGCTGCAATACGTGCGTGTGCTAAACAGAAAAAAAATATCTCACCTGTAATTTGACGTGGATCCTCTGGTCTTTTTATTGTAAACTCTTCGTTTGACTTTATTGTCATACGAAAATGACGAGGAATTGCCTTTTCCAACGGTTTGTTTTCTCGCTACCGGGTCTCGTCTTTTTAATTAGACCCTTTTGTCAAAGATGAGTAAATGTTCACCTGATGCGCTCGATAGGTCGGAGCGCTCCTCTCTCCAAACGAGCGCTCGGCAGCAGCAGCAACAGCTGGCTGCAGCTCATTTCCATAAACCACCTCCTCTGCCATGCTATTGGCTTATTACAGCGACACAACCGTCCGCCTCCATTCCAAACATCCACATATAGCGACTTTACATTCAAATATTCGGAGAAACGTTAAATTATTCTTAGATCACACAAGAATTGTTTCTAAATATATTCACAGGAGAAATGTTATATAAATTGTAGTTCTCATTGATAATAGCCTGTAAGATACAGTAAGAAGATGTTTCATCAAAACATAGTTCATGATTTGGCTGAATGGGATTTCTTTCTTACTTTTTAAGTAGGCATGCATATCAAAAGTGTTCTTGTTATTTAATTATTATAACCCAGAAACCATTTGTGTTTTAGTGAAAATGGGTGTGCCATAAATAAGACAATATGGAATGTTGAACATTATTGAAGCCTCATCAGCCTTCAGTTGGAAGAAATGTATCTGAATGTTTAGTTAGAATTGTGCTCTTGTTCCTGGATGCAATAATTCAAAAACTATTCTAAAATTGATCTGAAGATTAATAATAAATATTGTTCATAACATAATTCAGTGGATTATGTCATATAATTTTGGTGAAAATAGAAAAATCTTGAATTACCTACAGACCACATTTCAAAGTCAACTGACCCAATCCATTTAGGTACAATTCCACTAAACAATGCACCATCACCCTTTGTATACATTTAATAGCTGCACTAACACGACTAAATCAATAATGAAGACTAAGAATAGAGATGGAGAGATGGGATGGAGGGGTGGGATGCGGTGGAGGGGCGGTGGTGAGGAGGTAAAAAGCAAGGGAATAAATGACTAGGAAGAAAAGTGGCACTTACAGTAAAACAACACCAACGCGGGGGGGGAATCAACGGCAGGTGCTATAGATAGCATCCTTGATGGGTGGCTATTTTTGCAGACCAGTGCTTTTGATTTACACTCTTGTTCCATTCAGACTGATGAAAAATCAATGAGCCACATCCAGTGGTCTCCTACTATACTATATACCCTATATTCAAATGCAATGCCGATGTATTTGTCAGTGACTATAATGTAAGTGCATACAGTCTGTAAGGTATATGGATGCCTTAACACAGGATCCGACCCTAAATTAGCCTATGCTTATACAAATGGTACATATACATATACATACGTACTTATTCCATGCGTCATGGGTGAGAAGGGGAGGGAAAACCCACATACTGTTAGTTTGACGGATATTCTTAGCTGTAATAAATGAATGGCTTACATGAGCTGTCTGATTCCGGCCTATTCTTGGGATGTGACACATGCACTCAGCACTGCTAAAAATAGACGAGACCATGGAGTACATGACATACAACAATCAGCCATAGGGACATCAACTCTCTCTCTCATTCTCTTACACACACACACACACACACACACAAACACACACGGATGTGCACACGCACATGCATCCATGCACACACATACACACACACACGTGAGACCATGCATGTACACACAAACACACATGTACACACACACACACGCACACACACACACATGTGAGTACACACACACACACACACACACACACACACACACACACACCTCTAAATCAACAGCACTCAAAGATGGTACGTTTGTACGGTCACAAGGAGACCCAAGGTGCATCTGATGCAAGTGTTCAGCAACATCCCTGCAGCTAACAACACCTTGGAGTATGTCTGCTTCAGACCCTGACTGCTCCAGACAACTTTGAGCTGTTCATTCGCAACTTATTCTGCCAATGCTATTGAAGTTATTGTTTTTCCTATACTGAAGTCACAGCTTTTTACCTGAAAATAAAAGTCATTTATAGATCAGTTCAAAGAATGTTACAGGCCTAAACGTAAGATAAGTATATAGGGTCTATATGCAAAACTCATTTGCATTGAAATACAAAAAAACAAAAGTCGTCGTTAGAGCAAGATAGAAATGCGTTTGGAACGTTTTCACATTTTGCCAATTTTTTTCCCCCTCAAACGTTTCACTTCTGCTTTTTGAAAAGCTCAGATGGCGCTGTCATTAGACTGTGGTACGGCTGTCAAATTCAGAAATAGAACACACTAGTCAGTGTTCGTGTGTGAGAGCATTGAGAGCATCCCAACAGCATCGGGGTAAAGAAGCGCAGAGACTTTGAGCCAGCCTATACCTCAACCTCAAGATTCGTACAGTGATCGCAGCTCTGCTGAGCAAACTTAAGGTCTACAACAATTAAAGCCACAGTGAATAACAACATACTATATAGCACTACAAATATCGGAACATTTGAATTACAAAGTTCTATAGTAAATGTATATTTAGGAATATGTGTTTAGCACTGTGTTTACAATGCTTTTTTGTCTTGCTCTAATGTTGTAGGCCTATTGCTGTTCCCTCGTGTGTGTTTAGCACTGCTGTGTTTCACATGGTTGTAGCGGTGTTCATTTGTTTGTGTGCAACTCATAATACCCTCCAGGGGATAGATGTTTTCATTCATTAAATCCAATGTCGCCTGATTAATTGCTGCAGAAAGGCATAAATCAACAAAATCAACGCGTGGCAAAAAAAAAAAACGCACATCTGCTTGTTTCCATGGTAACTTATGCAGCAGGGTTCAGATGAGTTAACAGCGATGAGTGACTGAGTGATACATACTATGTTATTTAACAATTCAAGTGCTTTTCTTTTTGCATCTCGCTTAATACTAAATTGGATGGCTACATCGTCTGGGCATGACTACAACTACAGCCGAATAAATATTTATTATGTGTATTACTTATTTGTTATTTACTTCAAAACATCATTATATCATCGAATAGGTATATTGATTAGTTGTTTATTATTAATATTGTAGCAGATACGTAGGACCTTTACCAACAAATATGCATTTTGTTGCATGAATAGGGCCTATTTGTATATATTCAAAGTTGATCATTTAAATGAAAATTGTAATACAGCCTATTGTTTTCATAGGCATCTGGGACTTGCTGTGGGTCAGGTCAACCCATTGTCTCCAAGAAGCCAAGTGAGAAGTCTATTGTTGTTGAAAGTTTTTAATCTGGGGATTTTAAGGCACATCACATGCTCGCCTCAGTCCTGCCAGTGATTGCGCTCCCACAACAAGCAAATTACTGCAAATTCCTCCAGTGCCGCACACGTCTCAGGGTTTTAGGATTCTGCAATGACTGCTGCCCGTTGAAGGATTAATTTTTTAAGCTAAGTATAGTGTCTACGGATTCGCGTCGGTGTTTTACTGCCAATTATTTTTTGTTTTAGTTGATGAAAGTTTTGACTGCCGATGATTCGTCGACATTAAACATGCCGCCCAGCTACAGCCATCGTTCTGTAATAGCTTTATCACTCCTGGGAATTCTGTCGGCTTTCGCGTCCGTTTTATCCGTCATCCTGATCTTCCAGCTCCACTCCCAGCAGAAGACAGTGAAGGAATCCCCCCGTGATACTTCCATCGTGCCGGCTCATGTTTGGGACGTCCTGTTGCCAGTGTCCACGGTGCTCTCAGCGTTGTCTCTCACCCTCAACCTGAGCTCAGTGGTGGTGTGTCTTCTTCACAGTTATTTTTCAACAGAGATATGCAGCGGAGAACAAGACACAGAAAGGTATCCGCTCCTATAGCACAGGCCGATTCTCTTTACAATGATTGTGTTTAGCGGTTAAATGGACCTGTTGCGATGAATTAATTGAACCACCAGTGCCAGATGTAGTATGTCATGACTGAGTTTATCTGATAAACAGTAGGCCGATAATTGTTTTTAATTGTTTTCAAACGTAGCCTACACATGGGTGACGAGGCATGCGCCCGCAACCCCCCACCTCTAAACACCATTGGAATCTGGTCTAAACAAAGACATTCCCCTCATTATGCACCCAGCACACGGCCCCTCGCTGGCCCTTTCCCTTTTCGGTTTTAGTAATCCACTATGGCACCAGTGATCAATTGGAACTATGGCAATAACAGGGGCTTAATATTTGTATATCTGTTCAATCTTAATTTCTGGCAACCAGAATGCCCCATGCAGCTTATTTGCTTCCACAGAGCTGACTGGTTCCTACTGGAGAGCAGAGCTGTGCGGCATGTGGCTATTGGACTGTTTTGTCTTGGGGTTTCTGTGTACCTGGCAGGTAAGAAAGTAGATACGAAAAATCTCCCCAAAACATTTGAGGATATTTTCCCCTCCAGTACCTTCTGAACACTCAGTGGAATTAACAAATATTCTTCTTAATAAAAGAGGTAAAAGTTGGTACCATGTACCTCCTAAGCAACTCTTAAGCCTATAGGGAAGCTGCAATCATAAGGCTAAATAATATTAATAATAATAATAATAATAAGATGAATGGTCCAAATTTGACATGTTACATTTTTATTCAAAAGCAGATAATTTAATTAACAAACATTTCCATTGAGTGCAAACTTACACACTTCAATCAGTTTCTCACAACCAACGTCATATAAATGCAGCAGCAGTGTTTTCTGATTCAAAAGTAACCAAACCTCTCAATAGCAAAGAAAATGGTCACTACACTCCTACACTCCACCCCCCCCCCCCCACCCCCCCTCCCCCCACCCCCCCTCCCCCCACCGGTGTCTAGTGTGTGCGAGTGAACAAAGATTTCTTTGAGCGGCGTCCATTGCTCGAATGTTTTAAAGCAGAGTCCAGCAGTGCATTGGCTCCATTCCACTGAGCTGTGTGTGTGTGTGTGTGTGTGTGTGTGTGTGTGTGTGTGTGTGTGTGTGTGTGTGTGTGTGTGTGTGTGTGTGTGGGTGGGTGGGTGGGTGGGTGGGTGGGTGGGTGGGGGGGGGGGGGGTGGTCAGCAAGGAGGAGGGGGTTAGAACTTTAACCCCACCCCAGCATCCATCAGCTTGGAGCGGAGCAGGGAACTGAAGGGGTGACAGCGCCAGCTGAATGGGCCGAGTCACATCCCAGAGCTGTGTTTCTCTCCCGCTTCTTTCACCGCCCCCGGCTCCACGGCCCTTTTTCTGGAGACACACACATTACAATGCAGTTCAGGATAATTTGTCTAGCAGAATGAAAAGTAACTTTTTTACTATGCAATGTGTGACATTTTAGAAGAAACTGTTTTGCAAACCATCCAGTTGTCTTCACTATAAAGTGCCAATATCCCAAAGGTCAAAGTCAATCTTAACACTAAAACAAGGTTAAAACAAATAAAAACCCTGGTTACCATTTCATTATTGGCTCTATAAGTCTCTAGTCTATATTTGCTCTCCTTCCCCTCTTGTCAGCTATGTCCATCTACATGCTGCTGTTATTTGAGGTGGAGACGGGCATCGCCAGCGCGTGCGTCCTCTCCTCCGGCATCCTGATCCTGCTGATCGTGGTCATCCACTCTCTGGTGAAATCCTCCCAGACAGCCGGGCACGACCAGAACCCCCACCACAACACTCTGTTCCAGAACCAGCACGGTGGCATCAGCGGAGCCCCGTTCCCCAGGCCCGCGGAGCTCAAAGTGGGCATAGACCAACCGCGCATGCACCGCAGCCAGTCTCAGCTCCAAAGGCAGATGTCCTACCCACCCTGCCCGCCCCCTAAACAGCACGAGCCGCTCCCAGCCCAGCAGTACTCGCCTGCCAGAGTGTCCCAGGGCCACAGTGGGGATAAGGACGGCTACAGCAGCGGCGGGAGCAGCTGCCGGATGCACAGGACACTGTCCGCCGAGCTGCTGCAGGCCCCGACCAAGCCATGGAATGGGGTTAACAACGAGATGAGGAGCGTCCTGGCACGCAAGACTGGGGTCTCGGCGAAAGACTCAACGCTGGTGTGACCGATGTGGTGTGATGCGGTGTGGTTTGGTCTGGAGTGCCAGGCGGGCCATGCTACATAAATACAGAACTTTGTAACCAAGATAAGACAACCTTTATAACGCTACACTTGAGGGCTGCCATCGTGATTGTAATCTCAACTCGGACTGCCATGAGAACAGAGGAAATTGTGAACTTTGTTGTGTTTTAATACGAGAGTAGTTTGAGCTAAAGTTGAGTCGAAAGAAGGATTTTGTTGTCTGATGTTAATCATTAAATTATCACTTTTAGATTATGGAGTTGACTGATACCTCATAGTTTGTACCGTTTTATTTGGATGATCACGAATTTAAAATCCACTTCCACCCAATGCCACAGATGTGTAAAGTTTTGTTTAGAATTTAAGGCATTCTCTGATGAGTATTTTGTAAAAATGTTAATAAAACTTTGGAAAACTTCTACTCTAATGTTAAGTATTCAATCTGTTGCAGTTACACTAGGACACAAAGTGGGCACCAAAATATTGAGAATTTACCGGATTGATGAATCAATCAAATACGTGTTGTGTCTAACACCATTAAGTTGTGCATCATTCAAGTTGAGAATTGTCCATGTTTTATTAGCCAATTCTCAAAGCTTCTGCACTGACCTTTAATGCCTGAATCCAGGAGTCATGAGGGAATGGTTGGGGAGAGTGGAGTAGGGGCGGTGGGGCTGGGGGCTTGGATCACATCATGTGAGCTACATGCATGGGGCAAAAGAAACAGTAACAAATGGTAAAACCAAAAATAATAATGAAACTAATTCTAATTATTAAAGGGAAGTGACTATAAGGTTTTGTAAAACATAATGATTACAAAGAAGAAATCAAAAGACCAAGAACACAAAAGGAATAAAAGGTTAATGGGTGATGGAAGGAAAGCAAGCTATGAAAATAAGAAATAATTGAAAAGAAAACCCAAGAGAAACAACAAAAGACCTTTGATGAGAGTGAACATGAACCATTCTCTGCTGCCTCCTACCTGCGTCCTTGAGAGTTGCTTATTTGCTCCTTCATGCTGATCGCTTCGCGGAGGAGGCCATCTATGCTTTTAAAATACACGCTGCTGTTGGCCATGCTTTTCACTGCACTGCAAATCAATAGATCCATAAGGATTCAATTACTCAGTGGGCAGTTCGAATGATTACAAATGTCTGTATGGGTGCGCTTCTTACCTGCATGCATACTCCACACTGTATATGGCTCCTTGACTCTGCTCCTCCCAGCTTTGCATATCAGTCTGTGTGGGCAAATGGAAGAGCTTTAATATCCACGAATGAGCCCAACAATACACACACACAACTGACACTCCCTTGTGTGTTCATACCACATGTGAGAGCTTTGTTTTACATTTGAGCAACCTGTAAACAATTATTGTGTACCAGCAACCTTGTTTCTGTCCTTTAATGACTTTGAACCCACAAACAAACCTGCACATTCAATATAGCCTACCAACCAGAGCCAGCCCAGGCCTTTATGGGGCCCTAAGCAGAATTTGATGGGGGTCATACACTGCCTCTGTACCATTATATAGGACACTGTTTAACACAAACCAAATGTAATTTAACAGTTTTACGACAAAATTACTTTCTTGACTTCCAAAGGTATTATCTTTTAAATTACCAAACACATGTGTAATGCATGGAACAATTCAAACAGGATAAAAAAAAAATGTCTCTCGCCGTTGACTACCATACATATTTTCTTTCATAAATAAGGTACCATGGGGAACAGCGGCAAGATCAATGAAGACTGGCAAGTCCATTCTGCATGTATTCAATGATGGACATAAGCCAAATATGCACAATTGCTTTAATAATGTAACAGGGGGAAAAAATCAAGCCTGTCAAATGTAATGTAGTTTTACCAACAGCATTCTCTCCATTAAAGATACAATTATTAATAGCATACCTTATGTTGCACAAGTTCTGGCAACGACCGTCGGACGTGTTCCTGCAGTCGGTACAGAGCTACAGAAGGTTCATTGGCCAAGACGTACATGCTCTCCGTGAATTTGTCGGAGACTGTAAAGATAAGAGGTATTCGTTTTACATTTACAAAAGTTAAACGATGTAGTTATAGGACTTCCATTAATTTTCTATTGCAAATGTATGGTCAAATGAATCAGTTGACAACAATTGCATTGGCAGCTAATGTAAGTTAGGCACAAATTATTACTAACATATACAATGCTACTAACAAGTTAACTACCTCTTTTTACTTTCAGTTGCATCTCCTGGTCTTCCATGTCGTCGACTATTAGACTCTGCTACAAATGGTCTAATCGATTTTATTTAAATGTTGTGTAGTGTATGACAGTCTAATATCTTAAAACAAGCGAAATAATGACAGGCTACGTCCGTGTTTTGATTGGTTGGTGCCTCGAAGAAAACTCTCCGGTCATAAACGTGGGCCTTGAAAATCGTTCCTACCCTCGATGAGAATGAACTTGTTATGCGCTTGGCTGTATCCACTCGCGATTTGGTTTTTAATGTATCTACCTCGCCATACATAATTTGTGAATACTTATAATATGGAGAAGACATTGAAGTGATCGTAAGATATAACCTTTTCCAAAAACGTTGTCTCTGCTGACGTGATTTTGCATAATTTACTTTCGCCTCTTCCAGGAAGTACTGTAATATGTCATAAGTTGGCAATGCAACTTATTTAATTGCAGGCAATGGATGATATTGGAGAAAAAGAGTTATCAAAGGTTCAAAATGAAGCTTCAAATGCCTGCCTTCCGGATCCCAAAGAACTGGGTTTACATGGTATGCGATCTCAAACCTATTTGGTCACAGAAATCGTTTACTTTGACAATTGCATCAACGTTACTCTCGTGGCTAACGTTATTTGTCTTTTTCACAATGACTGTTCAATTGTAGTATGTCGTATGTCAAATATCTTGCTGATGATTTCAACGTTTACTCTTAGATGTGTCGTTGGTAGTGTCTCCAGAGAACATGGATGTGGACGACGATGGTCTGATCAAACACTCCACCAGTCTCACCAATAGGCAGCGCGGGAACGAGCTTACAGTCCTTCCAGCAACGCTAGATTGTATATATGTTCTCATATTTAGAAGTTGACCGTTTTATAGTTATATTTGTCTTGCTAATAGTTAATATTTGACCTGCTTTCTCAAGGTCTGTCCATATATCAGTTGGCAGCTCAGGGAGATGTCTGCCAGGTTGCCGTACATCTCAATAAAGGTGAAAAAGTTTTGGAATCAATACCAGCCCCGGGGCAATACAACCCTCATTAGTATTTAGACATCTAGTTTTGTTTACACCTAACTCAAATGTGTTAGATCAACTGAATTAGTCTATTATCAAGGGAGGATAACCTAGGGCATGTGCATTTTCCAGATTGTTCTTTGCTCAACAAACAAGATGAGAGGGGCTTCACTCCCCTCATGTGGGCGGCTGCGTTTGGGGAGAAAGCTGTGGTTGATTATCTCTTGGCAGAGGTGAATAATGGACACTATCTCTGGATAAGTTACAGCCAAGGAAGGGGAGAGCATGCCATCTGATCTGTGTGTTTTCACTGTGTTGTAGGGAGCAGACCCCAAAACGATTGCATGGGAACGAGAGAGTGCATTAACCCTGGCGAGCATGGGCGGTTTTGTGGACATTGTGAAGTCACTGCTTGTCCGTGGGGTGGACATTAACACATACGACTGGGTACGTGTTTAAAAATGTATTCATCATGTATGACGTGAATGCCACACATAGCGTGTTTAGAAAAACGTAGCACTGCAATCACGGTCAACACACACATACACAATTGTAACATGACAACCAGAGAATATATGTATATGTATATATATAACTTTAATCCATAATGGTTTCCAGTTTCACTGATTTTAACCGTTTTGTTTTTCAGAACGGTGGAACCCCTCTGCTCTACGCAGTGAGAGGGAACCATATCCGGTGTGTTCAGGCACTCTTAGGTAAAATCAGCTTACATTTGTTGATATTCTAAATGCAACGAATATGAATTACATTTGTCTGAATACCTGTGTAACTGTAAACCCTTTATGCAACACTTCTCAGACAGCGGTGCAGACCTGACCATTGAATCTGACTCAGGGTACAGTCCAACAGCCTTGGCGGTCGCCCTAGGACATAAAAAGAGTGGGTATACCTCTATATATATTCTCTGGCAATATTGCAGTGTTATTTCACTGTAAATTAACTTGCATCTGGACATATTGCTGCTGCTCTACTGTACTGAGCACTAAGTGGTTTCGATTTGTATTTGACCTACAGTTCAGACAGTGTTGGAGGAACATGTTCTACAACTTTACAGTCCAGATGACCACATGAAGGAAAAAGTGGTGTAAAGAAACGAGCGGTATGAACATGCTGCACTTAAATTAGCACTGGACCAAGATGGCATGGGCCGTCAGTTGTGATGACTTGTCAGGACTGCTGTGCGGTGCATTGTTATGAGGTATCAAATCACTCAAATAAGCTTGAATTATATCCGTATTGTTTTCTATATATGTTTTTCATTTTCTTATACATTATTATGCATTATATTTTTCTAAAACTTGAAAGTTTGGTTTATAATGTATTTTTGATGCCATAATGAATGGCACAGATATTGATGAAAAATGAAATCATTAAAAAAGGTGTAAACATAAATATTCCCTCAGTCACTGCAAAGCCCCTTGCATGTACACTGGTTGCATACAGAGAAGAGTGGGAAGAGCCACCTTTCTCCAGACTATATCCAGTGTAATTGGTTTGTTTTGGCCAGATGTCTGTTGGTGTCATCTGATGGTCAGAAGTCTGAACCTCTTCCGCTTGCTCAAAATATAACAACATGTCATGAAGCTCGCTCCCCAAGGATGTCCAAAGAATAAATGATTATTCTCCCAAAAAAGTCACTGCTGTTCTCAAATACTATTTTTAGTCGGCTGACTGCAGGGACTTCCTGTATGGGAAAGCTGTGGGTGTGGAGTCAAGATAAAAATAAGCTCAGAATGACGTACTGTGTGATAGTGCCACACAGGCACATATACACGGTACAGGGATATTATATACATTATAAAAAAATCGACTTAAATTCAAAACCAAAGTGTGTGCCAAGTATAAATATTGCTTGAGATCAATATAGAAGAACATAGAACATAAAACATGTCCTCCATATGGAAGTAATGACACATTCTAAACTGTAAGACAAAGGATATCTGAAGGGAATTGTTGTCCTCAGGGTAAAACTGGCTGATATCTGTAAACTCGCCACCTCTTACGCATCCTAGGGATATCAGAAGTACACAGTTAGAAAACATTTACATATTAAGGTTGTTAACTTTATGAGAAATGTTGTCCATTTTGGTTACTGACCACTTATGATCAACTTATTAAAGTGACACTTTCCAAGGTGTTACTTTATTATCGTTACCTTCTAGTCTGCATGTTCTCCCGGAAAATCCTCCCTGAAATTGGACCTTCAATTCTGACAGCTTGACGTTCTTTGGAAACTCTAGAGCAACCCACTGGTTCTCACCCTGTTAAGGTTAAAGATAGTATTTCGGATGGGTATGTTCATGTTTTTTTAAATCCATAACCATGCAACGGGGTGCTCCATCTTCTATGAGATGACAGATCTTCAGATGTGACTTTGAATTGATAACAATACATTATTCGACTTATAATTAATATACGGACAGTTGCAGTTCTACCTGGTCGGAGTTCCAGCACGTTTCTTCGTTGGAGTCAAACATATACTTCTTGCCAAACTGCTTAGAATCTCTGTTAAGTGTGGAACTCACCCTGGAAAATGATAGCTAATTATACAGATTTGCTGGTTTTTAGACACATTTATATTTGTTTATAGCAGGTGGATAGAAAAATGTACGGGATCCATCCCTTATCAATGTAATACAGTATTTATTGAGTAGCCATGCCTTTTTACCTGCTCTGTGTTTCTCGGCATATCAACGATGTAGCCATCTTGCTTTCCCCATTTGGAGATTCTGCCGTAAGTGTATTTTCAGTTTACGACAGCATTGGCAGCAAACTGTGTGCCGTAGTCAGCTTCTCCGCTAGATGGCAGGCGCGTTCTTTACTGCTTCGTTGCACCAACTCATTGGGTCAAGACGTCAATAAAACGATACATTTTCAATAACAGGCTTATCATTTATACACAAAATGAACTATACGCATATGTTTATTTTTTTTATCAGTTTAGTTTGGTTTAGTTGTAAACGTTTTTTAATGTGTAACCAATTATGTCAGCCCTACTCAGACTAACCCTAACCCTGAATGCAAATTGAACAAGATTATATACTATGTGACTTGCACTTGCCCCATACCACTGGAACGGAGCATAAAGTGCATTGATTCAAAGTCACTGATAATGAAGAACTATCAAATCATTATACTGAGCTAATGAAGTTTGACAAAGGTTTTCCCTTGGTCATCAAATATAGCCGTTGAGGCCCATGCCACCAAAAGGTGAACTGATCACCGAGAAAGACATCAGGCCTCATGCCACATAAAGCTGAAGTATCCCCGAAAAGCACAAAGGTGAATTGATCGCTTAACCACTACAACCCATGGATGAATAATACTTGATATAACAAGGATAAACCATATTGAGTGTTCGGCTACCCAGGAGGTAGTTACGCCTCAAACAACAAATTATTATTACGAATTACCCATTACATTTCTATGGTCTGGGTTTACAAACGTGTGTGCGCTCGTGTGTGTGATTAATGTTACAGTGCAGATGAAGACCTCCACGGTGTCCCCGCTGTTCCGATAACCAGAGGTTTGAATGAACATGCCCTGTTGAAATTCACTCCCCCACGACAATGGACCGGTAAGGGATTGTAGACTTATTGGAGTAAAGGTTCTGGAGTAGTAAAACTCCGCCCATGCTCCACCTCCACTGTGACACGGCGATGCTTTTATCTATGATACTATTCTGATTTTAAAACTTTATTCATGGAAATCAAAATCGTTTGATTGGAAGTGCTGATTTCTGACGCCAGCAGAATCACTGCAAATTGCCTATTGTAATAAAGAAGAAAAAACAGAGGAAGGAAACGTCATGCCAGTTCCTTTGTCAACGTAATGGAAACGGACAGCTCATTCTGTGCTACCAATT
>JACYXH010000685.1:1662500-2085000 GCA_026745465.1 Lota lota | reverse complement strand
TCTTTTGTTGCGCCGTTATGCAATTTCTTTCTCATAGTAATTATCTACCCTGACCTCATACCGATCCCCCCATTACATTGCCTGAAATTGCATATGTTGAAACTATTTTAAACATGTTTTTTCAGAGCCCTTATGTTCCCTCCACTTTGCAACACCAATGGAAATAAAGTTCTGCCAAGGGTGTCACACCTTTGTGTGACAAATAAAGTTGTATCACAACTTTATTTCCATTTTGAATTTTATTCCCATTTTGTTCCATTTCGTTGACTAGGTGACGACACTGACTATGTCAACACACTCGCTCTGTGAGAAGAATGTGTTCGGAGTAAAACGCAGTCCAACATTAAAACAATGGAATAACCCTCAATCTCTTTAGCCATCCACATGCTAGCTTTTCTCCCGGCCAAGGTAGCGTTAGGCAACCATATTTTGTGAGCATGACGACTTCAATGATTTGCATTGGAGTGCTAAAAAGAAAATAACTGTTAAATATGTTAAAAATCAGTAATCCACCCTGCAATGCTGGGAAAGATTGTCTGTTTGTTCTCTCCTTTTCTTTTTACTGAGACTAAGAAAGAAACTCTTGCCGTAGTACTCAGTCTGCACGGTTGAGCATAATTATACCCCAAAAAAACAATAAAGGCGCTTCAGAACTTATAAATCAAATGCCTGTCAGCCCCTGTGTAGCAAGCACCTGTACCTTGTCAATCAAATATCACAGTGTCATCAAAGAGAGGAATGGGAGGGGGAGCAGTCAAGCACCTGTACCTTGAAAATTCAATTCAATTCAATTCAATTCAATTTAATTCAATCAATTCAATTCAATTCAATACAATCAATTCAATTCAATTCAATTCAATATAGCCCTTAATCACAGTTACAGTCTCAAAGGGCTTAACAGGTCATATATTTATGACACATGTCACAGTGTCATCAAAGAGAGGAACAGCATTCAGGAACAATTTAAAGTACAGAATATCTGATTCATATCGTCTATTTGATAATATATGCAGAACTAGTTTAACGACCATGAAATTAATCACAGATATAAGTCTTGGAAATCTGAAAAGCACATAACTGGTCAATTCTCTTTTGATAAATACGTATTTATGTATGATTTCTATGCTTGTGCCTCTAAAGAAACTGCCTACCCCCTTCCTCCATTTAAAAACAAACATTTGAATGAAAAATCATTTTCACACTGCGTCACTAATCAAACAACAGATGCTGTATCATCCTTTCTCCCCAGTGGTGAACTCTCCAAACATTGCCTACTGTTGTGCGTTCATCGCTTCATTCTTTCATACACTTGCTCCACTTGCTACACATTGTATTACATGGATTGTATCATGAGGACACACATAGCAACCCAGCTTTTATTTATCGGCTTCACATGATATCATACTCTCCCACAACAGTCTTTTACTTGCTCCATAAATATCTCTGCCCTGAAATTGGATATGTGCAACTCTTCTTCTCCTTTGCCACAGTGTGCCATAGGTCGATAATGAATGGCCTGTTCAATTCTTCACTTGAATGATACCACGGTGATTGAATCAACCTGCCCTCGGTTTGTGGAAAAACACACCTGTTTGCTTAATTCAAGTGGGAGTTTTAGTCTCTGTGGCGTTCCAGTGCTTGTGAAGGGCTTGTGCATGTTTGTCTTGACATTATTGTTATTATCCAGAATAGTAAAAATCACAGAAATGAAAGAAATCACAGAAAGAAATCACAAAATGAATAGGTTCTGGCTTTTTGCTGGCTACACCTGGGCCATTGTATTGGTAGTAGGGGTGTAGTGGTGTAACTCTTTTTTGAGATTGAGCTATGATGGTTGTTGACTACTGTGGACCCCTTTGTTGTTTTAATAATTTATACTATTAATTATGAAACCTACTGCATAGGTGCTACTCCATATAGCACATCGAATCTTCATGCGTGAGGGGATATTATTATTGCCTTCAGTCTTTTGGCAAAGTGTTGACAATTCTATTCCAACTATGTTTATTTCCTTGTGTAGTTGGAAGACTTAACTCAGAGCTTTCTTTTCCCTCTCTTCTGTTTATTATCAGCTTATGTGCTCCTTAGAGACCGTGGCTGTGATTAAGGACTAGATCATTCCACTCCACTTGATTTAGGGCCGCTATGTCATTGTGGCCTGAGTAGGAACCGAGGCTTTGTGCTTTTCACATCTAGCTGTGCTAATATGGTTCCCTGTTTCCACATCTTAGACAGAACACAAATACATTGTAATTCTGTAAGTCATTCTTTATCTGCACATTCAAAGGAGATATGTGTATAATAAACTATTCACACTTTTTTAAACTTACCTGTGAGATAAAAACAACTTATAAACAGCTCATTTTGCTGACAGATTTGTAACATAACTTTCAAAAATGATGTCTTTGACTAAATATTGTGTAATTCACAACACTTTACAACGCTACACCATGCAGCATGCATATGCCTAGTTTAGATATTTTTAGAGTCATACAGGATTGTATAGTTTTCTAGTATGTGTGGTTCTTCTTCCATAAGATAATAAGTCCTCGATGATTGTGCACACGTTACTTTTGCAAACCACTTGCCTGGCAAATAAATGTATTAGAATAAATTAAAAACCTTCTGCTCTTAAATAATTACACAGACCTTGTGTTATTCAAATAATGTGCAAGAGCAATGTTTTGATAATTGATAGAGTATCATTCACACAATGAGCACAAGGCCTTCAAATGTTCCAGTTTGATCAGCCGTTGCCTCAACATGAACCCAGACATAACAGCGACAGAAGGCCTAGTATCACAATGGGAGACCATCTTGGCTTCTGGTCAGTATGCGTCAGTAAAGAAAAGTGCTGTTTTTAGACTTCTATGTGAATTCTCTGTCTCATGGGATTTTGCTCTGTTGAGAGAAGGCCTAACAGAGAAATAAAGAAAGAGAGAGAGACTACACATCTTCCCCGGCAAACATCAAACACGTCTGTGCACGATACCAGAGATATCGTCTTGAAACAGAATTCATCCATAATCTTCAAACTCAGCCCAACAATGAGCTGTGTACAAATGAATACATATAGGCATAAATCGGCAAGCCAAGGTAAGCTAATGGAGGGTATAAGAGCAGAGAGAGAGAGAGAACAAGAGCAAGAGAGAGGGAGAGAGAGAGAGAGAGAATGGCCTATCAGTGAGAAATAGATAGTCTTTAATATTAATTAATAATAAGCAATTAGTGCAGCCAAGCAAGTCTGTGCCAAGACATAAACTAACGAAGGATGAAGGCAATAAATCCTCATCACACACCGTTGGCCATTCACCCAGCAGCCCCTGAATGACACAACTAAGACATGATATTATGCATTGTTACATTTAGCTGTTAGCTGTTCTTTTCCCCTTTTCTTGTCATTCAATGCAAACTAAGAGCATGCAGTGAACTATCCATATAATTACCCCTTGCGGTGGAACCAATTACAAATGTTAGCTCAGCAAAGTCATGAGTGTGAATCTTTCTGTCTTGAAGTGTGATGAGGGATGTGGGCCAGACAAAAGCCCTAATGGTGAGCAACAGACATTTTGTTTTAAAGATGGTTGCTTGTTTGTCTAATAATTACTCTCTATGGAGTTTTAGACTCAATGTAAAAAAAATGCTGTGCGACAAAGTGGTTTATCTCAGACAGTCAGCTGTTCTGGAATTATAGTAAACAGCTTTACTTTGGGAATCAGGACAGGTTTTTCGTTGAAGGGGATTATATATTGGACTTTGAAGGCACAGAAGCACAACTTATTGCATAAACGTTCCACATCAAACGGTGCTTTAATTTTTTTATTTATTGTCGGAATGTCTAAAGTTCCTGAGTGTATCCATGTGTGGGTTTTGCATATTAGTGCATCTGTATGTGTGTGCTGATGCCAATGGTTAATCCATGGCTGTGTGTACACATTAAGCTGCCAACTAATATGTCAATTTTTGGGCTGGATAGATGGATGTTACCAAAATAGTTATGTAGAGCGCACACCAATTGCTCCTTACTTTCCGTCATACAGTTCTGTATAAACGGACTCCTTGGCACAATGCTTCAGTAGCGACATGATGGGATGTGCTGCATTATGGGATATGCTGTTCAACCTTCAATACAGTAGGATATGTTCTCATAGTAATGAAGGAACCTGTTCCCTCCCCTCCTTCAGCTGAGAACAAGGCACCCGCTCCTAACATGCTTTAAGGACAGACAACAGCGTCTCCATGGTAATGGTACTGATCCACTTGACTTCCAAAGTGTTGATTATGCAATTATGGGGAAGAGTTGACTTTCTGCACAGGAAATTATTAGGTCTTTAAGAACACTTTACAATTGATCAATGCAAATATGATCCTTGGTCTATTAAGGGAAAATAATGGGACTTAAATCAAAATCAATCACATTGTACTTCCTGTGTGTTTCTGAAAGAGTTTTTTTTTTGTATTGATCGATTTTCTGTTATCTGTTTTAATACTATATTTGGGAGACAGAATTATGCACAACCATGCAGACTAAGTATGGCAGTGAGAGAAAGGAGTTGTGTGTTTTTCTTTGTTTTGGGAAAAGAAAAAGGTGGGAACAAACAGACACTTTACCAGCATTTCATGATGGATTACTCATGTGAGTGTTTGACACAGTTGTTAATTAGTTATTCTCAGGGACCAAGCTTTCTTCTATCTAGCCATCCAACACAAATCCTTGTCATCATAGTACAAAAATTGTATGGAAAGGGATATAAATCCTGTGGACTCAGGGGTGTCTGGTCTTAGGTTTAGGAAGTTTACCACTAGATGAACTTTTCCAGCGCTTATTCCCATGAAGCATTAGAAATGGTTAAGGGGTTGTTATAGTAATGACTTGTAAAATACATATAATAATAATAATAATAATTAAAGCTGCAAGCAGCGATTACCGGGTGTCGAGGCTTAGGCAGACAAGGCAGACCAGTAAGACTTTTACAGATTTTATACAGTTGATAAGGTTGGAATAGCCTCAGCTTAATTGTGGTGATTAGCCTTCAATGTAACAATGTTTCATCAATGTTTTATGAAAGTATATCAAAGTCAGGGTTCAGCAGTTACGCTTGTTTAACACTTTAAAATAGAATCATAACTGGCATAGCATTTAGACACACACACACACACACACACACACACACACACACACACACACACACACACACACACACACACACACACACACACACTATAGTGGCAACTGCATTGCAAACAGTTTGGTCAGTGCTTATGGACTTTACATTGTACTGTATTGTTTTTTGTTTAAATCAAGGAAGAAGGTGTACTTTGATCAAACACTGTTTAGAAAAGTGAGACAAAAGTATTATATATTGTCATACAGTATGAAGATATATTGTCATACAGTATGACACACACACACACACACACACACACACACACACACACACACACACACACACACTATAGCGGCAACTGCATTGCAAACAGTTTGGTCAGTGCTTATAGACTTTACATTGTACTGTATTGTTTTTGGTTTAAATCAAGGAAGTATTATACATATTGTCATACAGTATGAAGATAGTGATAGTAAGAGTGGTTGAATGGGTGGACTTTACATGGTATTGTGTTGTTTTTGGTTTAAATCAAGGAAGTATTATATATTGTCATACAGTATGAAGATAATGATAGTAAGACTAGTTGAATGGGGTGTTTTTAATGAAATGACAGCTTCAGACACACACACACACACACACACACACACACACACACACACACACACACACACACACACACACACACACACACACACACACACACACACACACACACACACACTATAGTGTTACAAGCTATGCCAGTTATGATTCTATTTTAAACAGTTTTTAAAGAAATGATAGCTTCAGACACACACACACTTTAAGTTTACTTTGATCAAACACTGTTTAGAAAAGTGAGAGAAAAGTTTTATATATTGTCATACAGTATGAAGATAATGATGGTAAGAGTGGTTCAATGGGATTGGAATCACGGCATTCTAACCGTTTTGAGCCTCTGGCAGCCATGTTTTTGGGCATAATTGGAAAAGTGAGAAATCTATCTTGTTCGGAATTTCATGCTGAACAACTTTTCTATTAGACTCAAGATGATAGGAGTCCATATAGATTTTTGAAAACGCATTTTAAGCCCATTCTGACGGTTTTTTGCCTCTGGCGGCCATGTTGTTTTACCAAAATTAAACTCTGAAAAATTAATCTTGTTCAGAATGTCATGCCCAACAACTTTTATATTGGACACAAGATCATAGGAATCCATACTGATGTCGAAAAACGCATTTACGTCCATTCGGACCGTTTATAGCCTCTTGCGGCCATGTTGTTTCAGCAAAATTGAAAAGGTGAAAACGTAATCTTGTTCAGAATGTCATGTCCAACAACTCATAAATTTTACTCTAGATCATAGGAGTCCATCTTGATGTCGAAAAAAGCATTTAAATCAAAGTTTCAGTTGTTTTCGTCTGGCGGCCATGTTGTTTTGTCAATCAACTTAAATATTACTTAACCATTTGGGGTTTTGAACCCTGATTGTGTGACAGTTGGTCCCGCTCAAATCCAACAATCCTTCTAGGAACTGTGGTCATTTTAGTCACAAGCCACGCCCCTTTTGATGCCACGCCCCAATTGAAAAAACATGGGTACCATCTTGTTCAAACTTTAATGTTGGACAATGTTTGTATTGGATCATAGGACTCCATCTTGATGTCGATATAAGCATTTTTGTGTTCGGCGTTTTTAAGCCACACCTTTTTTCAAAGTTAATGGCTCCTGGGGGCCTTATGTTTTATTGCACAGACTTTCTGTGAAGAGAGATTTAAGATATTGGTCCATAGATGATATGTACTAAAGGAATTTCGTCTAAGATTTTAGTGTTTTTCACATAATTCAAAATGGCGGAAAATCTATCATGGCGGAAGTCATAGGTTCTTGAGGCAAATTTGTTCAGCATGAGGAGATGCATCTATGATCAAAGTTTCATGACTGTAGGTCAAAGTAGTCAGGAGATATGCCTGTTCAAAGTTTGCATATTTTGGACGATTGCAATAGCGCCACCTTTCGGCCAATCAGTGCGATTTTTTCACACAGATCTTCTGTAGTCCTCCTCTACAGCTGTAGCAAGTTTCATTTAAAGGACCAAACGGTTTAGGCTGTGTAAGTCGATTTTCCCGGAATAATAAAACTAACAATAACAATAGGTTGTCTTGCACTTCGTGCTCGACACCCTAATAATAAAAATGTTACGCTATTTAGATCAAGTGGTTTTCGTTAAAGAAAAAGTTTGTTCACAGATTGGATTAATACACGGTTAAACACATTGAGCATGCTGCCCTTCTTGAACAACCTTGAGCCACATAAACCGTACCTCATATTCAACTATGTACTTGCAATATATATTGTACTTTGTCAATAGCAGACCCTCAAAGACTATATTTAAATGCCCTTCATGCCCTCAAATAACAGTTGAAGCCAATGTGTTAAGAATCCATTCAAATCCATTTTTATTATCACACCCCAGAATCAAAGAATTTCCTGACACTGTAATCGTTTTTTCAACTGGGAGGATATTGCAGCGTTAGAATTTCTTCTAACATCTATTCTAACGGTAATTTATATTTATACTCCTCTGATTGTTTTGACAGCACCACTCAGCCAAGTGGATCAGAACAACAGGCATGTGTTCCGTCAGCGTCACCGAGAAAAGTGCTGATCAGGGACTTGCTTAATTTGAGTTATTTTTATGTGATTATTTAAAAATAACTTTAATTTTTATTGATACATTTTAATGATTTCATTTATTTTTTGGTTTCGGATTTCACGGTTTGTTGTTTGAGATGGAACAGGACAACTATTTGAGTTGCCAACATAAAATCACCCTTGTCCTATGTTTAGTACACCACAACTTTGACAGCTACAAGCTGGGATGACAGGTGCTCAACCAACATGACATCCCAATATAAAACCAGTCAACAGTGGCTTTTAAGTAGACAACACTCAGATAAGGACGCCATGCCATGAAGAGGAGAATCCAGTCCCGGGAGATAAAGGATTCTTCAAGCAAAATAACATGTCTTGGTATAAAGGGTGCTGAAAGGAAACGCAATTCTATACATAAACGGATACATATCACATACACTTACAACAGAAGGCTTCTCACTTGACAACAAAGTAGTAACATCTGATCTGTTCCCATTAAGAACTGCGGCATTGTATTCTGTTTTGTCCTTGTCGTTTCCCTTTTTACCTCCCTCTTTCTGTCCTTCTATCTATCCTTCCAACCTTCCATCTTGTCTTCTCTAACTCATAGTTTGTGTTCCATTTATTTATAAAAGAATTAAACGATATTCTATGTGCAGGGTGTCATGGCACATTCTGTTTTCCTTGGCTATTTTCCTTGGGCATTGTTTAATGTTAAATGTATCATTTATGTGTTCCTTTGGAATTTATTTAGAATTCTCATCTCCAAAGAATTCTCACAAAAAATCGAAAGGTTTTATCTGCAAGCCGATATCGACTAGATTATTGACCAATAGTCTGTAAATCTCTACCAGAAGTTTAGCAAATATTCTCTCCCTTATTTCCACTGAACTCCCTTTGCTCTGGTTGTGAAGAGCCTTGGTTACGCTGCGGTTGCCAGAGTTTTGGTTATGAGCAGGAACGAGCCTTTTGTTTTAGTTGGAAAGAAAGAACAGCTGTTTGGTCATTAAATGTGGTTTGAAAGTGTGGTTTTTCCTGTCTCTGTGCAGTAAATTACTCTGTCAAAATGTGTTATGGACCAAAGCGGATGGCAAATAAGTAGAACATTTGGAATAATAGAAATGACCTTCTTGATGATCACACCGTCAGCTTATTCGGGTTCTGAACATGCTTCAGAATTAATTTACCACAACAAGTTAATATGATGGTAGTGATGATAGGTTTTGCCACATCCATTCAATTTACCAGAATAATAGTATAGTGAGAATAAATAATATGAAAACATGGTATAATGCCTTTATTTCAAAATACTGCATTAAATATACCCTGTCACCGCTGTCATCAGATTCGTTTTTTGCAGGCCTTGGACATGTAGGAGAAACACGACCTCACCGTGAAAATTAACACAATACTTTTCTACACACTGCTGTGAAGATGAGAAGTTGTCAGTTGTCGCAATGATTACGGTTCCCTACTGAACGGAAATAGAATGATATGTGTAATTTTTCCAGACATTTGTGTTTGTGTGTGTGTGTGAGTGTGTGAGTGTGTGAGTGTGTTTGAGTGTGTGTGATTGTGTGTGAGTATGTGATAGTGTAAGAGTGTGTGTGTGTGAGAGAGTGTGTGAGAATTTGTGTGTGTGTGTTTGTGCGTGTGTGCGTGAGTGTGTGAGAGTGTGTATGTGTGTGTGTGTGTGTGTGTGTGTGTGTGTGTGTGTGTGTGTGTGTGTGTGTGTGTGTGTGTGTGTGTGTGTGTGTGTGTGTATGTAGAATCAATACACATCAGAAGCTCCACTGTATTATCTGTTGTAAATATGATTTCTGCACATGAGACCATAAACACTTAAGGATCGTTCTGATCATTCCCATGCAAGAAGAAAGCCCTCCAAACTGCAAGCACACCCTGTGACTGCAGACTCTCCCTCGGAACTGCTGCAAAATAATTATTCTCCAGCACAGCAATATACGTCTTCATTATAGTCAGTGCTACCGTGTTTTAAGGTTATACTCACATAATGTACACATTTTCGGAAGGAGCTCCCACACACAAACACACACATACACACACACCAGCCCCACCTATGCTTCTCCAAGCCTTTTAATAGTAAGGAGTAATTTATTGTTTAACAATACAGCAGCATCTTAGCAGCTCTATATTTGTGTGTGTGTGTGTGTGTGTGTGTGTGTGTGTGTGTGTGTGTGTGTGTGTGTGTGTGTGTGTGTCTCTCCTACCCCCTTCAACCCAACAAGGTTCCTGATGCTTATATCTATTCTCCAATGAGATCATTAGAGGGAGAGGTGCTGGAGGCCACCATATGGACATAACTGCTGCTCACGTCTCTGCTCTGTGATTTAAATAAAGCTCCCAACTAGTACCAGCGTGGGAGCTCTGACACACACACAAAGACACCTGCATGTCGATAAAGACACACACACACACACACACGCACATAAACACATTCACACACACACACACACACACACACACACACACACGCACACACACACACACACACACACGCACACACACCAACAAGTACACTGCACTGTGGAGTTCTCTGGGGTGAACATCTATACAAATTAACATGACACGCACATGCACGCACACACACGCATAGGCCTTCACCGAAAACGCACGCACAAATAGATGTTTGTGGCATCTTCCTGAAGACAGGAATATCTGGATTAGAAAGGGGGACACCTTGGAACTCTTCTCTCCTACCAGTAGATTTATATGATCATTTCTATATTTCTAATGTCTTATTTTTACACAGAAAGTAATTTTGTAAAATTTTCATTGATTGTAGGTTATTATTGGTATGGATTGAATGTAAATTAATTTCCAACAGTTTCAATGGTTAATCATTCATACGCAACATTATTGTCATCAACATTTTCTCATTCCCACCTGTGCAGCCTTCACACAGACACCATTTAAAGCCTTAATCAAATGTAAGAATAAAGGGCCACTTTCCCGGACTATTCAGATTCAGCACGTTGTTCAAAAATATATTGATCACAGATTTTGAGCGACCCAAAGGAAAAGCACTCATGTTTAAAAAGTCCTGGCCGGGGCATCATTTAAACAATTGAGCTGTTTCAATGTAATTGTTGGCTTTTATAGGATGCACACGTTCACATTCAATAAACACAGAAATAGGATACTATCCTAACGGAATAGTTTTTAATATGACACATTCAATAGGTCAGTACCGCTTTGCTAAATATAATAAAACAACCGGGTTTGTTCATTCCTAAATATGTTGTATTCCCACAGACCAGAACGCAGGACAATATAAAATTGTTGACATACTCTTTATAAAGATATTTTTTACTAAGCCTCAGGCATGCCTTGCTTTTCTAATACAAAAAAACATCTGTGATTATTATCTGCCTCCATCCTCTTCCATTTAGGGAATATAATTGAGTGGAATTATTGGGTTTTACACTATAACCATCAGATTAGCTGACAGTCTACATTTAGATTCTAAATGTATAACATATTTTTATATCAGGGAAAATAAAAGGAAACCCCATTGGAATGCAAAATACAATTAAGTAGAAAACGGCTTATCTTTTCGGGTACTTATTGTCAAGATTTCATGAACAAACTGGACACTATAGGAGAGTTTGAGTGGAAAATAACTGAGTCTAAATCCATGAATGGACTCTTGAAAGATGAATGTTGAGTTGGTGAAACTCCATAGGAGGAATGAGAGACTTTCTCCAGAGAAATAAAAGGTACACAGAGCTGAGGGGGAGATTATGTGCTGAGGATAACCATACATGGTGAACCGAATGAATACATTCCCAGAGTCTCCAATTCCCCCAAAAAGATAAGGATAAAATGTTACTAACAGCTGGGCACCAGAGCATTAGCATCCACTCATTTTCAACCACCCACCCCCACCCTACTTGATTGCACAAACAGTCACCCAACTACTCTTGTTTGTCTGCACAGGCTGGCTGCCCAGATAAAGCCCAGTCTGTTGCATTGGAAGCCTGATTATTCTTAGTGGCAGATTGAGAGTGTTGTTCGGAGACGCCTTGGTGGACCAATCACTGCTGGGGCACCACACTTGTACTTGTGTGTGTGTGTGTGTGTGTGTGTGTGTGTGTGTGTGTGTGTGTGTGTGTGTGTGTGTGTGTGTGTGTGTGTGTGTGTATGTATGTATGTATGTATGTATGTGTGTATGTGTGCGCGTGTGCGTGTGTGTGTGTGTGTGTGCATGTGCGTATGTGTGTGCATATTTGTGTGTGGGTTCATGTGTGAGTGCATGAATGCTTGGCTGCATGCGTGTGTGTTCTGCTGCCTGTGCAGGCCAAACAGGCAGCAACATAAATGGGTCCACCCTCACTAAGGTATACACTCTCTCTGCCTGTCCCCCTGAGCTCAGCCCAGACTGAGGGAGGCAGCGAAGGAATGGAGGTGGACAAATAGCAGATGGCTGCTGTTGTGCAGAAAGAAAACAGTGGTGGTGGAGGGAGACAAAAAGTGAAAAAGTGTATGGAAATGAGACATATTGTTTGAAAAGATTAAAGTACAATAGACACACGTCAGTTCCTAAATCACCTGCTAGAACCTAGAGGTAGGTATTTGTTTCCCGGAGACCCACCACATTTGAATGTTAAAGTGAATACAGATAACAATTCATTTTTTTATCACTTATGTTATTCTTCAGTCTATGTTCAGTGTTGACAGAGACCACAATGTAACAAGAGAAGTGTGTTATTTGCATACGTTTTCCTTCTCCATAAGAAAAGGCTTGATGCAGCCAGCCCTCCCACACACCTAAGGCCCGTTTCACCGCTGGCTGCGGCCGTGTCTTAACTGCTGTTCTATTGACTTCCCTGACTCCTCACCTCCTCCCCAGTCCTTCAGCGTGTCTCAGGAATGAGTCTCTGCCATACAGAGGGAGTAGCAGGCATCGTCCATCTAGCTCTCTCTCAGCTGCTCTCGTCCTCGTCCTCGTCCTCGTCTCCACCTCCTCCTCCTCCTCCTCCTCCTCCCCCTTCTACCTCTACCTCCTCCTCTAGTGATGACCAATACTGATGAGCTGGCAATGAGAGAGCGAGAGAGAGAGAGAGAGAGAGAGAGAGATATGGTGGTGATTGCCGCTACTGTTTGGAAGTGGATAATGGATTATATATGTTATGTGCCATTATGTTTTTCTGTGTGCACCCCTAACCCATATGCTGATTAATGCTGATTTATGCCTCATTATGGGGATTTATAATGGACCTGTGTGAGTGCTGCTGACTGCTGCTGAAAAGGCAGAGAGTGATTCTTCTTTCATGGCCAACGCTCTCGCTCATATTCTGTGAGCAGTGAATTGTACCTCTGAACTCCTCAATATCTGTCTCGTGACAAAGTCCAATCTTTAAAAAGAAAATAAACGCAGACAATTATTTATAGTAATATATGAGTTTATCTGACTTTACCTCAAAACTGTTCTCTTTGACCCACAGCACATTTTCTGAATTTATAACCAAAATAATTGTAGAATGTTCAACCTCAACTCATTCAACCTTGGTGCATATCTCTGCACCTGGCTGGTGTGAGTGAATTGTCCTGTTTATGGCTTTTACTATAAAGCTATCCATGCATTGCTTGATGGTATAGGATAGGTTAGGCTATAAAGGATACCTTGCATGGCAGTTCATCCCTGTCCCTCCATGTTCCTTGATTAACCACCTCCCATGCGCACACCTTTTTAATAGGTGAGACGGCGATGATAATGACAGACCCGTCTATCTGGGGCAGTACCCACCCAGTAACACTCGGGGGGGGGGGGGAAATTACCTGAAACAAATGTGGTCTACACCCAAGAGAGGCTTACGTCCGGTCTTACAATCAAAACGCCAAAGCATTGATCCTGCTTACATTTATTTCTCTATCAATCTCTCTCTCTCTCTCTCTCTCTCTCTCTCTCTCTCTCTCTCTCTCTCTCTCTCTCTCTCTCTCTCTCTCTCTCTCTCTCTCTCTCTCTCTCTCTCTCTCTCTCTCTCTCTCTCTCTCTCTCTCTCTCTCTCTCTCTCTCTCTCTCTCTCTCTCTCTCTCTCTCTCTCTCTCTCTCTCTCTCTCTCTAAGGCTGTAGTCGAAAGTTGATGCTTTGAGTGGCCACTGGTTAGAAAAGCGCTACATAAATGCAGTCCATTTTCCATTTTCTATACTTGCAAGGTCAAGTGTACTCAACCTGCTACCTCAACCAAAGCATCCAACTGCAGTGTAGTGCAGCAGAACAGGCCACCCTCCCCTCCTCTCTCTCTCTCCTTCATTTGTAATACAACTCGGCTCAAGGACATGTCGTATCTGATCCTGACATTGTCTCTGCCCACGGCTATTGTTTGCAATTGTGTTTTTGCTGCAGTGATGGGCAGGGGGGGGGGGGGGGGGGGGGGGGGGGGGGGTTGTTCTGTCAATTATAGCTCCTGCCCCTGGATGGTGTCCGGCACCGGGGAGGACTTAAAGACTTAGCCCCGGGACCCGACCGGGACTGTCACTTTTAACGTGCGGAACAACCTTTCTTTTTTTATCTTTATCTTTTGGTGGTGGTGGTGGTGGTGGTGGTGGTGGTGGTGATGGTGGTGGTCGAGGTTTGTGTCCTGGCAAGGTCACTGTCTTCCAGGCATCTCTCTCTTTTTTGAAAACCAACTCATTCACTCTTAGACTCATTCACTTATTAATGAAGAAGCTGCTTCTTTGATCAGGTCAGATGGAGTGTGCCAGAGAGACCATATAAGAAAAGAACATGGTTCCTGCTCCTTCCTGCAGTGATACAGAAACAATGTGTATCTCAAGGCAGCTACAGCATAACGCTATATTGCTTTAATTTACTACCGGTAGTGATCACTTCCTGTAAATATATAACTAAAACACTTGATCACACATTGCATTTAGCAGCTGATAAGACAGATGGATGGAGATGTCATCACTCCGGGAGAGCAAAGCCTCTTCTTAATAGTAATACAATTGAAATAGAGGCAAAATGTGCCACTAATTCAGCTCCTGTTTAAAATAACAAGACACACAATGGACGGCTGAGAGACACACCTGCATGTGTCTGTCATTTATGTAAATGCAGACAAAGACTTTGGGTTTTTCCTCTAATGTGCAGTAACTGTTGTCCGGTTGACAGAATCAAAACAAGCATCCCTTCTAAGTGCTCTGCGTTTTTAATCCCCCCTCACACACCTTCCCCCACATTGACTGTGGGGGACTGTCCTGTCAGACTGAACAAACGCTCCATTTGGAGGGATTTGCTTAGAAGTCCATGAATCCAGGCTTGACAGTAACACCCTCGCTGCTTTCTGTCCCGATGCAGAGAAACAGTAATGGTGTCCTATTAGGCAAACAAACATCCAGCCAAGCACAAACTCAGCTCTCTGCCTGCGCACAGAGTCAGCGCCGAGTACATCCTGGCTGCTCAGGGGTCTATTATGGATCCCTCCCCCCCCTTACAAAAAGACCAACCAGGGCTTTCTCATTCTCTTTCTTCTCCTTTCCTCTCCCCTCCCCCAATCACCCCTATTCCCTCCATTATGGATCACCTACACACCCCCACACCCTCTGACTGTGGGGATGGTGTTGGGTGGTGTGGGGGGGGGGGGGGGTGGTGTTGGTGTGTGACCCTCCACACCCCCTCCACGTGTCCTCTCAGTGGCTGTCACTCGCTAGATAAACCCACCACACCAATGACCCTCCTGCGCTCCATCCACACCTCTGTCAACTTCCATACTCCCTCCCTCCCTCCCCTGCCTCCTCTCTCTGGTTCGCCATCTCCATAGTTCCCGATCCTGGCCCTGTCGCCTCTCTCACTCACTCTCTCTTTCTCTCTCTCTTTCCCTCTCTCTCTCTGTCGCCGTCCACCCCAGCCTGTGTAATTTAACCCTTGTGAGCAGCAGGCAGGCCAGCGTTCCTAAATGATGGCACCTGCCCAAGTGTGGTTTTGTTGATTGCCTGTGTGTGCCTGCATCGGTTGTTTCTGGGTCAATGAACTGCAGAGTGTGGATCAGCGCCCCAAATGACCCCCGAGACGGATTCATGCAGCAGTGCCACATACTCTGTCAAATCCGCACACACGCAGGAACACAGGAACATACAGCACACACACACACACACACACACACACACACACACAGCACACACACAGAGCACACAACCCAAACACACACAAGCATGTACATATACATGCACATACACGTGCTACACATACACACACACAAACATCCATGTTTATCAGGGTTGAGATGAAGAGAAGCAATGCAATGAACATGCTGTCAGCTGTGTTCAGATTATTATTTAATTGATTGTGATTAAATATCTACTTAATCCTTGATCCTATTTTACCTCAACAGCATCGTTTCAATTCTCTTTCTGTGTGTTAGATCGTAATAGCTCATGTTTTTTTTACTCTTGAATCTCAATACCCATTGTGCCGTTTACTGCCTGTAGCAACGACTATTACTACACGCCACTTAGGTGGCTTTTCCCACTCCACCTAGGTGACTTTCCTCAGGCTTCTCCAAACGAATGGACACAGGGTGGTGATGTTGAAACCGGTTTATTGCCACGGTTGAGTAAAATGATACATGCATATGGTGCTCCACGCTGCCATGTAGGAGATCTCTCCTTGAGTGTGCGTGGTGATGGCTGGTTTAACCTGTGCACATTGATTGCTCAATGTGCAACAGGTGTGCAGCCTCACCCAGCTCCAGACTCCAATCAGTCTGACTCGAGCCAGGTGAGGCTGCTTAAACCAGCCATCATCCACACACACTCCCACACCGCCTTTTCTTTATTTTATTACATCAAGGAGCCAGAAAAACTGACTACCTAGAAACTACAAGGTAGGCAGTTCATGTAAAAAACAAAAAAAAGTGCAAAGCTAAGGAAACTGCTTTTGGCATAATTGACCTTTTATAATTGAGGGAGGCAGTTTGTCTTTCTACAATGTGTGAAGAGTCACAAATGGCAATAATTCGTTTGTATTTACTCTAAAAACTAAAACAATTATTTAATTGCTTGTAAATACTTAAATAATAGATCTGTTTAGGTCACCTATGAGTCTGATTGTGCCTTGTATACTGTATTATTGTGGCAAAACGCAAACTAAACAACATGCTAGTTCTTGCATTAATTCAGTTGGGCAAATGTTAGTCTAAAATAAGATCCATAGCTGGTGAAATTGTATTAATTTATTCCCCTTTGTGAAGCCATAAAACCAACAAAAGCCAATAGCTTTTCATGGCAGTATAGAATTTTGTGAGCTATATAACTTTTATGTACTTTTCAAAATTCAATCTGCTCAGGATGTTTTACTCATCATACTTGGTGTTAACTCTTTTATTGTCTAGAGACAAATCTGTCAAACTTTGAAATCATTACATTGTGTTTGATGAGTGAATGGTAAACATGTGGTTTGCTCTGTCTGTTTTCATGTACCATACTTGATTTGTCTCTTGGACAAATCAAGAGACATGGGTCCATCCGTCTTGACACGTTCAATTCAAATAGTATTGTGTTTTAAAAGATGAATTTCGCCCTGCTTTCCTCTTCAGTGAGATTTGTGGTATGTTTAATGGCTTATTGAGCGAGCAGCGCACACACTCACCAACAGCCGGTCAGAGTTACCTACACAAGTAGCCAGACTGCAGCAGTAGAAGGTTAGTGTGGTGGATAGTGTTCAACTCCCAGCTGAAAGGGTTTCCATCCCAAATGTTCACAACCTACCTGTCGGCATCCTTAAACAAGCATAGGGATGCACCCACACCTGCTCCATTAGAAGCTATATCTGAATTCACTGTTAGTCACTAAAGTTAGATAACTAAACATTGCATACTAAAATAGAAAGCAGGCAATAGCTACAGCAGATAGCCAGTAAGTATCTGCGCTGGGTAGGCACTAGCAACATCCTCTACCCACCCCCAGTACTATGAGTACCCCGAGGGATTTCCATACTGTAGAATTGTCTTGTGTCCTTAGTAGATAGTCTTGTGTGGACATATATATATATATATATATATATATATATATACCAATTGTTTTTTTTTTAACTCTTTTGAATGGGTTGTAAACTTTATTCCAAACGGTGTAGTCCCTCCTTGGCGGTGTGAATTATTCTGCTGGGGTTTGGGGGTGGCCAGCACAGTGATTAAGCCACAGCCCAGGGAACAGTTGAGTCAGTGAGCCCCTGGTGGGCCTAATGAAGGTATCAGCCAGCTATAATAAACTCTAGTCCAAAGATTTGGACAGTCTTTAGGAACCGTGTGTGTGTGTGTGTGTGTGTGTGTGTGTGTGTGTGTGTGTGTGTGTGTGTGTGTGTGTGTGTGTGTGTGTGTGTGTGTGTGTGTGTGTGTGTGTGTGTGTGTGTGTGTGTGTGTGTGTGTGTGTGTGTGTGTGTGTGTGTGTTACTGCAATGCAGTAGGTAAGTTAGGCAAATACATTTATCCTTGACTAGGAAGCTCTGTGGTCGATATAAACGGTTTCCTTTGTTGACACTTGCATGTCATTTGATTCCTCTTCAGCATTTGGATGGTAGTGAATATAACAGAGTGGGAGAATGAGAGAACATGAGAGGCAGAGAGAGAAAGAGACACAGACACACACAGAGAGAGAGACAGTGAACGTGAGAGAAAAGAGAATGAAAAGTCTTGAACATCCTCATCCTTGTTACTATAAGGTCACCTTAAAGGTGTGTGTGTGTGTGTGTGTGTGTGTGTGTGTGTGTGTGTGTGTGTGTGTGTGTGTGTGTGTGTGTGTGTGTGTGTGTGTGTGTGTGTGTGTGTGTGTGTGTGTGTGTGTGTGTGTGTGTGTGTGTGTGTGTGGGACCTCTTGTGTGTCTCGAGGCTTGTGTGATGTGTGTGTGTGTTGAAAAAAGTTTTCAGACACAGTCAGGGCTTGAAGACCATTGGTTTAAGATCTATGGTAGTGAATGTAAGGCTTTGGGCTGTCACTTCAATCCTTTGAAGTCTCTGGCAGTGGCAGACAAACCACAGACTGTGTTTCGGATATAATAATATTGTTATCTGTTTTTTTTTATGTGATGGGAAGTGTGAGGCTCTACCTGATTGGTGCATGACAATATTAATGCATTAACGTATCTGTATACAGTTCATACATTATTTTACTTTTTATAACTTTCTATGTTATTTATGTTCACGTAAACCTCCACGGTGAGAAAATTCGTCAGTTTCAGCACCACGGACAGTGACATCTGAGCAATTCTTTCAAACATAAAAACCTCTAACAGTTTCCCTTATTAGACCGTCTTAAAAAAAAGCCAAGCGGTGGAAAACGGTGGTTTCGCATGCCTAACAACATATGCCTACAATACAAACCATAATTGCGGGAGTGTGTGTGGATGATGGCTGGTTTAAGCAGCCTCACCTGGCTCGAGTCAGACTGATTGGAGTCTGGAGCTGGGTGAGGCTGCACACCTGTTGCACATTGAGTAATCAATGTGCACAGGTTAAATCAGTCATCACCACGCACACTCAAGGAGAGATCTCCTACATGGCAGCATGGAGCACCATATGCATGTATAATTTTACTCAACCTTGGCAATAAACCGGTTTCAACATCACCACCCTGTGTCCATTTGTTTGGAGGAGCCTGAGGAAAGTCACCTAGGTGGCGTGTAGTAATGGTCGTTGCTACAATACTATTTCCACTTAAAAGTCCCAAGATGATAATGTAGATATTTTATTCTCCTGTGGGTTTATTTCAATGCAATATAGAAGAAAAAAAAAGAGTGTCTTTTAGCATTATTTTGTTTTCGATTGGTTTAGAAGTGCATTGGGAATGATGGACGATGGGGGGGATGTAAACGAACTGAGGTTGCAGGTTAGTCTCGGGAAATGCAAATGTGGGTCGTCATTCTAACCCCTCTAGAAAGACATATTGTGTATAAATCCAACTAAGTAAAGTATGCAATACTTGGCTTCATTTAGCTATATTAGGTCGTGCTTTAAGATGTACACAGTATAAAAGATTCCAATCCCTTGAACTATTAATTACACTTAATTACACTTAATTACAGTAGAAGCCAAATTCGATGTTTCAGGGCAGATTTGCCAAATCACATGGCTTTTTGGACAGACGCCTTCCCGCCATCCATCCCTCCTTTGGACTCTCCCAGCTCTCCCTCCCCTAACTGAACCTCAAAGGAACACGGCGGCAGTCCCTTCCCTTTTTACCTCCTCCCCTCCCACCCTATTTGATTTGAATAGCGAGGATTCTGCGCGCTTCTGCGCTCTTTTGTTCAGTAGCGCTCGGCTGCTGTAGAGGTGAGCATCTATCTGCCCGGCTCTCGCCACTTCTCGCTTTGCCACTCGCTTTAGGGGAGGACGCGGAGATCAAGAGAGAAAATATCGCAGGCAATAGGGGGTTAGTGAACCTATGTACAATCAATTCGCTTTATTCAAGACTTCGATATGTTTTAAATCGCCGTTTGATGGTTCAACTCTTAAACTGTGGCCACTGGAAACACGGAACACCTGCACTGTCTGGGAGCGACATTCCGGCAAGGCTGCAGCTTCGTTCTGCGTTCCTGTGGACCTGACTCTGGCACCACCTAGGTGCTTCTCTACCCCCCCAAAAAGGTGAGCAGGTTGTGTTTTACCACTTTGCTCTACAAGTCTGTAAGGGGCTATCAACATATGAAGACGATCATGAGGTCATGTTAGGGTGTGTTGGAGTTTTGGTTGTGCGGATCGAATGAGGTCTGCTCTGCGTGGTTGCTACATGCAGTACTAACACAGGTCAATAAAGGATCATACGTGTGAATATAGTAGTGTCTAAGTTATATTTTAAGAGTGCGTTATCTTTCTGTGTAGATCATTCCTCTCCAGCTAATAACACGTTTCATATTATAATCATAGTCAAAACTTTTCCACAGATCCTTTTGTCAGATGCGATTCAAAGTGTTTTTGTATCTCTATTAATCCAACGGTTAATATAAGGCCTACAGCTTTCATACGATGCTGATTATCTTTCTATAAATCCGTTTATTTCTATGTTTAATTGCAGCAGAAATCAGGATTATTTGACTTAATTGTGCGCGCTGTAGTAGGACTTTTGGCGAAATATAATTAGGCCTAAAGTAACGCAATGTAATTGGTGCAACTGATCCAATAACGTACCATCCCAATATCTCAAGGGTTCTTTTTAATAATCCCTACGCTCGAGGGTACAAATAATTACGGAGACACGGTACGTGACAGGGCTTTTAGCGCTATCGGTGCTATTAACCCCAGCGTCACAAAATCCCTTCCTGACTGATTCCAGCACTGAGAAACAGAAAAGCGCTCCCCGTCGATGGGGAGCGAGGCGGCGGCGCGGGAGGGTGAAATGCGACAGGCGGCACTGCTGCCAGTAAATCCCTCGCTTGAGCGGGGGAACCGCGGGCATTATCTGGGATGCCACTTGTTCCGTTGTCGAGATTATTTTCGTTCGAGGAAAACTTTGCTGTCGCGCAAATCCCCTCTTGCCGTCAAACTGATGAAAGTGACACATGTCTGTGACTGCATGGGTCCCGCTGTTCTTGCCTCGGTAGCGCAACAACAACGATGGTAGGATAGAAGGGGGAAAAAAAGAAGATTCCTGCATCTTTTTGGAATCTTCTGGGTAAAGAAAATCGGTTTGTCGAATTGGACGTACGTCACTTCAAGCGCATGCCATTTAACTTTGCCACATTTATGCAAGCAGTTTTTTGAAACGTTTACAAAAAGAATATTTGAGCTCTACATGCTTCCCTGGCTGTCTTTTGGCTTCCCATGTGGTTACCTTGTCGCTCCTCTCTCTCGCTCTCTTTCTGTCTTTAACTCTATTCGCGTATCTCAATGCTGAGCCCTTCTCTCATCATGTATGTGTACACCTTTTCTTCTTTCACACGCACACACACGCACGCACGCACGCACGTGCGCGCGCACACAGCCCTTTGTCCACCCTCTGGCATCTTTTCCCCTAAGGCTCCCTCCATTTATATAAATAATTTATATTTGTATACATTTATACATGTATATCAGTTTAGTGTGTGTGTGTGTGTGTGTGTGTGTGTGTGTGTGTGTGTGTGTGTGTGTGTGTGTGTGTGTGTGTGTGTGTGTGTGTGTGTGTGTGTGTGTGTGTGTGTGTGTGTGTGTGTGTGTGTGCAATAGCTAGTGTTTGGCAGATTGATCAAGAAGGATGGCTGCTGTTACCCAGCTGAGGCCCAGCAACGCAGAGGAGGAGATCAGAAACACCCAGCTGAATAATTCATCCTTTGTGTTAAGATGAGCTGTTCCCTGCACACTGGTCTAGCAGCTGTGTGCGTGTGTGTGTGTGTGTGCACGCACATGTATGTGTGCTTGTGTGTCCAAGTGTGTGTGTGTGGGGGGGGGGGGGGGGGGGGGGGTTATTGCGTATGCGTGCACATATGTGCGTGCATGCATGTGTGTTTGTGTGTGTGTGCATGTGTCTGGGTCCAGTGGTCAACACTGTGTTGCCAGCAGAGTCTCTGGACATTTCATACTTGCACTGTAATGTAAGGCATTACTCTGTAATAACAAAAACCTTTCAGACTCAAGAAGAAAACACTTCACCGCTCTTCAGTGGCTCCACTCCAACAATGGCCAGGAACCAGAACAGTTTATAAATGTTGTCATCACACCTCAGAAGAGAGAGAGAGTGTGTAAGAGAGAGAAATTGAAATAGACGTTAACATGTTGTTATCACAAATCATCATTATATTTTCCTTTCTGTCCAGACGCCGGCAGCTTACTGCTGGCATTTGTAGAGCAAGACTTGAACAAAACCAACAGTACACGCACCAGTGACATTCGAATAGATTTTGAAGTGCGATAATCTCAACTAGAAAAAACGATTCTGAAACCGTTGGCAGCACAACGGACAAGAGTACCCAGCTGACATGACGTGTCGTGGTGATATAAACATCCTTGGGGGAAGTTTGTTTTCAGTTTCAGTTAGGGGTTTGACTGGCCACAGCATGACGTCAAAACAAATGTGATGAAAAACATCTCCAATACATATGAACTTCCTAAAATGGGCTTTTCTATGGATACAGGTGAAGTCAAAAGACTCAGAGAGAGACTAATTTAGCAAAGATTTACTCAACCCTGATCCAATTAAAGTGAGTGAACACTCCGAAACCACCCACGCGTCAACGTAATCAGGTTTTATTGTTTCTAAATGATAGCGCATCTTGTTTGTGCTTATTTATCAGCGTGCTCGCTAGCTCCACCAAACACAAGTCTCTACATGTGGGACTCAGTGGTCTGAGTCTATACATGTGTGACTCAGTGGCTGTATGCCTAGCTCCCAGACCCTCCGTGCCTCTATGCCTCCGATTGCGAGAGGCAGAGGACGGTTTCATCAGCCCTAATGAGCGCTGCCTTTCCGAACCAGGAGGATGTCCTCGTTTGACAATTCAACAGGAGCCCTGGCTTTCTTCGGACTCATCTGACACACAAACAGACACGCAAAGACGGAGTAGTAGAATGTCACCTGCTACCTTTGCCAGCTTTTTTATTTATGCATTTCTTATTTTGGCACATGGCGACCCACTCAGGGCGCTGCAGCCACACTGGAAGCAAGTCGCCTCCTCGTCCTTCTCCTCCTCCTCCTCTTCCTTCCACCTTCCATCTCCATCCTCATCCCCCTCCTCCCTCCTCCCTCCTCCTCGACCCCCCCTCCTCAACCCCCCCCTACCTCTTCCTCCTCCTCGACCCCCCCCTCCCTCTTCCTCCTCCTCGACCTCCCTCCTCCCTCCTCCTCGACCCCCCTCTCCCACCCCTCTTTCCTCCTCACCGACCGCCCCCCCTCCCACCACTCCTCCCTCCTCCTCTCTCCACGTGGTGGAGCTGAGCTAATGAGAGCCACAGCTGGGCCGCAGCGGCCAGCAGTGCGGCAGTGGGGAAAACCCCAAGACGCACGCCGACAGAAAGAGAGATAGTTTAGCAGAATCCCCCTCAGACACACAGCCGATTCATATTCATAACCCCACCTCCGCCATCCCTCGTCCCAATGCCCCCCCCCCCCCCCCCCCCCCCCCATCAGACCCACACACTATATACCACAACTGAATGTATTATTTAAAATGAGCGTTTTTCGCCCTTTAAATGTTTTAAATAAGTAATGACATCTGGTAACAGTTTTGCGCCTGCAGATCGAATGAAAAGGAAGGGGGTGCATATATTTCTGATGATTGGACTGAGGGAGAGAGGAGGAGGATGATGATGGTGGTGGGGGTGGGGGTGTTAGTTTTCTCCTTCTCTCCCAGACAGGCATTCCTTTGTCTGGCTGGTTCTTCGGCGTGACGCGTCCTTTGTTCCGGCTCAGGTGGCGTGTAAGCATGTCTGAATTGGATTCGCCATTCAGACGCTCACTAACTAAAAACCCCCACCCAGGAGAGACTAGTCCAAAACAAAAGGGGTACCTATTTATTTAATGGTGCCGATGCCATTGTCTTTATGTTAGTGGGATTTCAGCACTGGACAGCTCCCTTGGCATGGTCCACTAACTCTCTGTTAACTTCGGCCCAGGCGTTTAACACCATTCAAGGAGCACACCTAAATCATCAGACAATGCCAACCAACAACACACATGAGATACACAGAGATGCACATGTTTGCGTCTCTGTTTGTAGTTTACAGACAGGTCATGTTTTGGACAGAGGTAAATATGAAGACCCAGTGAGGCTGATGTTGCTTCTCCTGTGTGGCTATCCTTGGAAGGAGATGCTGTGTTTAGGAGAGTGCCATTAAGAGTTAGTTGTATCTAAAAGGGTAAAACGCCCACACACACACACCTCCATAAACTGAATCCTTCAGAGGTAAAGGTTGTATGGAGGAAACAAAAGGACATTAGCAGGTGCAGCAGGAGAAGATGAGCCATTAATGGAGGGCCCCCATTTAGAGATGATTTCTGGATCTCTCTCTCTCTCTCTCTCTCTTTCTCTTTCTCTTTCTCTTTCTCTTTCTCTCTTTCTCTATTGTTTGGCACTCACTTCATTTTAATCTACCTCATTTTTTCTTTCTCTCTGTGTCTATTCATCTCTCTCCCAGTCCCTCTCTCTTTCGCTTTGCCTGCATGGCTTTGCCTGGATCCCTGGTGTATGGATATTTATAATGTGGAAGCATCAGCGTGATACATATTTGAGCTTTTCTCACTAATCAGAGATCCAGCTCCTGCTAAGGTGTTAGCATCAACCAATCAGGGGGATTTATGGCGGAGATGAGGAAAGTATTGTAATTAATTTTATTCAAATCCCTCACATTTGGGCCGATGCACTGTGGCTCTTGTTTTTCCCATTACAGCTGTGTGTGTGTTTTTGTGTGCGTACATGTGTGTGTGTTTTTGTGTGCGTGCATGTGTGTGCGTGTGTCTTTGAACACTGCATTTGATCCATGTGTACGTGCAGACTGTGTGTCTGTGCATTCTGTATGCCATTGATATCAGGAAAATGCTTCAAGTCAAACACAATGAATGGCTTTGCAATGAATGAATGGTTCTGAGAGATTTAAATTAATGTATTGTAGATTCAGCATTATGCTAGTCCCTTAGACCTTCAAAAATGTTCAGGTAGTCATCCACTTTAATTTCTGTCATCTTGAGTACTGTATATACACTGCTCAAAAAAATAAAGGGAACACTTAAACAACACAATGTAACTCCAAGTCAATCACACTTCTGTGAAATCAAACTGTCCACTTAGGAAGCAACACTGATTGACAATAAATTTCCACATGCTGTTGTGCAAATGGAATAGACAACAGGTGGAAATTATAGGCAATTAGCAAGACACCCCCAATAAAGGAGTGGTTCTGCAGGTGGTGACCACAGACATCTTCTCAGTTCCTATGCTTCCTGGCTGATGTTTTGGTCACTTTTGAATGCTGGCGGTGCTTTCACTGTAGTGGTAGCATGAGACGGAGTCTACAACCCACACAAGTGGCTCAGGTAGTGCAGCTCATCCAGGATGGCACATCAATGCGAGCTGTGGCAAGAAGGTTTGCTGTGTCTGTCAGCGTAGTGTCCAGAGCATGGAGGCGCTACCAGGAGACAGGCCAGTACATCAGGAGACGTGGAGGAGGCCGTAGGAGGGCAACAACCCAGCAGCAGGACCGCTACCTCCGCCTTTGTGCAAGGAGGAGCAGGAGGAGCAGGAGGAGCACTGCCAGAGCCCTGTAAAATGACCTCCAGCAGGCCACAAATGTGCATGTGTCTGCTCAAACGGTCAGAAACAGACTCCATGAGGGTGGTATGAGGGCCCGACGTCCACAGGTGCTTACAGCCCAACACCGTGCAGGACGTTTGGCATTTGCCAGAGAACACCAAGATTGGTAAATTCGCCACTGGCGCCCTGTGCTCTTCACAGATGAAAGCAGGTTCACACTGAGCACATGTGACAGACGTGACAGAGTCTGGAGACGCCGTGGAGAACGTTCTGCTGCCTGCAACATCCTCCAGCATGACCGGTTTGGCGGTGGGTCAGTCATGGTGTGGGGTGGCATTTCTTTGGGGGGCCGCACAGCCCTCCATGTGCTCGCCAGAGGTAGCCTGACTGCCATTAGGTACCGAGATGAGATCCTCAGACCCCTTGTGAGACCATATGCTGGTGCGGTTGGCCCTGGGTTCCTCCTAATGCAAGACAATGCTAGACCTCATGTGGCTGGAGTGTGTCAGCAGTTCCTGCAAGAGGAAGGCATTGAGCCTATGGACTGGCCCGCCAGTTCCCCAGACCTGAATCCAATTGAGCACATCTCGGACATCATGTCTCGCTCCATCCACCAACGCCACGTTGCACCACAGACTGTCCAGGAGTTGGCGGATGCTTTAGTCCAGGTCTGGGAGGAGATCCCTCAGGAGACCATCCGCCACCTCATCAGGAGCATGCCCAGGCATTGTAGGATGGTCATACAGGCATGTGGAGGCCACACACACTACTGAGCCTCATTTTGACTTGTTTTAAGGACATTACATCAAAGTTGGATCAGCCTGTAGTGTGGTTTTCCACTTTAATTTTGAGTGTGACTCCAAATCCAGACCTCCATGGGTTGATAAATTTGATTTCCATTGATAATGTTTGTGTGATTTTGTTGTCAGCACATTCAACTATGTAAAGAAAAAAGTTTTTAATAAGATTATTTCATTCATTCAGATCTAGGATGTTATTTTAGTGTTCCCTTTATTTTCTGAGCAGTTTATATATATATATATATATATATATATATATATATATATATATATATATATATATATATATATACTCATATATATGGTAATCTGCCATTTTACGCCCCTTACCTGTATCTCTTACCTGTATTTTACCTGCATCATACCTGCTTTGTACCTGCATCATACCTGCATATTACCTGTACCCTACCTGCATCTTCCTGTGTATTAGCTCCGTCTTACCACATCTTACCTGCATCTTACAAACATTTTACCAACATCGTGCCAATTTACACCCCTGGCAATTATGCATATCTCCGAACCAGCAACTATTATATAATTGTAATTTATATATATATATAGCTAGAAGAACATTTTCATTATTCTCTTCTTGAACTAGCATTTTTGTTATGTTTTTCCATTCTTTCCGATAAATATATCGGACCTGCAACATGAGAGACAGGAGCCGATTACAACAGCAAGATAAATGGAGGAAGTAGCTAACATACAGGCAGGAAGAGAGGTGCATCCACACCCAAAATAGGCACGAGGGAGATAAGCACTATGAGACAGAGACAGACCGGAAGAAAGATGAGTGTCAGCAAGTGTGGGAAGAAAAGAAATCTCCAGAAACACGTACAGACACAGATAGACTCACACAGAGTGACGAACAAAGGAAACACAAACGCGTAGAGAGAGATGAACAAAGGCCAGGTACAGATCTCAGAAGGCCCTGACGACCCGGATCACGGAGCAGCACGTCTAGTCTAGTGGTACGTGGACGTGAGGATGGAGGAGAGGAGATGTGTGCAGATGGATGGGGATGGGGTGATGATGCTATCAGACAGGGTGGTGCAGGTAGGGAGGCTGTCTGCCGGTGGTTCCCCAGACTTGAGGGTAGACAGCTGGCTGGCCTGAAGCCCTCCACCTGGTGGATTTGTTAAAAGCCTGACCTGAAGCCCCCTCCACCCCACTGGATCTTTCTCTATTGTGTCCAGACTCAGCCTTCAGCTGAGAGGTTAGGCATTGTGTATGGTTGTGTGTGTGTGTGTGTAGGCATTTTGTGTTTGTGTGTAGGCATTTTGTGTGTGGGTGTGTGTGTGTCTAGGCATTTTGTATGTGAGTGAGTGTGTGTGTGTGTTTGTGTGTGTTGGCATTGTGTGTGTGTATCTGTGTGTGGAGCTTGTATGTGTGTATTAGTGTGTGTGTGTGTGTGTCTGTCTGTCTGTGTGTGCTGGGCTGCTGGTGGATAAGGGAATACAGATGAGGGAATGTGCTGAGCTGAACAGAAGGAGCTCGCACAGCTTAGAGAGGTGAAAGATTAGTTAAAGTCTGCTTGTGTGGAGATTTTCTGACCTGTGAATCACACTAAATTGTCCAGACCACCTCAGGCCTAAACGTCTTATCTGTCTATGTATCAGTCTATCGATCGATCGATCGATCGATAGATCTATCTTTCTGTCTGTATGTGTCTATCTGTCTATATATCTATCTTTTAATAACTGGCTTTGATGATGTTTTAAAAGGCTGTCCTGCTTCTCGTTGTCGACAAGACTGTGATTTCTGCTCATCCTTCTCATCTCCTTCTGTGGATTTGCCTCTGGCTGCAGGGATGTAAAATTGGGAACATTGCATTGATTTTGGTATAACATTCTCTCAATTTAGCAACGCTTCACGGGTCGGATATCTCGCATGTAGACTGGCCAGCCACTCATCTGTCTGTAATGAGACTGCCAGTGTGTATGTGTGTGTGTGTTGTGTGTTTGTTTGTGTGTGTTTTGTTTGTGCGTTTGTGTGTGTTGTGAGTGCATGCGTGTGTGTGCCTGTGTGTGTGTGTGTGTGTGTGTGTGTGATATTTTAATCAACAGAGTACTAGTCGAGTTCTTCTTTTGCTCACTAGCATTGCAGCACCCAATTATTCTAGTTGATGTGCTTGCCTCTCACATGTAATGTCCATTTCTGTACAGCAATTATCACTTGGTGGCTCCACACACGTAGACCGCACCGATGAATTGTGGTCTTCAACTCGATTTTCAATTACAGTCCTGCCACATTCAAGACAAATGATTTAGTCAACCAACAGTCAAGTTGTTTTCGTGTGTGTGTGTTCCAGCACGCAGGCTCATGAGTATGTAGTATAGGTCTCGTTTCAGACAGTATAAATGCAGGTTGGGGTTCATGTTCCAGTACTACTATGTTACTCCTTCCTGCTTCCTCTGACTCATCTGACACACAGCAGACATGCAAACACAGAATGTCACCAGATACCTTTGCTAGCTTTATTATTTATCTATTTCTTATTTTGGCACATGGCGAGACTTTAATAGCGCTGGGTCCATACTGGAAACAAGCTTCCTCCTCCCTCCTCCTCCTCCCTCCCCTTACTCTTACTCTTCCTCCTCCTTGTCCTCCTCCTCCTCGCCACCTCTCAAGATGGGCGTCTGGGTGCTGCAGTGACAGACGTCCCCTCCTGTCCCTCCTTCTCCGGGCTCCTGGCCCCTCAGCTGTAATTATCGGACTTTTCCATATGTCTGTCCCGCTAATGACTCTCGGTCAGCGGAGCCACAGCCGAGCCCTCGCCCCGAGACCCCCGTGATACACTTGTCAGCTGCTCACAGAACTGTGGCCGGGATTAGTGATTTCACTGTGTGTATGTGTGTTTGTTTGCATATGCGTATGTGCTTGTCTTTGTGTGTGTGTGTGTGTGTGTGTGTGTTCATCTGTGTGTGTGTGTGTCTGTCATTCTGTGTGTGTGCTTGTCTGTTTGTGTCCCTGTGAGAGAGACACAGAGACAGAGAGAGAGTAAAAGAGACAGAGACAGAGAGAGAGCGAGAGAACATGTCTTGGTGGGTCCTTAGAGGCTGGCCTGGGCTGTCTTCACTGTCCAGATCGGGGCTCAGATTGATCGGAAAGTGCTCTCCGTGATGGATGCCTCTCTGTTCCAGGAATACCAGCTGAGCTGTTAATCACTGGCCTCTGTCACTGGGCACATTCAACTAGTTACTGCAGCAATCGACCTCTTATGTTTGCCCTGTGAACGCGTTAAGTGGGCACAGTTGTCAACACCAATATGTGCCTGCAAATAACTCATTTTTCTGATTCTGTTTGATATGCTCTCGTCTCCCGCCTCATGACCACTCTCTCTCTTGGTTGATTCGTAGCTTTGTCACATCATCACAATGTTCATACATGTGATTAGAACCCCTTGATGTCCACGCTTAGAACACATAAAGAAACACATATATAATGTCCCTCCTGCACACGTGCATGCACATACTGCAGCCATACGCAGCAGTATGCAGGCACACATACATACACCTTTACATACATAGCAATAGATACAAACATAGGCAGACATACATACATATGTAAGGAAAATAAATTCAAACCCACCAGCGTACACACACACACACACACACACACACACACACACACACACACACACACACACACACACACACACACACACACACACACACACACACACACACACACACACACACACACACACACACACACACACACACACACACACACAGCTCTTTGACCAGAGTGGGCTGGAGGATGCAGTGTGTGTCTAAGGGTGAGTTCTAATTGGGACTCATCCCGGGCAGGCCTTCATTGTTTTGACAGCGAAGGAATAAGCAGTGGGCGCTTTTAGGCTGGGGCTGTCTCCTTGCTCCTCTGCCCTCTTTTCTCTCTCCTCCCTTCTTCTCTCGCTTATTATCAAGCCTCTATTTTTCCTCTCCTCCTCTTTTGTCCTCCCTTTTCCTCCCTACACTCTACTCTCCTCCACTCTCTCTCTTCCACCCTCTCTCCTCCATCCTCCCCGGATCCCTCAGTTCATATTAGTGTTCTCACACCACACACCACTTGTAGTGCTTTATCCCTTCTCCTTCTCCTCCTGTGTTGACTAAGATTTGATCTAAGTCAAAAAGTAAGCAGTTATGCAGATGAAGAATGTATGTATAACCTAGTAACGGGTCAACGCCCTGTGTGTGTCTATTTGTGTGTGTGTGTGTGTGTGTGTGTGTGTGTGTGTGTGTGTGTGTATATTGTTTTTGTACGACTAGACTATTCTATGCATTCTTTAGGTTAAGTCAGGTCGAGGTAAGGGGTGAACACAACTCAAAGCAGAGAAAAGGAAGTTTACTGGTTTCCAAAATAAACATGAAAAACACCTGGAAACAAGGGGCAGAACCGGGGGAACGGAAATATCAAGGACACAGATGAACAGAATCAGTAATGAACACAGGTGGTAGCAATATCCCAAATGAGGACCCACAGGGGAAACAGGAAGTGTGTGGGGTTGGGGTTGGGGCAGGATCGTGACAGCTTGTCTTACAGAAGGACGGGAGAAAGACAAACTTTCCTAAAGCTCCCCTGTGATTTATTAGGAAAACCTTTTGCTCAGACCACTCCGGTCATCTGCTATGGCGTTTAGGGGAAAGTTATGAACACACACACACACACACACACACACACACACACACACACACACACACACACACACACACACACACACACACACACACACACACACACACACACACACACACACACACACACACACACACACACACAGCATTCACACATGCGTACACAAAACAATGACCTACAATTTCTTTACTGCTTTTTCTTGCTTTCAATAGTTAACTCCTTCCATCATTCTCTCTCCTTATCATCATAGCTTCATTTCATAGCTTCCCTGAGGTCAGATTGAAGCTTCCACCTCATCTTCTTAAAAGGCTGATCTTGCAATCACTCCGTCTTGATTGCCCTGCTTATTTATGAGCATGAGACCAAACAGAAAGGCGGTCTTCAAGAGCCCCTCCTCAGACAGCGCAACAATCACGCCGCTTGTCATCTCCTTCTAAAAGACCACAAACACCACTAATTGCCTCCATTTTCTTCCTTGTCACCCAGACATCACTTTTCCAAGGCCCCTTCATGAAATACGATGTCTATTAACCGCACCTTTCTTTCACCATGCGGGACATTTTTACTCCCAAAAAGAAAGTGGCCAGTGTGGATTGCGGTCGCTGATCTGGCTGATGGCTTGGAGCTGAGCTGCGTATCTGCATGAGATCCTCCAGCACTGCGTGCGCTCAATGGGCTGCGGCGGCATCTAATGCCAGGAGCTCAGGCTGCTCATCTTGTCACAGCTGAACATTGAGCTGCCAACTCCAGAGCACTCCTCTGGGACCTGCTCTTTGCATTGCCTGGGCCAGACAAATGAGGTGTTTGCTTTTCTTTGGCAGAGCCGCACCTTCCAGAAGGTCAGCCAGCTAGGGCTTTCTGTAGGAAATGGTCTCACATACTCTCTCTCTCTCGCTCTCGCTGATGCCCCCTCCCTGCCCTTTCCAACCACAGTTCACTTTTTTATTTTTTTATTTTAAATAGGCCTCAGTTCATGGTTGGGGATCAACTTCAGATTTGTATTTTCATGAACAGTATCTTTGAGCTCCAGTGTGTCCATCCATCCATGCGTCCTCCCCTCCGTCCCCTCCCTCCATCCGTGCGTCCTCCCCTCCGTCCCCTCCCTCCATCCATGCGTCCTCCCCTCCGTCCCCTCCCTCCATCCATGCGTCCTCCCCTCCGTCCCCTCCCTCCATCCATGCGTCCTCCCCTCCGTCCCCTCCCACCATCCATGAACCCTCCCCTCCATCCCCTCCCTCTATCCATGCGTCCTCCCCTCCATCCCCTCCCTCTATCCATGCGTCCTCCCCTCCGTCCCCTCCGTCCCCTCCCTCCATCAATCCATGAGCCCATCCCTTTTTCACCCCAAGCTCTTTCATCCCGACTGCCATTAGGGCCTGGAAATGCTTTACTTTTCCTGAATATTACTTTTATACTTATGTTACTAGTATTAATGCCACTGCTTATCCCACTGGCTTTACTGATCCTGTTGTTTTGAATGCATGTTGTTTTTATTTGTTGTTTAGCTGAAGACAAGTTTCCAATGAAATATCAATCTATCTATTTCTTTCCCCTCTCCATCCATCCATGTATCCCTCACTGCCTAGTGCGTACTCCATTTCCTTTCTTTCAATTCAACCATCCAGGTTGATGGTGTACAAACAATTGCACCCCCCCCCCCCCCATATTACTAGACAGAGCTTCTAGAATTAGTGCCAGGTGTTTGTTTGTTTGTTTGTTTCTTGTGCTTATGATGAGTTAAATCACCTCCTCTGATTGCCTGTTTTCTCATAACACCAATGCCTGTCTGGGGGTGTGTAGTGGTTTATCGGTTATCGTGCCTGTGTGTAATTGTGTGTGTGAGTGTGTTTGTGTGGGTGCACGTGCGTGTTTGCGTGTGCGACATGTCTTCTTGAACTGCTGCCCCGCTCTCGCTAAGGCTCATTGGTTTGATGGGGTTGCATTTGAGTCATTAAGCTATGTCTCTGTAAAGACTGACCGCTCTGTGGGTGTTTCTTCAACAAACACGTTTTCAAGGTTTGCACTATACTCCATGGCATTCAGGATCCTGTTTTCCTCTGGCGGAAATGACTAATTATGCTGTGTGCCGCTTCGCCTCGCGTGCTCTATGACATTAATTATACACTGCATGTCGGATAAGTCTCGTTAGAAATTAATAATGTGCATGTTGTGATCTTTGCAAGCTGATTTGAGACCCCTGTATGTTTCAGGTCTGCTGTGACACGAGGAATGTTCTCTCCCTCACTTTTTCTTTCCTCTTCCATGTTATCTCTTGTTTGCCTTCTTCTATGCCAATTAAGCCTGGTGACTTCCAGCCAGTTCTTTTGAATGGAGCCATTCTAAATGCGCTCTAATCCTCTCCCTGTCTCAAGGCAACAAATCATTTAGTAATTTTGCTCTATTCCCATTGGCTTTTTGCAATGCAAGTTGAGTCCAACTTTATTTTTTATCGTAGATGATTGTTGACCTCTGGTCTGTTACTAAAAATGCTTTCTTGTGCAAGTCCTACATTTTGCCTTCCCTTCAATAAAATGGCGACAAACTTAAGGTGTTGAAAACACATGACTTATGTGGTTGACTAGCGTGTGTAACAATTAAGCGACAAATGTTCAATCGAGCACTTTATAACCCAGACAGGCATCGAAGCGCTAGAAGCACACCTTATTAAATAGTTTTATTTTATAACTCTTTGGTCGCATTAACCTGCTGCACAGAACCCTTCTGTCAACATTATTCTAACATTTGATTTCAACCATTCTCAATTCCTCTCCATCCCCCTGTATTTCCGACAGACGGACTAGATGGACAGATGACTCAGTACTCTGGGGCCAGCAGTTAAGGCGATTGGAGGAGATAACATTATTAAGAATTAATTGAGCACGAGTGAGGCATCCATTAGAAAGTAGTTTTAGTCCCTCAGCAGACTGTGTGTGTGTGTGTGTGTGTGTGTGTGTGTGTGTGTGTGTGTGTGTGTGTGTGTGTGTGTGTGTGTGTGTGTGTGTGTGTGTGTGTGTGTGTGTGTGTGTGTGTGTGTGTGTGTGTGTGTGTGTGTAAGGGTGTGTGGTGGGTTAGGGGTTGCAGACAAGGATGGAAGGATGAAGAAGAGCGAGAGGAGGCAGGAAACTGGAACAGTTGGCTGGGCTGACAGGGTAGCATACATCAGGTGGCCGGCCAGGCAAGCTGAGTTCTGTTGTTCCAAAAGAGTAGCCAGCTTTGCACAGACCTTCATTCCGACCAATCAGTGTAAACAGCTGATTTCGAGAGTGTTAAAGGTGTGGGAACAACAATGTGACGGCGGATGCTTTAGTTAGATTAGAGGAAAATATGCACGATTCCGTCCCTCCACCCAACCTGATTGCTCCACTTTGGGAGGCCAGCCATGCCAATAAAGCCACACTTAATACCAAATACTGAGCTGTAGAGTAAATGATTACACACCTGGCCATCCATTTTCCCTAGTAGGACGTACAGTTGAATGCATGACATCCTAAGTCCCGGCACAGTTCTGCAGCCCATGAGGAGTGTTGGGAGCCGGTGGCTGTGTGGTGCAGGCGGGACATGTAATTAGCTAAAGCGCTGTGATAAACTGCTGCAGGTGTGTGGGCAATAAAAGCTAATGAGGCAGGTAAGTGGTGGAGAAGCAGAGCCAAAGTTGCCAGGCACGACTAGTCTATCCGTCTATCCGTTTATCTATCTGTCAAGCTATCTGACGCTCTATCGATCTATCAGTCTGTCTATCTATCTGTCTGCCTATCTATCTGTCTGTCTGTCTATTCATCTATCCATTTATTGATATATATATATATATATATATATATATATATATATATTCTAGTGTATCTATCTTATCTACTGTCCCTATCTGTCTATCTACATATAGCCATTACCATATGTCTAGCTACATCTACCTCTCTCTGTCTAGCTAACCTCCTACAACTCTCTCCTCCTGAGACAGAGTATATGTGGACACTTTGTCTGCTCCATTAAGTGTTACTCAGGCTGGGGGACAGGGTGTCAGGTGCTGGTGAGCGAGGCTGCTTTATTAGCCTCCAGTGTGGACTGACGAATCTGAGCCACCAGCCCTCCGGGTGGAGGAGGTGCTGGGTTAACACCACCAATCAGGGTAATTAATTGCCCCAATTTAGTCATTAAGATTTGAGTTGAGACCCGAAGCTGCCTCCTCCTGGGACGCTGAGGGGCCAAAGGTAGACAGGAAAGATGGTGTGTGTGTGTGTGTGTGTGTGTGTGTGTGTGTGTGTGTGTGTGTGTGTGTGTGTGTGTGTGTGTGTGTGTGTGTGTGTGTGTGTGTGTGTGTGTGTGTGTGTGTGTGTGTGTGTGTGTGTGTGTGTGTGGAGAGAGGGCAAGAACAATAAAGAGCCAGACAGACAGAGGTATAGACTGTGTGTGTGCGCATGTGCTCCCCTGGAGTGAGACCTTATAAAGCGGCCGCATCCAGGAGGCACTCATGAGGAGCCCTGCGGAGAGGGAGCAAGAAGTGAGGAGCGACTGATAGAAAGATAAATTGCCCATAAAAAGGGAATGTCAGACAAAGGAGAGAGAAGCAGGAGGGTGAAAAATCATATCTGTTTTTCAAACCACTTTTGGGGTTTTCTTATTACACTTTTGGATGTATTAAATAATTCATGAACCCAATCAGTATAACATATCAAATGTTATCACAAACAAGGTGTTGAAATTGTTTCCCCCTAATCCACATAGATAAATAGGTGTATGCCCCATATCTGATGAAAGAATATTTATGCAAAGTTAATATTTCAGAAAAGCAGAGGTAGTTTGAATGTGAATCGGATTTCAGCCATTGTCCGAGTCACGACCCAAGCTATCAGCCATGAAAACGAATATGAGGACATGACTTCTTGCCTCACTGCCTCCAAATATTTTTTGACTAGGCAGCCATTACTTTCTCTCTTTTCAGAACTCAAAAGGGTAATGCAGAGGTCAGCATTATGAGTGTCTGTCTGTCTGTCTGTCTGTCTGTCTGTCTGTCTGTCTGTCTGTCTGTCTGTCTGAGAATCGTATGTCCCTTGGCGTATCCTGCCCAGGTGTTCATTGTTGCACCGATTACATGCTTAATCCTGCCAGCAGGTCCCTGGTTGGAGAATTAAACTTCCCTTCACTGTGTCCAGTCAGCAGTCACCCATCTCTCTTTTAATCTTAACATCCAGCCTTCCTCCAAACAACGTGTCATGTCTGTCTGGACAGTCATCACCTCATATGATAGTATCCCTACCCATCCTTTGACCTGAAAATGGGCCAGTGGTATCTATGTGAGATTTTTTCACTGCTCAATATTTTCTCTTCTGACTTCAGGCTTTTGGCAGAGCGTTTAATTAGTTTTTGCTGTAGCTGCAGCATCGGTCTAACCTCTGGTGAATGCTGCGTTTGTAATTCTGTTCTTCTGTAATACATAAACTTAAGGGGTCTCGCCGTCTCTTATTATAAAGATTAGGGCATTCTAAAGCAAATTCCTTCGCTAATTGCAATTAAAGGTTAATAATAATCCAAAATGTAATCACAGTTTTAAAGACCAAAACCGAACCAAGAGGGAATGAAATGAGAAAGTGAGGGATGAGCCAGGGTGGTAACTTGGACCCAGCTGTGCAGGAGGTAGGCCAAGGTGAAGACAGAGATAACAGTTGGTGTAGCATCAGAGATATATAGGGCCGGAGGTATAGGAGATAGGAAGGTGAGAGAGAGATAATCACGGATGCCGACAATAGGCTAGTTTATAGCCACCGTTAGCTACTAGAGTATGTCCCTCTCAGGGCATGTGTCTCTGGCTGTTGTGAGCAGCAGGGATTCCCACCGGTAATAGATTGTAGGCCAGTAGTGGCTCTGCATCTCTCGCTCATTTGATAGGTGAGATAAAGAGGAGAGCGATAGCCTTTTACCCGGAACACCGATTCTCCCAAACTTGAATTGTTCCAGCTTTCTAAATTTCCTTGTTAAGGAATAAATATGAACTGTTCTGAAAATCGACTTCACTGTCTTCTCTTTAGTATACGTATTTTCTTTCCTTAAAAGTGAAACATTTTAAAATAAAGACAGTTTTAAAGATAATTGCGCATATATTTCTGATAGCTGGGGTGTATTTTTTTAATCCGTTGAATTCTGAGTTCTGACTGTAAAAAATTTAGCGTGCTAGTATTCATACATTTGAAAAATATACCAGCTGCAGTCATTTTTTCAACTCGCCGCCACCTCTATCCTTCCAGTGGACGTGCATCAATAATTTTCCATGTATTCTTTTACTGATTTGCTGTAATTCACATATCCAATTCCCTTCAAAAGAAGTATGTACTGAAGATAAGGCAAAACAAAATGCAAATACATTGAATAACGAAAGCTAAAACCCAATCATAAGAATGTATAAAATATGGTATTTTTAAAGGATTAACAATTAAATGCCTCCATGTTCACCTTGCCATTCCTCTGTTCCCCTGCTAAGTAATTACAGGATGAAGTGGGTGAGACAGGAAAGCCAAAACTGGCTCTGATATGCAAATGGACCTCCACTTGCTCATTTATCATTGGCTAATTGGTGCATGTATGTGTATGTGTATGTGTGTGTATATGTGTGTGTGAGTTTATGTGTGTGTGCATATGTGTGTGTGAGTTTATGTGTGCGTTCATGTGTGTGTATTTGCATCCATTTTTAAGTGTCTGTTTCTAGGTGTCTTTGGAGAGGGGGGGGGGGGGGGGTAGGGGAGGTTGTGCTGCATGTATGCACCCCCTCTGTGCCATTATGTGTGTGTGCATCTAGCATCTATCTAGGTGTGTGTGTGTGTGTGTGTGTGTGTGTGTGTGTGTGTGTGTGTGTGTGTGTGTGTGTGTGTGTGTGTGAGTGTGTGCCTTTTTATGTGTGAGTTGGGACTTGTAAATGTCTCGCTGTAGACAAATGGGCATGTACATTGGTTGGGAGGTTGAGTTATACGAGGTGAGTATGATTCATTCTAAACAACAAGGGAACGAGAGGTCTCTGGTGGGCCGTTGCTCCCGCTAGCGAGAGCAGAATCCCCTGACGTGATGGAGGTGATGGAGGTGTCTGTTGTCCCCCAATGCTGTCATTAATACCCAGAGCCTCTTCAGCTCACACCCAGATTGCAGAGAGCGGAGTGGTTCAAAACACTTAACCAACACTGCATATCATGCTGAGGGCCTAATCACTGACAGACTCATTTCTCCGCACACTCCTCACATCAGCGGCTAATTTAAAATGGGAGAGTGCAAAAAAAAGAAGAAGGGAAACAAGCAGGGTGAAATGGTTTGCTGCGGGTGGTGCAGGTCTCTCACTATGTAAACACAGCCTCATCCAAACCCTTTGAATCACATGTCAAAATACCCCACTGATTAGAAAAAGGGGTTTTCATACACACACACACACACACACACACACACACACACACACACACACACACACACACACACACACACACAGGGAGTTTGATGCAGCGAAATGTTTTTTTTAAATGTCATCCCGATAATGCCAGCACCATCGATTATATTGATCGGTATATTGTTATTCCATGCAGATGTTTTGTCAGGTTGCAGCTGTGTCGCACATGTGTGTGTGAGTTTGTGTATGAGTGTGAATGTGTGAGTGAGTGTGTGTTTGTGTGTGTGTGAGAGAGTGTATGAATGTGTGTGAGAGTCAGTGAGTGAATGAGAGCTGGAAGCTGAAATCTTCTTTGGTAGTCGCATCTTTCCTCTTTTCGGTATCCGCTGGTGAGCCATTCGTCACATTGTCATGTCTCATTATGGTTGGGCAGGGTTGGGCTCCTTGCATCTGGTTGACTTGTGTGTGGCCAACTACACTCTGAGGCTGCTTTGGTCTCAACGGGGGATTAGAGTGGCAATATGAGAAAGGCTTTGACTTGTGGTCTGATTGAAAAGTAAGCCCAGATGATGCATGCAAGAATCATGCATTGTATGTGAAATATAATAATAATTAGCATTAATAAAACATTGTCCTGTGAGTGTTTCTATCTCCAAGGCATTTGATGGCATCCACGCAAGAAATGGATTAGTAGGCGTTTTGTACAAGATATAGGTATGTGTATGCATGAGACACACGATAAAATAAATACATAAATACATAGCGGTTTTACCACTTATAGGTAATATAGCTACCATACTGTGATCCCATCAACCATCACCTCCCCGTTATCCACTGTAAAGCAGGTTAATTTGCCTACCATAAAGCCATAGTAGAAACTAAAAACAACTTCATTCCTCCACATACACACTGGAGCTCCTTACATTCAGCTGAATCCTATTTCACTTTCTGTTTTTATTTTATTTATTTATTTAAACAAAAAAAAATCACAAGTGGGTGTAGATGAATAGCTACTTTATGGCCGGGTCCCCTACTAATTCTCTCCTGGTAGTCTGTCACGCTGTATGTGTATTAATCTGTGTCATTAGATTAGCTCCTGTGATGATAAGGCCCCAAGGGAGCTGCTGGGAGGGAGAAAAAGCAAGGAAGGTGTAAAACATTCTGACATCGTTTCACTGTGCTCCATCATAAACCCCTGGTTGCTAGGGGAACAACACAGCTCTCCGGAGATACCTGGGAATCGGTCGGTCAGCGGGAGTTGTTTCCTGTGTGTGTGTGTGTGTGTGTGTGTGTGTGTGTGTGTGTGTGTGTGTGCCTGCAAGCTTTTAATGTACCGGACACTTATTTAACAAGCTAGTGCGTGTTTGTTATGCTTACACATTATGATTGAGTTCGGAGATCCTCTATCCACTCCTGACACAATAATCTTTTTATTTTTAGATAGGTATGAGCCTTTAATTAAAAAAAGGCCTCATGGTTGTTTTGGATACAGCAGTTTGTTCTCAGCAGTCTCTGTGTGATTTTACACTAAAAGGCTATTTGACACTTGGGCCCACACAGGCGTGAGTGGGCTCTTACGGAGGTGTGTAGGACCCCCGTGCTATGCAGGGATTAATTAGCAGGATGCCATCCTTTTACAATGTGGGAGTTGTGACACAAATAGCACCAGATATTTGAACTATTTAGGCTACAGTAAACAAAGGAAACATCATATATTGTTGAAACAGATACAGAACATTGAATGCTGTTGAAGCATCAGACCCTTTGGTCTTTTTATTTTGTTGAATAAAAAAAATAGATTTGGGTTGTTTTCATGTATTATGGCCTTTGTGTTGCGTTGGAAAATGTTAATATGGCCACTCCCATATTTGAGTTTTGTTTGGCGGCATTGTCTCCCAAGATGGCCGCCTTGTGGAGAGAGAAAACAAGCTTAAACAACCAGAAAGGAAGTGTGTTATTCTATACCAGGTTAACGTAATCAAACTACATAATAATTGTATAGAAAGCTCATTTTACTTAAATTACTATTTTCTGTTGGTGTTGGATTACTCAATTTGGCTTTATGCTTTCATCTTAACTTGAATTGAGTACTTTGAGTTTCCTCATGTGGATTAATGAACTTCCAAATATTTATCCTGAAAGCTTGGTGAAGAAGGAGCAGTGGACTTTAAGTTGAATATTTCCTTCTTTGTTCTTTGATTATTCAGACATTGTTTGTCTCGGCATTCCATGATCTGTCTATATAGTGTAATATGAACAACTGTTTTGTGTATTGATTGCCCACCAAGCTAGTGCTATATTGGTGGTCTTTAGATTTGTTTTAAAGGACCGTTTTATGTAGTCCTCCATTTTGGTAGCTAGCAGACCGCTCACTTGCTATCAGGAAACACACAGGGTGTGTGTGTGTGTGTGTGTGTGTGTGTGTGTGTGTGTGTGTGTGTGTGTGTGTGTGTGTGTGTGTGTGTGTGTGTGTGTGTGTGTGTGTGTGTGTGTGTGTGTGTGTGTGTGTGTGCACACGCGCGTTGGAATGTGTATACGTGCGCACACGCGTCCATGTGTGTGTGAGTATGTGAAAGGGAGGGAAGCTGCGAGGATGTGAAGGCTGCCAATTACTGATGGAAACACGATAGAGTTGGGCTGATCAAAGGGCCACCTGATGCAGTCTGGCCTCTTTGTTCCTGACTCCCGGGTGGGAGCAGCACGGGAGGCAGAATCAATGCTCAGCCAGCGAGAGCGCTCACTAGTCGCTACATCTGGCTCCACACTCACCCCTGCTCTGCCTCCTTGGTGGCTCCCATTAAAAGACATACGTGGTGGTGGTGGTTCACGCGGCTGCACAGATTGCTAGATACAAACGTCATAAACATCCACCGACGCAAAAACACAGGCCCTAAAACACGCACACAGGCGCGGGACCACAGAAACACAGACAGACAGACACACACACAAACACAAACAAATGCAAACACACACACACATACACACAAACAAACACACACGGACATACTTTGAATTACATACAGAACAAAAGAACATGTGTACTGCTGTGTAATGGATGGAAGTCTAGCGCAGAGCCGAATAGTCCCCATGTATGCCACCCACTATATCCTTCAGATTGGTGATGGGGGTGGTGGGGGAGGGAGGGACTAGAAGATGATCAGCTGCCTCCAGATAGAATCAGAGTTTTGTCACTAATTATTTTACACCACCATTGGAACTGTCTGTTGGAATCCAATTACCAGGCAGTCTGCATGGCTTAAAGGATGGAGAGAAAACTACAGGGATAGAGTGGGAGGGAGATAGACAGACAGAGAGAGAAGGGTGAAAAGAGGGGGGTTTTCAGCATTTTCTTAAAAGCTTCTTTTTTTTTTTTTTTTAAAGGCATAGGCGAACACCAGCGTGAGTTCTGAAGAAAAAAGGTGTTTAATTTTAGAAGGCCTATTGGAGCTATTTGAGTAGCTGGACAAACAATAGTCTGTGTGAGTGTGTTCTGAGCTCTCTTGTCTCCAGAGAGAGAGAGAGAGAGAGAGAGAGAGAGAGAGAGAGAGAGAGAGAGAGAGAGAGAGAGAGAGAGAGAGAGAGAGAGAGAGAGAGAGAGAGAGAGAGAGAGAGAGAGAGAGAGAGAGAGAGAGAGAGAGAGAGAGAGAGAGAGAGAGAGAGAGAGAGAGAGAGAGAGAGAGAGAGAGAGGGAGAGAGAGAGAGAGAGAGAGAGAGAGAGAGGAGCAGACATGTGAAGCTGAGGACTCTCTCTATGGTACACGCCGCGCAGTCTTAACTACCCGAGTGAACGACTCATAATGACAAAATGGGCTCAATGCAGCCCAAACCCCAATGAGCAGAATCTACTTCAAATGAAATCACACCCCTGCTGTGAAATGCCAATTTATGTTGGCTGTCGCTGTTGATTTATGTTCCCATGGTGTACACTTACTGCCTATTATAGTGCACTGGCTCTAATGGTAAGTTAAAAGGCTAAAGCAATTCTGCTCTCTTTCACTCTTTTTTTTCTTCTCTCGCTCCCTCTTTCTCTCTTTATTTAAGTCATGCATACCCTCTTCCGCTCTCTCTTATTTTTCTGAAAGCCAAATACATTCTCTCTCTCTCTCTCTCTCTCTCTCTCTCTCTCTCTCTCTCTCTCTCTCTCTCTCTCTCTCTCTCTCTCTCAGCTCCCCAGGTTCTGTTGTGTTTGGTGTGGAGGTGTTTGGAGCTGATAGCCCCCCAGAGCTGGCCTGTACTGTCAGACAGATAGCAGGGCCAGAGGTCTGGGCAGCAACCAAAATAAATAAGTAAAGAGGGGGGCTCTGGACTGAAGCAGAGGCTCATCAATCCCCGTTCCGCCAAATTACAGTGTGTCTGGTAATCAATATCCCCCTGGGATTGTGCGCTCACTCCACTTTAAACCACCAGAGTCTCACTCCGGCCTAGATGAGAAGGCAACATGGGAAGGAACAACGCAAACCAATAACAACTGGGATGGCAGTTCCGGCAGCACACTGTTGAAGCCGCATTCACAAGTAGGCTGGACGCTAATAATGGCATTAACGGATGCTGAGCTAAACGAAGGCTTTTAATATGCTAGTGAGGTTTTCTTTTCATTGACAGTGCGTGGCATGTCTCAGACGGCCAGGCGGTGGTTTCATATCTTGTTCTTTCCAAACCTTGTGGACCAAACAAGCGCTCCTGTTTTTTAAGCCCTGAACCACCTTGTGCGCAGTGCGTCGACTGACTTCATCATCATCATACCTTTTATCTGAGGGTCCAGGGTTCAAGTCTCTGTTCAGATGACTCCATATCATTTGCGAGAGTTTCTGTCACTCAGGTATCCTTAAAACAGATTAGCTCAGTGATGCCACGGTTTCCATTAGCACTGCTCTCGAAAGAAACAAGCTTTTTAGTCACTTGGGCTAAAAGTAGTCTTCCTAAGTAACTAAATGTAGAAGTGTTATGAATGGTTGGTTGTGGGAGGTGAGAGTGACAGCAGAGAGAAAGAAAGAGACAGAGATCACTACCTGTGATGAAGCTCCACACCTTCACAAGCTCCTTGGTAGAAACATAGTGTTCTCTATCCATTACACAGCTTATTTTCCTTCATGTGTCGGTCTGTAAGGTCTTGCTTCCTCTTATTCTCATTCTCCAGTTATGAAGCTAGCTCTCTATACAGGCATTCATGAATCCTTAGCAGGCCTTTATACATGCAAGATGGTTTGGTACAGAATGCACACATGTCTCACATGCGCTCAGCCCTTTTATTCCTACGTATCTCTTTTTACTCCTCACTCCTGTTTCCTCGGGCTCTCTGCTCCTGATTTCTTGTCCAGTCATCCCCTCCTGCCATTCTCATTCCATTGTTTGTCCCCATCACAGTTATCAAAGTGTGTCTCTTTCTTATTCAAACTGCACCCCAACCCCACCACCACCCCTCTGTACACACACACACACACACACACACACACACACACACACACACACACACACACACACACACACACACACACACACACACACACACACACACACACACACACACACACACACACACAATTTGTATTTTCTTCACATTTTCACTGTATCTCTTGTCAAAACTCTGGCACTTCATTTGGCCTGCCATTTCTACTCATGTTATTAAGCACAGTTACCACCACAACGATTTTCACTTTCGCTTGTTATTGTTTTATCTGTCTTTCGTCTCCATTCTTCTCCCTCTCCCCCATGATTTCACCATCCTCCCCCACGCAGACACATTTTCTCTGCCTTGTCGCCAGTTGTATAGTCTGCCTGTCACAGTTTCTCAAGGAGCTGATGCATTGTCAACACAAATATCTTATCTTTCTTTCACTCACTCTGGTTCTTTCCCTCTCTCTATGCTCCTGTCTCGCTTATTGTATTTCTCCTTCTCCTTTCCCCTGTGCTCCTGTCACTTTGATTATCTTCCTCTTGCTACGTCAACCCTTTTAATCCCATTTTATTATTTTTTATCCAAGCTCTGCCTCTTTCATTCCTGTGTAAATTGAGACATAACACACAACTCTATAAATGTTGTCATTGTTGTCATAGGTACGTTTTTTTGTAATTAATCAATGAATAGACCAATGAGCAAGATATATACCTCCAGCCAGTGTTCTTCATACATTGTTAATTCCTAAGGTTGTTCTAGTAGAAAGTACTTGCCGTTAAATATGTTCCAATTATATATACGCATATGTGTGCAACTTACAGATCCTCTGTGTTGGCAACCAATTACCCCCATGACATGACGCATGTTCAATAAAGAGGATGATTGGCAGTTACAAAGATTAAAGAACTATGGGGGCAGTTTAAAGCATTTTAATGTGCTGTGGTTAGAGAGTGGAAGAGAGCAAGATTTTGAAACTAAACAACAACAAATAAAATCCCCTCCCTCCAGCTCCCTCCCTCCGCACCTTTATCTGACAGGCAAGATGGATTCCCTGAACCAATCATGGATGAAATGCTCTGATTGGTCAGAAATTTGCCAGAAATAGGCTCAAACAGAGACAGGCACAGTCAAATCAAAACTGATATTCTGACGCATTTCACTCTAATAGCTGACGAATGTCTATGGCATATGGCACAAATTATACTCCAACGATAGCTTCTAAATCTTACCTACAACACATTTTAATATGACGGAACAAATGTGAAAAAGTGTCTATAACTGAGCGCAGGTCTTTTTAAACACTACCAACGCACACACACACACACACACATAAAATAGTTGTCTTTTTCAGTACACAAGGGTCCTAGAAACGGTCTATTATTTATTTTGCAAGACCCGCCGGCTATTCTTCAATCTTCAAGCAGCCTTGTGTCCCTCACTATTTGCCTTGAAAGCAGCTCGAGCATCAACTCGTCCCACTGCGGTCCATCCAGGAGGAGCCGGGTGTTTACATGTGAGCCACAGTGTTTAATGAACAGCTGTTTGTGTGTGCAGCAATTGTCTGACATGGGTCCCCTGTCTTCCTGGGTCCTCATTGGACGCTCTCTCGTGGTAGATCACAGCCAGGAATGTGCAGAAACTGTCAACGAACCAATAAATGAACAAAACATCTGTCCATCTATCTGCCCCCGCTGTGTGTGGGTGTGTGGGTGTTTGTGTGTGGGTGTTTGTGTGTGGGTGTGTGTAAGCACTCCCATAGGTAAGTGGTGTTGAATGTATGGACAGAATTTCGCCTACGGTGAAAGTGCTCCCATTGACAGAATAAACACACAAGGAGGGGAGGGGAGAGGTGAAGAGAGGAGTGAAGGAGGGAGAGATGAGAAGAGGGGAGGAGGGAAAGGCAGGAGAGGGGGTGGAGAGAAGGTGAGAGGAAAAATGAGGAGAGTAGAGGACATGGAAAGAAGGGGAAAGGAAAGGGAAAGAGGAGAGAATGATTAACATGGTTATAGGATTGGAGAGAGGGAGGGGGAAGGGTAGGTCTTCATTATTCTTCCAACCCTCACTGATAAGAGCCAGCCCAAAAAAATTGTCAAATGAACCACTAACACAAAAAACACACATTGGCCGATTCTGTCCATTTCTCAGTCATAGTCATCACTGCAATGTTCTCTCTCTCTCTCTCTCTCTCTCTCTCTCTCTCTCTCTCTCTCTCTCTCTCTCTCTCTCTCTCTCTCTCTCTCTCTCTCTCTCTCTCTCTCTCTCTCTCTCTCGTCCTTCAATGTCCTCATCCCTCCGTTCCCCTAGCCAGTGAAGAAAGAAAAGACGAGAGGATTAGACAAGTTCCATAAATGACCGACTGTGCTCATCTCTCTGGCCTTTAGCCCTGTCTACTGCGGTGGCAGGACACAACGATTGTGTGTGTGTGCATGTATGTATGTCGAGGGGACATTGCACAGTCAGAGGTATAGAGGCTGAGAACAATAAAAAGATGGGTGAGACAAAAAGGAAGAGAAATGGCGGAGAGTTACAGATAATTTTTCATTTGCTATTTTTGGTTGGGGAGCCATATTTGTCCTTTTGATAGAACGGCAGTGTAGTTGAACTCCGGTCAGACGGCGTGATGGATGGTTCTACCGTCCTCCTTGGGCTCTCTAGCGTTAGGACAAATGAAGCTCATTTACACTACTGCCCCGACAGAGTGCGTTCTTGTGACAATGTGAACATTGTCTAGTCTTGGTATATATTATCAAATCACAGGATGTTAGAATGTAACATCCTGCTTTGGACATGTGAGATCATCGCAAGGTGGGGAATATCATGCTGTGCGCCACAATTGGACCAGAGTTGTGTGTGTGTGTGTGTGTGTGTGTGTGTGTGTGTGTGTGTGTGTGTGTGTGTGTGTGTGTGTGTGTGTGTGTGTGTGTGTGTGTGTGTGTGTGTGTGTGTGTGTGTGTGTGTGTGTGTGTGTGTGTGTGTGTGTCATTACTGACCAGGCTTTTGTCTAGGCATGATGGTACCGGTAACGTAGGGGTCTTAACAGCCTCCCCTCAACCACCAGGGTTTCTCCTCTGCCTCCCAGAGAGCTACCTCCAAATGAGACAGAGAGTGAGAAACAGAAATAAGGAAAGAAAGTAATTTCTCAGAGCGAGACTAAACAGATCATAAAACGAGTTCCTATGCTTGCGGCAACTGCTGTATTGATTCATATTTAACAGCGATGATTGAGAAAGGGGAATGTCACAAACTCGTATGCATTTCCTGGAATATGTAGAAAGCCTGTTTATTGTAGGTAGATGTTTCAGCCATGTGGTCCTTGTGCTGGTTCAGTAGCTCAGCACGTAGGCCTTGAAGAAATAAATGGAATAGCTCAAGGAAATAAATATATTCAATCGAAAGTGAAAATGTATGTACTATGTAAATGTTGGAAGCAGCAATATTCAAATAGTGTGCATATTCTTCATGCTCCATGCTTTTCACATGTATGTTTTACATACATGAACAACAAATGTATTAACTGCACTTACACCTGTGCTGAAAGGCCTTATGCTTCATTGCTCTTTTGAATTCAATTGGCGTGCAGGGAATGTGTCTAAACTATCTCCCCCAGTACTCTCCACGCGGAGAACATTTACATGCTGAGCGGTGACAAGGCAGCAGCCAGGAAGAACTTGATGTGCCCAGAACAAGTTTAAGATTTGCCACCGTGTAAAGTGGCTTTGCAGCCGGGCAAATGAGAAGGCTCAGACGTTTGGAAATGGCCAACTAGGCCACTCTCCCTGCAGAGGAAAGGCTCCCAGTCACCCTATTTCTTTAAGAGAATCTCTCGCTCCCTGCCGTTATCACTCCCACAGGCCCTTGCTCTGTCTCCCCTGCCTCCTCATCTCTCCTTAGTCCCTCCTCTAATTGCTGATTCCATCTTTGCCTTTCAGTCAATTTTTTCCCATTTCTTCTTCTATACTTTTCTGACTTACTAAAGAGAGCAAAAACAATGTGCCTTGAAGAGAGAAATAGGTGATAATCTTTATTTTTTCACACTCTCTCTCTCTCTCTGGCCAGCTCTTGGTACAGCCGTGCCTGTGGTGGGCAAGTGTGAAACCGGAGACTCAGCTGTAAGTAATAGGTTCTGTATGGTTCTGGGCAGCCCTGAAGCGTATACCCGTTCTGTGTCACGAATGTCTCCAACATGTTCTGCCTTGATGGATAGAAGTTTAAGGGGATGTGTAGCCCTGCCAGAGCCGGATCACACGCCCGCTAACCTTCATTATCTTCAGTCTTCTATCTGTCTTTCACTCCATCCCTCTCCCCCCTTTTATTTTCCCTCTTTTTCTCCCTCAAACCACTAACTCACCATACTCACACAAGTCAATAACACCTGGCTTGGTGTTTGTGTGAATAGAATACAAAATGATGTTTGAAAAGAAACTCTGGTCACATTCTAATGAAAACACAGATACATCTTCAGAGCAAACATAACAATTATTCCACTTTAATTATACTAGTATTTTGTTATGAACAGATATTGCTTTCATTACTGGGGTTGTGTCAAGCAGCAAAGAAAACATACTAGTGGCTACTTTTATATGCACAGTGAATGTATGGGGTCCTTTGTGTGCGTTTGCTTGCCTGTGTGTGTTTGTAATAGTAGAAATACAAACTTTTTCATTAGGGCTTCACAGGGACAAGCTTCTGTTCAATGTTCAGCATGCGCATAGGCAACCCACCACACAGCATTATGGGAAAGGCAATGTAGCGTATCACATAGCACCCACGACAAAGCACATAGGAGGCACACATAGGGGTGGTTCAATTATTTTATATAAAGCAATATGGGAAAAATGTGGCACTGCCACATTTTGAGCACTGCTAGAAGTCAGTGCACTTAACAGTCAAATGTTACCTTTTCTCCAATAGTTTGTATTCAAACTTCCTCACTTTCCTCTACCTTTTTCACTCTCTTTCTTGTCTACGTATGTTTTTCCTCTATTTCTTTGACCATTAGCCACCTATATATTCATACCCTGATATTGGAATTTTCTGATTGATCTTTCACCAGTTCTTGTTTCTTGCTACCCTTCTCTCTCTCTCTTCTTTGTGTATGGTTGCTAAGGAAGTGTCAGGCGGTATAGGTGGATGACTCATCATCGCTGTGTTCAGTCTCACAGTATGTTTTTAAGTTGACTTCCAGAGACTGTGATTCTCTCGTCACCATCTTTCTCTGAAAACTGTTGTTCACCTTGCATTTTCAGCATTTTCTGCATTTTCTGTTGTGTTGTTTTTCATCTGTTGACTTTCATAAATCTGGCAGAAGCCCTCCTACGATGCCTAGTCAAGATGTGCACAAATGACAGATTCTTCCCACAGAAATGTATGATATAGAATACATCAGTGGTGAAGTTAATTTAATGAAAGCTTAACAATAAAGCTTCTTGAAGAAAAAAAACAATAACAAAAACTTTGTCACTTGAAGGGAACCCTCATTTGTCACTCTGGGAGTTTTATACAGGCCACTGTCAAAAGCAACTCCACCCGTGAGATTGTGGTTGATGTGTGTGTTTTAGTGTGTGTGTGCACGTGTGTGGTTATGTGTTTGTTTTCACACGTGTGCTTGTGTGCCTTAGTGTGCATGTGTGTGTGTGTGTGTGTGTGTGTGTGTGTGTGTGTGTGTGCGTGTGCTTGTGTGTGTGTGTTCACACCTCTCTGAATGCTATATGATGGAGCAGTACTAATGATTGATGAGCCTTGTTAATAATGCATGGTATGAAAAGATCAAATGGACTGAGGAGAGAAAGGAAGGAAGAAAGAATAAGAACCCACCAGCCAACTGGACAAATTACATATGTCTCAGAACAACACAGAAAGACGGGTCACAAACTTGATCTTGAAGAAAAGGTAGACAAAGGAGTCTTGAAGAAGCCGGAGAGATATAGGATAGAACATGACAGCTGGTGTGTCTTATGGCCATATGTTTATGTATATTATTATTTCATTATTATAATTATTAATATTGTCCCGCCTCCAGACATGTATGTCAATGTTAGGGTATTTATCATCCGATCACATCTGAACGCATTAACCACAGGCCCAGTCTGGACAGGACAGTCTCACTCATGCAGGGATCCAATGAGTCATAACACGCCATGAGTTTGTGCGTGTGTGTGTCTGTCTGTCTGTCTGTCTGTCTGTGTGTGTGTGTGTGTGTGTGTGTGTGTGTGTGTGTGTGTGTGTGTGTGTGTGTGTCCCGCTCATCACATTGACTGCTGCAGGTGCCAACACCATTCTACCAGCAAGAATGTAAAATATTTATTGGAACCACGATGAAATGTGTGGAGGAACAACCGTATCTTTCATTATCATATGGGAATTGTACAGGACATTATGTTCGCTCTAACAAAATTCCCTTTTCATGACCACTCGTTTTCCTTTACTGATTGCTACATACGCATAGTGCATTACACTTTTTAACTGAGAATCACTCTCCAACGATAAACTAGACTCACACGCCTTGGCTCCAAGGCCTCTGGCTAGTAGATCACCCTCACTCGCTGCATATGTACACACAAGCACTCTCCGTTCTGCCCCACAGATAGGTCTCAAAGACAGTCAACATCAACAATAACATATTATTGTCACACTTTATCAACTCCATGATGTCCCTGCTCATTATAGTTTTGTTATGGGTGTACTGATTTCCTCAGAGGAACACATGATGCATGGCTGAATGTACTTCGCTCCATATACGATTAAGCTTAATAATTGAACATCTTGGGTCCCCGTTATCTCATTTGCATCTTCTTAAATCTATTATTCTTCAAAAAGATTGAAAGACATCCAAAGTGCCAAGTGTCCAGCTCTGTATTTTCTAACATCCAAGTGTTGAATTGAAATGACCTATATGAAGTATAACCAAGTTCCTACATGTCTGCCGTCTGTTGCGCAATCTCCTCTCTGTAGCCTTTAATCTATGTATATAGATGTATCTGTCTAACTATCTATGGTAACCTGGTAAGGAAGCAGTGAAATTAAGACTGCAAAACTGTAACACACACACACACAGCATCACAAGTCATCCTACTGAATATCACAATAAGGTCACTCAATCTGACCAAAAGGACTACTTTATCGAACAGTTTTGAAACGTCTGAGAAACGTCTGTGAAAATGGAAGAGATAACATTGTATTGACCATCCATACAAAAGGCACAAAACAACGGAAACGGGTTGCGGTGGCAGAGCTGAATATAGGGTTTATGTAGGCGTGTGGCTCCCAGTGTGAGAGAGTTGTTGATTTAAACGGACATTCACAGCATGTCAAATTTTCAAGGCCTATTCGAATACACACGCACACACACACACACGCACACACACACGACCACACACACGACCACACACATGCATGCGCATCAACACGCACACCCATACCTACGCACAAACACGACCACACACATGCATGCGCATCAACACGCACACCCATACCTACGCACAAACATGACAACACACACAGATATGCAAACACACACACAAACATGAAAACACACACAAACATAACACACACACACAAACACTCACACATACACACGACAACACACGCACATTCACACACACACAAACACGGGGAGAAAGATGGATCCTATACCCCTGCGAGAGCAGCTTGAGTCGATGTGTGGCGATACAATTAACAGATAGCCTCCTGAGGTCTGCCGTTGTGACGGGCCAGAGCTGTGTGGAGCTGCACAGCACCTGAGCACAGGGGTCACAGGCATCGGCGGAAGCCTACTGCTGGGCCCTATAACAAGTCAAAGGACAGACTGGTAGGAGGGAACCGGGAAAGGTCACTGCAGATGGAGAAGACAGATGAACAAAGGGGAACTATTCACAGATGTGTTTTTTTTAATTGTGACAGAACAGCCGCCAGAATAAAGGTATGAATAATGAACAAAGAAAAGATGATGTGTGCATAAAGGAAGGATGGATGGGAGGTATTTGGTATGTACACCGTGTGTACATACTGTATACATATGAGCCAATACTCACAATCTGTTTAACGGAATCTGTTCAATAGCGAATCAGCCACGCAACCTCTTTTATAACAGGATTCAAGGAAGTGTTGAGGATCTGGTGGGGTCAGATTAGTTTTAAATCATGGTTTAAATGTAATATCAAGGTCAACTGTCTATATCTCAAGATTTTAGAGAACCTGCTAGAAACGGTGGTTGTAAAGAGATCCTGCCAATGGGGAGGAATGAGAGGGATGAGAAAAACAACTGAATGAAATAAAGAAAGAAGCTATCACAGCAAAGTGATTCACCAGTGCAAACGCATGCAACAATACACGTCACCCTCATGGTTAAGATTAGAGCTGACATATTCTGTTATTTATGTTTCAAATTAAAGTAAACTATGGTAAAGAACATACAGTAGCATCACATTTACCTCGCTAACCCTCGTAACCATAGTAGCAGGGCGAGTGTGTTTATTTTTTTTACCCGATCTAGTGTGTCTGAATGTGGTCTTTGTACCATCAACCATCGTGTTATGTGTATTATGGTAAGTGCTGTATCTGACTTTTATGGGCTGATAGAACACCCCACCTGCCCTATCACTCTATCCCCTGAGATAGGGCTCCCCACTGAGGCAGAATGATTTGCTATGAGGTCAGTGTTTACGTCCTTGACTTTGCCTTTGAGACAGACTCACCGAGACCGGTTCGGCTGTAACTGACACCGGCTATCTGTGTCCGGTATCACTGGTACCAGACTACATCATACGTTATATTCTCTCTGTCTCTCTTTCCCCAGGTGAGAATGCAGGGCATGCAGGGTATACTGTCTCTGCGTGGACTGCAGGTCTTATGGGCCCGAGTTCTGCCGGTCCTGTGGGCCCTAGTTCTGCCCATAGTTTGTGGTGAGTATTTTACACAGTTAAGAGAAGTTACACCGACACATATATTTATGTTGTTACACAAGCACACTTCCTCGAGGGAAGATTCAATAGTGGGTTTCTCAATTCTGGATGGGTGAAATAAACCACCCCACCTGTGGTTGAGTCATTTTGCTGACTCTTCTTTCGCATGCTTACAGTGAGTTCAGATAATATGAAGGATCAGCTAAGGGTCAGACCTTCATCGTTACACTACCCTGCCCCCATATGGGAACTGTGGGTGTGAATGTGTATGCACATATAAGGTTCATGATAGGAGGGATTGTTCTTATGAGTTGTTTGTCGAGAGGCGACAATTTTACACTGTTCGAATGGTAGTGTGTTATCCATGAGATGCTATAGGCTTCTGGTTGAGTGGCATACAGTTTGGAATATGTCATTGTTATTCTTGCTGAGGGATTTGATTTTGATGGAGATATACACCAACTTGCATTGGAATTAACATCAATAAATCTAAAACATAAATTCCAAATGTATCCTCTGCGTGGGGCACAACTGTATGCTTGCCATTGTAATGTACTGTCAGCATTAGCATTACTTTACATCTGTCAGAAGTCCTCCCAGCTTGTTTCCTTCACTGCTTTCTACTATATTTATGGTCCCATTGCTTTCAATTATAGCCCAGGACCCAGGGTGCCAGTTTTCAAGCTAGCCGGTTCTAGCGGCAAGCTCTACTACCCTGTAGCTCCCTGCCAAAGCGTCTGGTGTCAGTCCCTATCCAAATATTTGCCAGCTGCATTTATTTAGCAGGATTTTGGCTGTGTCCCCCTCATTGGCAGCTGAATACACACTTTCCATATAGCATAACAGAACCAGTGCCCCGGTCGATCCTTACCTGACGTTGTGTCCATGGAAACCAGAACAAGCAAAATGTACTGGTGTTGGATGATGCATTGGCAAGGTCATCCAAGATCCACAAACTACATCCACTGCCAGATTCATGAGTACATTAATGAGTATTGCAAATATTTGAATAGGACACCAGACACTTGGCAGGCAGCTACAAGGGAAGCAGAGTGAGCAGCTAGCACAGTTGCTAAAGCGGTAGCAGTCATTCTAATGTTTTTTTCAGAGGATAAAGATGACCGTATCTTGATCTTGCCATCGTACTACTAAATGTATTGAAGGCCCTATTTTAAGTTTATTTTTTATTATTTTGCCGTTCGCTTTTGTTGTCTCTTTTCACTTTGGATTTATCTGATTATCTTTGCTTGTCTAAGACTTTAGAACTGGAGGATTTAGTCCCTTCTGTGTGTGGCGCTTTATAGTGTATGTTCCTGTTTAAAAGCTGCAGATTTATAATTGAAATATAAGGCTTCATTTTCTTTTGTATGTTGTAAAATAAAGAAATAATCTGCTCTCCGGAGAAGGACTCATTATATAAAATGTATTAACCATAAAATAGGAAAAACATTACAAATATATCAAGTAAAGCATCACAAAAACAAAACGATTCAGTGTTTTGTGTGAAGGTTGTTGGCCAGATAGCCTACTTGCAATACTTGTATCCGTTAAAATCCCCACCAAAATGTCCACTCTCACTCTCATTCACTCACACACTAACTTTCTTTAAGAGTTTGCACAAAACGTTGGCAGACCTGCGCTGCTTAGCTGCAAAATGGCTATTTCTTTCAGACCTTATTAAAAGGGCACAAAATTTAAGGGGAGGTGAAACGATGACACATTTATGGAAGAGGGTGAAAAACAAATCTCAGATCTCCAAAGCGAGCTCATCCGTTCTTGACTCTTTCAAAGGGAGCATTTTTTTATATTGGTTATCCTTATATATTTATACATTCAAAGAGAGAGGGAAAACACGACTTTGATTCATTTGAGAAGTGAACTGAGCTGATAGGGTGTGGATCTTTATACCCTCATTGTGTGGCAGCATGTCCCAAATTTAAGAAGACTTAATATTTTACATTTGGATTTACATACAGTGCTCATTCTCTACTTCTAAAAAAAGATTTGGCATGGTTGAATATTCCACAGGGATTACCCCTGCAGAGAAAGCAATACAAGCAATGTTATTATATTTTTGAGTGTATATCTTGGTTGCTGTCTACCCATCTTGTTTCATCTTCTATGTGCCGGCAGTTCTTTTACAGCAAAGTATCATCACATGCTCATCATGACAGCCTCTTCTTTCCCCCATGTGTGTGTGGGTGTCTGCGTGTGGGTGTGCACACATCTTTGTGCGTGTGCATTTACACACACACACACACACACACACACACACACACACACACACGAGTGGACATGGTTGATGGGTGGTAGAGGGCTTTCACGGAGAGTAAGGAGGTGGTGGTACTGGTGGAGGTGGTGGTACTGGTGGAGGTGGTGGTGGTGGGGGAAGGTACTGTATCAAAGCTCACCCTTGACATTTAGTTTGACAGCCCCAGAGTTTGCTGGAAGGGACAGAGGGCGCAGCGTGTCCTGTGTTTGAAATAATCCTTGTGTGTCTCGTCAGGATGTCAGCTTGTGTAATCGTCAGGGCTCTTCTAAACATTGCTGCCTGCATTGTGTGTCTATGCATGTGTGTATGCATGCATGTGAGTGTTTGATGCGTGCTGCAAGAGAGAAAGGTGTGTCCCTGTGCCCCACATGGTGCTATATTAAGTCACGGGGATGGCGTCTGTGTCGCTTTAGACCCTCTCCTGTTGAAGCTTTGCCTTAGTTTATCTTAGATTATGTTACCTTGGCTTGGCTTAGCGCAGTGGTCGTGGAAGCCGGAAAGATAGCATGCAGTCAGGGATTGGTTTTGAGAAGGATGTTTAATTTTCAATGGCGAGAGAGGATAAGGAGCAGGAAATGAGCAGAGTAATTTTGGGATACGGAGGATGGAAATAATGCCTGAAGGGAGAGGGCGGAGCAGGTGAGGTGAAGCGTTGGGAGGGAGGGAAGAGCAGAGGGGAGGAGAGGAAGGGGAAGAGAGGAGAGGGGAGAGAAGAGGAGTTGGGAGAGAGGGAAGGATGACAGGGTGGAGGAGAGAGGAGTCAGAGAGAAACCAATGAGAAGAAAAGGGAAGAGAGGGAAGGAGAAGAGGGGAGAGAGGAAAGGAGGAAAGTGGAGAGTGGGGAGGAGAGAGGAGAGAGGAGAGAGGAGAAGAGGAGAGGAAGGAGAGGAGGAGGGGAGATTAAAGGCTGGGGAGAGGGTGGTCATGGAGAGAGTCTCTCATGCGAGATAATGCCAGCATGGGAATGTCAATCATAAACCCTGCATGGGATCTGCCTTTGGTAGACCAGCTGTGCCAGTAAAGGCGCAAACTTAGACCCACACACACACAACAGGGCTGCACGTCTTCATAAACACATACAAGTACAGTTACAGGCATGTTTATACATGAATATTTGCATACCAGTCTGCCATCTATCTATTTATCAATCTACCTCTCACTCCATCTCCATTCCTTCCATCCCATAACCTTTTTCGTCAGGGCTCTCCAAATATAATATAAAAAGGGCTTTTTCTCAGTTTTTTTATGAAAACTCAAAACTCTGGCAGTGCCCAACATAGACAAACAACACGATTTTGTAAAAAAGTTCAAATGTCCAAACAACTGTCCTTAAAGTGTTAAGTGTTATAAAACAAAACAACCGACCACAGTAAAAAAGGCAGCTCACACTGTTATTTTTATGACGCGTTCGCTATTCATAACGGCCTGGTGACAAGCATCCTGACAGAAATGTTATTTTGGTTTGGCATTCTCAAGAGCTTGACTGTAAATAATTCCTGACACATTAAGCCATAATTCTATATGTTATTTTTTAGTTTTGGGTTTGAATTTCTACCAAACATTTATTGTGTCATTGCAGAACCAAGCTCAAGTTCAGGACCCTATAGATAAACTCTTAACACTGAACTTATATAGGTGTTCTTGACCTGTTGAAAGAACAAATCTGTGCTCATCAGCTGTCAGACATTAGTAGAGATGAGCCACTGACCCCATCTGTCAGTCCGCTTGTCTATTCTGATTTATGATCAATTTATTTTGGTTTTTACTGAGTTTGATGTGAATTAACTTCTTTATTTTATGGAGGCAGAGAAAATGTGTGTGTGTGTGTGTGTGTGTGTGTGTGTGTGTGTGTGTGTGTGTGTGTGTGTGTGTGTGTGTGTGTGTGTGTGTGTGTGTGTGTGTGTGTGTGTGTGTGTGTGTGTGTGTGTGTGTGTGTGTGTGTGTGTGCTTGTGCACGCATGTTCTTGTGCGTAAAAAAGATTATGGGCTGACATATTTGGGCAGACATCTTTATGTTACTCAATCTGTCTGTGTTCCTTTTTGCATTTAAAAATAAATATCTAAAAAACGCTAGCACCACCCACACATCTGTCCGTTTGCAGTGCATTAGTGCGTCAGTTAAAACCTTTTCCGGCTGTGTTTAATCATTCGAGAGCATCTTTGAAAGCAGGGACAGATGGGCCAAATGTGGCTATCGCACTGACACCACCACCACAACCACCACCACCACCACGTGAACTGGCAGGTAGAAAAATTGAATGGCTTACATCTATTCTACATACACACCCCGGGAGGTGAGCCTTCACTGGCCTTCTTCCATCACCCATCATGGGTTACATACTGCTGGACATCCTAATGCTAAGACAGGAGTGCTGGGGGAAAAATACAGCAGACAAGCCAGCTGTTATCCATGTGTGTGAGTTCTAACTGAAGCTTCGCCAAGTTGTCTTCTCAAACGTTGCTTCAGGAAGGGCTAAGTCACACCACAGCACCACTGCTGTATCTTTTTTACTCTGAACAGGGGAAATAGATACAGAGGGCTGAGTGACATTTGGTCTGGTTATTGGGCCCTCGTGTTGGACCAAAACGTCGCTCTTCTTGTCTGTTAGGCAGGCTAGGGTGCGTGCGGTCGGGTTCTGTGCTAAACAGTCTGACAGAGAGCATAGTGAAAAATGGCCCGATAGTAACAACAAACAAAAGGAGGGTCTTGAAGGGGTTACGCTTGTAGAAACATTTCCATCTAAATGCAGATTTGGCCGATCTGTAGCACTAAGGGGCTGTGGTCAATTTTATTCAGTCCCCTACCAAGGGGATACTTTGTTTTATTTTATTTTTTCCAATAAATGCTCCTTTAAACTGTAATTCAGTTTGACTTTTCTTTGGTTGGGATTTTTCTGATGAACTGCTGCAAAAAGCAGCACAAGCCTAAATTTAAATTGTTCTCCAGCAACCGTACAAAAGGGAACCAAAGACGTACAATTGTAAAGCTACAAACGACAGAGAAAGACACAGGATGGAAAGTGAATATGAGATTAGGATCACAGCCGGATTTGTTCATTTTGGCACATTTGCCTTTCTATTGGCATTTCTGGTAGCATTGTGGCATAGCAGTGTACCAATTATATTGCCCATGCAGGTGGAAATCCTGGTTGAACACATGCAATCACAATACGCATCATTGATGCAACGCGCTTAGAATACATTTAGTTGCAATAGTGTCTCATAAGACACAGAAAAGTGGCCACATTTTTGGACTCACCGCGTGTGTGTGTGTGTGTGTGTGTGTGTGTGTGTGTGTGTGTGTGTGTGTGTGTGTGTGTGTGTGTGTGTGTGTGTGTGTGTGTGTGTGTGTGTGTGTGTGTGTGTGTGTGTGTGTGTCCTCTGGGATGAATTATACAGGATGTGTAGTGCCGGGCCATCTCCTCGTCACTGTTGTGTCAGAGCATATGAGTGTATTTGCTCAAGAAGGAATTTATGTCACTTTCCTAATCACCTGTCTGCTATCTCCAGTCGCCATGTTTTCAGGACTCATCTCTCTTCATGTCCCTTCACCTTCCAACTGACTCATTCCCTCCCTTCACATTATTCAGTTTGACCTGTAACATTTCCATTTACTGTGTTTGTACATATTTCCGTCCCTCTCGCACTTTGCCATCCATTGCTGTGCTGTATTGAAATCGATTGCATTTATTCATATTTCCACAATGACTTTCGCTTGTGTCAGTGAGGGAGCAAACCGTTCCCTGCTGCAACTATCTGGTAAGAAATTTCCAAAAGTGCTTCACTCGACTTCTGCATGCACGGCTATCAGAGAGAACACAGCAGCCATGTAGACTTCACTCTTTATAAAGAAGGCCATTTCAACATATTCTGCAGTGGTTTATGCAACGCTCTACAGTCCCTTCAATCCCTGGAAATGTCAAGTGCTCGACAACCAAAGCAGTTCTTTAGGCCTTTAAATGCATTGAGGGCAATCAAATGAGGAGACTGCTTCCATAAAATGAGATCTTAAAATGGTTGCTGAAAGAAGTTCATTGACTTCATTTATAAAGTGTTTTCCATTTCATTTCGTCTGGAGAAGCTACGGTTAGGCGCCTCGCTCAGGGACACATCTTGGGAAACTAAGCGTTGAACCAGCAACCATCTTTGCCTCCTTACTGCCTTTATACTTGGGAAACGTTTGTGGTAATACTTGAAATTTGTCTCCTGTAAAACTTGTCAGACTTTCGACTTAACTTTCCCACAGGCCAATAAGACTTAAAAGAAATTGATTAATCCAATATTTGACAATATCTATTTGTTCTGAATCCTCTCCAGGATTATTATGGAAGAGAAAATGTTAGAAGAGTCCTCTCCAGGATTATTACGGAAGAGACCATGTGAGAAGAGTCCTCTCCAGGATTATTACAGAAGAGACCATGGGAGAAGAGTCCTCTCCAGGATTATTACGGAAGAGACCATGTGAGAAGAGTCCTCTCCAGGATTATTACGGAAGAGACCATGTGAGAAGCTAGAGCCAGCAGACAAGGCATAGCAGGAAGCGAGGCAGCATAGTGTAGCAGTGTAGTGTGGTGCTGTGGAGGCAGGTCTGCAGTATGAAGCCGAGGGGTGTTAGCTATGTGTTTGGATTGGAGGGCGTGGTTGGGATAGCAGGCCTGGTGTTAAGCTGCCGGTAAAGAAGCAATCAGGGTGTTGAAACTAACGCAGCAACTAGGGATGACAGATTGTCTCACATCCATTATTTTGTGTTAGTGTGTGCTCAGAGAGATAAAAAATAACCTGTGTGTGTGTGTGTGTGTGTGTGTGTGTGTGTGTGTGTGTGTGTGTGTGTGTGTGTGTGTGTGTGTGTGTGTGTGTGTGTGTGTGTGTGTGTGTGTGTGTGTGTGTGTGTGTGTGTGTGTGTGTCCGAATGGAATGCATCAATGTCCCATGAATAGTGAATGAGAAATGGCATGGTTTCACTCAGCAAGATTCAGTAAGTACATTCCCCAATTAAGTGTTCCCATTTACACACACACACACACACACACACACACACACACACACACACACACATCTATCCTCTACTGGGGCATTTAATGACCATGAAAGAGAAGAAAGATAATTGAATGGGAATAAAAAGGTTTTAATTGTGAATCATGACTTTGTGTTCTGGGCCTGAGATGGAGTAAAAGAGTATGATATATGATAGAAAATATATAAATATATATCTATAATATCAAAATCAAACTAACTTAATAATGGCATTCTTTCAAAGCTGAGACCCGGCTGTTGGTAATGCTGTGAGAGAGAATGACAGAGAGAGAGGAAGAGAGAGATAGGGATGGACAGCATTTGCACCTTGCACTGCTGTGTGTCAGTGATCAGTGAGTCCATAGTTGCATTCCTTCATCTGCAATTTAATTACCTCACCGCCATGACAGAGAACGGAGAGATATAGAGCTCCACCCCTCGTGTTTAAACGTGACAACCAATCAGAGGGACACAGCAACGCCTACCAGAAAAGGAAAGTGACGTTAATGAAATGAAATTGATCGCTTTCCCCCAACCTAGTTTTCCTGTGCCCATCGACCAGCTGTGTTTTCTCTATCATTATATTTTTGTATTCTCTCTCTCTCTCTCTCTCTCTCTCTCTCTCTCTCTCTCTCTCTCTCTCTCTCTCTCTCTCTCTCTCTCTCTCTCTCTCTCTCTCTCTCTCTCTCTCTCTCTCTCTCTCTCACCTCCCCATTTATTTAATTAATCGACCCATAATAGCTTTACATTGTTTTTGTATCTGTGGACCATCCAGCAGAATAGATGAAGTGGGCTTATTTCATACTTCTCCCATGGCACTGCTGAAATGCTATTGTTCTAACAAAGCTTGAGTGCCTTTTCTTAATAAGGCCTTTCATTCAAGTTCTACCAAAGAGACTTCTGGAGATCCCCAAGTGTATTTCTTTTCCCCAGTTCTTCTCTCGCCATTTGGTTGTACCCCCTCTTTTGGCCTGTCTACCTGTGTCTCTCTGTATCTCTCTGTTGTATGATCTGAAGAGTTCTTCTTCTTGCTAGTCGACAACAAGTGATATGAGACACAGTGGGAAGATATACAAATGTCAGATAAATACTGAAGGCTTTCCACTCCAATTCACTCACCGCATAAAAACAAGATAGATATGAGAGATCAATAGAACACAACGACGCTGAGCTGTGTGATGCCGACGGTAGAAGCAGCTGATCAATGTTTTTTTTTGCAGCGGATCAAACAATGGCATATTTTCATTTACTTTGATCAAAGGTGTTCATCTTTAACTCATACAAATGATTATGAAAGTCCAGACAGCACCTACGGGAAATTACCTTCACCAGTAAAACATTGTTGATGGCCAAGGACCTCTGACTTGCTTGGAACAAGAACATCCAGGATAATTTACTCCATCAAGATAGATTGCACTCAGTTTATATTGGGCTCCATTATCTGATAATATTGGTATAAACTATCAATTAAGTGATTGTTTCAAACAAAGAAAGGAGGGTATTGATTCTTTAAAGCATATACAGAGTTTGATGTATGGCTTCCCAAAAGGCCTCTGCTATCTCCTCTCTCACCATTAAGCACGGCCTCTCTTTGTTCAAGAAACACAGTAATGGTGTGCCGGATCAATGACCAATAATCAATGAGAAGAGAACAAGCCATGGTGCATTGCCTATTAACCTATCAAACAGAGGGCCTGGAAGAGGCCTCACGAAAGTCTCTGGGATTGAAGAATACATTTCCTCTGACAAGAACCAATTTACACAACACCCATTCGCATATAATGAGAAATGGCGCGTCATGGATCTAAAACGCCGTATGGAATAAAACTCAGTTTTTCGTTCTTTCTTAATTTCGATTTGTCTTTGTTGCTGTACTCTTTCTCTCTCCTCTATCCTCACCCCTCTTCTCCTGCCCCTTCTCCCGTCCCCGCAGCCCATGCGGACACGATGGTGACCATGAGGAAGGTGACCCACCAGGCCATCAGTGAAGAGCTGTCCAACACGGTCCTGCTGCCCTGCCTCTTCACGCTGCGCAGCTCCACGGGTCCAAACAGCCACGAGCCCCCAAGGATCAAATGGACCAAGGTCTGGGGGCAGCGTGGCTCAGACGGCCTGCAGAAGGAGCAGTCCGTCCTGGTGGCCAAGGACAACGTGGTGAAGGTGAGGAAACGCAGGAGATCAATCCAACCAGATGTTCATGTTCTCTCGCCGTTTTAATGGCATGTATTGGGAGCCGATTGACGGATGTGTTTTTCTTTTTCTTTACTGTTGTTCATTCCGAGATGTCTTTGCCCTTTCCCGTCCGGTATTTTCCTTCTCTTCCTTCCTCACTTCTTCCTCCATTTCTCCCTTCTTGCCATTCATCTCTGCTTTCTTCTGCATCCCCTCCGTTTTCCAGGTGAAGAAAGCCTTCCAGGGGCGTGTCACTTTACCAGGTTACCACGGCAATCGCTACAATGCCAGCCTGGCGCTGAGGGGCCTGCGGTCCAGTGACTCCGGCCTGTACCGCTGTGAGGTGGTGGTGGGCATCAATGACGAACAGGACACCGTTCCTCTGGAGGTCACAGGTAAACACAGGACACACAGATGAAGATAATGAGAGTTATGCAATTAGACAATTACAAATAATCCTGGTTTTCTAATGTGATTAGTACTGGTCATACACTTCACTGTGCTGTTTATACAATACAACAAAACAGTTGCCGTTTTGATTTGGGTCAATTCTGCACACGTTTGGGAGGTTGAAGAGAAATGGATACGCAGAAGAATTTCAGCAGCATGGCTAGCCTGTTAGTGGGAGCCGCAAAGGACCAATCGTGATTCAATTCTTCTTTAATAAACACAACATCATCATATTGTCCCCTCATGTGGGCTTATAAAACGAGCAATTAGACCTATGCCTGCCAAGCTGACGTGTGGTAAATATAAACCCTTGCTTATAACATTGCACAAAGGGTCCTCGTTTTTGCGGTTGTAAATAATGATTCTGGGTAACACAAGCATTGTCCAAGGATGATTGCTCTGTGTGTGTGTGTGTGTGTGTGTGTGTGTGTGTGTGTGTGTGTGTGTGCGTGTGTGTGTGTGTGTGCGTGTGTGTGTGTGCATGTTTATGTGTGTGCATAAATGGCCACTGCAAGGTAAAAAGGTGAGAAAATCGACCATCATTGACCCAGGCCTCTCAGGGGCTGTTCCTGGAACATCTCCCTCTAATGAAAGCAATAAGGTGCGGACAATCTACACCATTACCAAACTGCGCTACTGAAAAATCATCGGTGGTCAGGCAGAATGGGCTAACCCTTTTATTATATATATATTTTGTACGGCCTTCTTTGATGATGCCATCAAGTTGCTCCAAGATAGCTAATTGTAGCATGACCGTAATTACCGTGTCAAAGTGTTTCAGCTGCAGAACTCTCCCCACATTCTTTCCAGGTCACTAACCTCTTTTTAATAATTGGCTATTATCCTAACGACTACAGTGGATGACGCACACATTGCATTAGCCACACTAGGCTGCCGCCATACACAAACCCATGCTAATGTTGCTAACGTCAGTTCCGCTGCACTGCTTAAAACCCCTGTATCCTCCTTCTCTTGTGCGACACGATGAAGTCCACTATCCCAGCTAGTGTCATCTCCCATCAAGTATAACACAGAACTAGCCTTCACTCCATTACCTAGAGACCCGGAAACTCTCACAGGCTTGTAAGCATATGCGTGTTGCATGTCAAGTCAAGTCAAGGCAATTTGATTTGTAGAGCCCTTAATCACAGTGACAGTTTCAAAGGGCATTACAGGGCATATATTTATGACACCCCCTAACCCTAGCCCCCCAAAGGGCAAGAAATAAATCTAGGAATACAGAGTGGGGATCCTTCCTTCCAGAGATGGTAAGGAGTGCACATATGCATATGTTCTCTCTCTCTCTCTCTCTCTCTCTCTCTCTCTCTCTCTCTCTCTCTCTCTCTCTCTCTCTCTCGGCTGCATATGGGCCACTACATCTCTATAATTACATTGAGTAGGACACTATCTAGGTTTCTCAGGCAGGCAAAGCACCTCATCTTTCTCCACAAGAGCACTTTATAGTTGCTAGTAAGTGAGACCCCTGGCACCTTGCTTGGGAGATCCTGCCTCCTTCTCCTCTTGAGCAATCGATTAACATGCTATGAAACCACTCCTTTGGAAAGAAGAAGAAGATGAAAAAATAACTAGTGTGCCATCCCTCCAAAAATAGTCATCTACAGGGCTAAGCCTTAATTGCTAGTCACGCTACACAGAAGACCACATTCCTCCCTGCGCTAATTCTGCTGGGTGCTTAACGTATTAATTAGGACATATTGCTCTGCTATATCAATATCATAGGAATCCACAGGACTCTTCACGTAGATTCTCTCATGCTTGTGTGCATGTGTCTAAGCCTTGAAGACCTCCCCTTTCACTTCGTCTGCCTGTTTTACTTTTCTGCTCCAATGCTACCTTGTGCTCTCTGTCTCTCTTTCTCTCTCTCTGTCTCTCTCTCTCTCTATCACACTTTCCCTGTCTTGTATGTTGCTGGTTTCCCTCGGCACATATTGACATGTCAATTGTCTGTTTCACACCAATTAGAAAGCGATGGAGATGATTCTTGTTGTTTGCTATAACGACAGACATGTTGTCCACCATTGACATGGTGGACAATCTATTCCATTACTACTGGTATCTCAAGGAATGTACTCTAGATATTATTCTATCCATACAATATACTGTATTGGATTATATTACATATATGACAAGTAGGGAGCCATCTGAACTTCGAGTCTCCCAGAGACGCTCATGTGATATATTAGCATATTAATGTAATAATGATGGATTAAGGCTCGATCTCATTAATATAGTTAAAACAATGTTTCTAAAAAAAGGAGCCATTGTGTAATGTCATTAAGTCATAAGTCACCTTATGTGTGTGTGTGTGTGTGTGTGTGTGTGTGTGTGTGAGGGGGTGCGTGTCAGGAGATGAATTGCAGGCTCTCTTCGAGAATCAAACATTCTCGCCGTGCCACTAGACAACCCTGCTCTATTTGTTATGTTATCTATATGTTAACCTAAGTTGGATGATACGACGGTTACTGCTACCTGTAATCCAAGACTTTCTTGATTCTTGACTTTCTTCTTTTCAATGCTTGTGGCAGTGTGGCAGACTGAGGCATGGCTGCTCTGAGCCCTGCTTAGAGGCATGGATTCTGGAGGCATGGGCAATAATTTGAGGCATGGCTGACGGCGGGATGGCCGACGGAGGCATAGTTGGCAGAGTGACTGGCTGAATGACAGAGGCTTGGACCCTCTGAGTTGTGCATGAGGGAGGCATGCATGACGGTGGCATGGCTGTAGTAGATGTAGGCGTGACAGACGGATGTATGACTGACAGACGCGTGACTGACGAACGTGGGACTGACAGATGTATGACTGACAGATGTGTGACTGATGGAGGTGTAACTGACGGAGGTGTGACTGATGGACAAGTCTTGGCCGGCGGAGGTTTGGACATACAGTCACAGAGCATGAGAAATAAAGTAGTTTAGTTCAGTAGTGGTGTGTGGTTGTGTGTATTCGTGTGGTTTAAATGGGCAAATGGGATTCTATGCATTATGATGCAGATTTGGATCCTAAACTAGAGCAAAGGGGCCGGAGCTTTCCCACAGCCTTATAAAATGGACTGGATGTGTTATACAGATTAGTCCTGTGCGCAAACCAGCTCTGCTGTGTAAAATGCAGCATGGTTAAAAGACATGGAACAGGTACAGAAGGCAAGATGGCAAGCGTTCAGTGGAAAGGAAACCAACTTCCCCATTAAAATCTGAGAACCAACGTGTATCCTTCGGTCCAAGCAAGCTGCCTAGCCAGCTACCTAGCGAGCATCTCTCTGTGGTCCAAGTGTCCTACAGCCTCAGAGGAGAAGAAGATGATGAATATGCGAGAAGAAAAAATAAAATGGTGGAAAAGATAGGAGTGGGAACCGAATCAGAGGATCTCTGCTCCAATTTCTGTGAAGTGGAGCAATGGAGGATAAACACAGATGACAGAAAGGCTGCTAAGTGTGGTGGAGGTGTGCGTGTGTGCACGCGTGTGTGCAGGCACATGTGCATATGTCCATCATTACAAGCCAAAAATAACATGCCTGTGTGCCTGTGCTTGTGCATATGGGTAACGTTAGAAAAACACATAAACTTGGCCTCGCTTGGTGTCAGCTCCCTATCGCCTGGACCTCCCCCCCCTCCCCCCCTCCCCCCTCCCCCCTCCCCCCTCCCCCCTCCCCCTCCCCCCTCCCCCCTCCCCCTCCCCCCTCCCCATCCGTGTCTCCATCCCTTCCTCGTGTCTCGGAGGAGCCTCTGTCACTCTCCTGCACAAAGCTGTGCAGCCATAAAGGAGCGCTGGCTCTCTTGTAGCCAGCACAGAAGCATCCGGGGACCCTCTGTGGGCCGTGTGAACGGCAGCCAGGGGTCAGAGGTCAGCGGTGACCGTGTGGTGAGGGGAGACTCTGGACACTTCAAAAAAAGCGCATGGTGGGAGGGATGGGGCGTATGGAATGGCAGGGAAGTCTCAGTCCCTCATCATCTATTTCACTCTCTATTTCTCCGTCTATCCTGTTTGGAACCATCATCGTTATCCGTCTCTCGTGCCTCGCATTCGTTTTACCCCCCACTCTCTCCCTCATACTTTCGTAAGGGCCGATTCACACTGAATCAGGCGTTGTGGTGAGAACTTCAGTTCAACCCTTTGAATGGGGGTAGTACGTTTAAGCTGCGGCGGTGGGGGCCGCATGGGGTTGCGAAAAGGATGCAGCCGGCCTGCGGAGAAAAGTTGAAACAGAATCGACTTTTGGAGAAATGCAACCCAAAGTCACGCTGCGGCGGCCAAACACGGAAGCCGGCGATCACGGAAAGAAGAACCATGTAGCGTTAGCATTGTAGCATTCCGCTGTTTACAGAGAAACTGTGAAGATGGAAGAGAGACTGATCGCCGCCGTGTTGTCCTTTCCAGAGCTGTACAACCCTGCCATGAAGGAGGGGTTTGAGTTCACAACATGATGTCACACAAACGGGCCATGAAGTGACACCGCCGCAACGCCTGATTTGGTGTGAATGAGCCCTTACCTCTGTCGTTTCTTTCTCTCTGCTTAATCATGTTTTCATGAAGTCTGCCTCCTCTTCATTGTTTAATCTCTATCTATCTCTATCTCCCTCTCTCTCTCACTCTCTCTCTCTCTAGTACCCTCTTCTTTCTTCCTTGCTTTCTTCTCGTCCTGCCATTCAGCCAGCGTGAAGCCAAACTGCCTTGACATTTGCGTGCGCTGCTTGAAAGATAAATAAATAAAACTGCCAGTGAAGGCTACTGGGGATTTTTTTTATTGTACGATGCATCCAAGGAACACAACAGATAACCCACATCTTTCTGAGAGCTAAATGAGTGACTCGCATACAGGGTTGCTAAACCCTCTTAATTCAGCCAATGGATCCATGCAGGGAGGAAATTATGAAGATGCTCTGTTGAAGTCTTTCAAGGTTATGGTCCATTAACATGTTGATGATGGAAGAACGGTGTCGCCTTATTTAAAAATCACACCTCTCATCACCTACCCTGCCCATGACCTTATAAGATGGGTACCTCCTACTGATGTCTCTGTCTGTCTTCCTGATTTCTCTCTATCTCTGTTTTGCACTGTCTCTCTCTATTTCTCTCTGTCTCTGTCTCTCTCACGGCCACTCTTTCGCTCTACAACTCTTTTTCCTCTCTCTCCCTTTCTCTCCTCTCCCCCCTCTCCTCTCTCTCTTACCTCTCCCCCTTTCCTCTCTCTCTCTCTTCCTCTACCACAATCGATCTCTCTCTCTCCTTATCTCTTTCTCTGTCAACTCTCACCTCTCTCCTCCTCTTCTCTCTTGCTCTTCGTCTCTCTTTCTCTCTCTCCCCCCTCCTCTCTCTGTCTCTCTCTCTCTCTCTCTTTCCCTCTCTCTCTCTGTCCTCCAGGTGTAGTCTTCCATTACAGAGCACCCCACGACCGCTACGCCCTGACCTTCAACGACGCCAAGAGGGTGTGCCTGGAGAACGCCGCCCTCATCGCCACCCCGGAGCAGCTGCAGGCCACCTTCGCCGACGGCTACGACAACTGCGATGCCGGCTGGCTGTCGGACCAGAGCGTACGGTGAGCAATCCTCCAGCTGATTGGATAATACACCAGTCAGGGATTAACATTCATGTGGCACTGACTGGGTGGGGATTCACACACTGTATTGGATTTCATTCATGTGGATATGGTAATGGCGTACAGTATTGGATTCATAGCAACCATAGTAACACCCCAGAGAGCGTCCCATATTTATGGGTGATGGCAAATTATTTTTCTGCATATAGTTTTATTAAAACTGAATGTACACAGAAAGGAATTTACTCATTCGATTTTAATTGTCAATCATACAATCTAACATTGTCTTGATGGTTTCTTTCTGCTTTAATTAAATTATTCTTGTTTTCATTTTGGCAGCATGTTTTATTTTTCAGGGAAACAATGCAATATATATATATATATATCTGACCCTCACTGGAAAATAACTGTTTACCTAGAAAATTACACTTTCTCCGAGGTGGACATTAATCAGTGGAAAATCAATGATCAGAACATTTACCACTTAAAATAATGATGTCTGATTTTTGATTGCAGCTTTGAAAGGTAACTTTAATTGCCTTAATTGTCATGTGTGTGTCAGGCCTGTTTTGAATTCATGTGTCTACCTTGTTTTAAAATCCATACAGCTATTCCATCTACAGTGGTTACCATCTCACCATGTAGAGTTTAAACCACATTGGTACCCAGGAAGTGTCTTAACAGAATATGTACTTATTTCTTTCTTTTCACCTTTCCTCGTCTGCCTAGTCTTCCTATAGGCCTTCTTTCCTCGTTTGCTTATTATTAGAATCTTGTTGCCAATAGGATTTTGGTTCTCAATCACCATGCAAATCAGAATTAGAAACGAGTAAAAGTGTGATGGAAAGACACAAAAACAGGCATTATTTACTTTGTCATTAACATTCTTGTTTTTATTCGTTGTTTGATGTTCCAATGTAAACATGTTGCACCAGGAGAACGATACTATTGCTTTGACATAAAGGAGCGTGTGTGTGCCAGTGCATTGATAAGCCTGAGCGTGCCAGGCGTAATCATTTAATCACCATCCTTTACTGTGCCCTGGTGTAGTTTGAATCAATTGACTTAACTGCACTGTTGGAGCCCAGTGTATGGATTGCTGTTCTCTGAACAATCACAGACAACTAAGGCCACTGGAGGAATGCTAGATTTCAGAACATTTCACAGAATGTCTTCTCGTTCTCTCTCTCTCACTCTCGCTCACGCGCGCGCTCTCGCTGTCTCTCTCTCTCTCGCTCTTTCTCATTTTCTCTGTCTCTCACTCTCTCGCTCTTTCTCACACTCTCTCTCTGTCTCTTACTATCGCTCTTTCTCATTATCTCTCTCTCTTGTGCGAGCGTACGTGCTCTTGCTGTCGCTCACTCTCTCGGTTTTTCTCAATCTCTCTCTTGCTCCCTCTTGCTCTCTCTGTCTGTAGATTCAGTGGGCCATATTGGCAGGGCAAAATGCATTGTTTAGCCAAAACAACAGATATTGAACAAAAAGACTACAATACTACAATGCAATACAATACTGCAACAATGATGTTAACATAAACAACAACAGTGATTAATTGATAATGAATGTTCTTACCCACACATAGCCCCAACCGTGCACACCTTGCACATTTATATTCTGCACCTATTTACATATCATCCCATTTATTACGCTCACAAAGGAATAAACCAAACCACTCAACAAAACGAATATGTATGACCATACATTTGATATTAACAGTATACAAACCAGCATCATGCCAGTATTCCCCTGGTGTGAATCCAGAAATTGGAGCAGAGATCCTATCATTCGGTTCCCACTCCTCTCTTTTCATTTTATTTAATCTTCTTCTCCTCTGAGGTTGTAGGACACTTGGACCACAGAGAGATGCTTGCTAGCTAGCTGGCTAGGCAGCTTGCTTGGACAGAAGGCTACACGTTGGTGCTCTGTTTTAATGGGGATGCTGGTTTTCTTTGCTCACTCTCCCATAGACTAGCGTCAGGCTGTCTCGGGTAGCACTAGCTTCATACTGAGCTGCCAATGCTCTAAAGGGGGACGGTTTACTCTCAAGTAAGAAGGGCAGCTTCCCTCCGCTGGGGATGGTGGCGAATATTGGGTCAATTAATTTACATTTGGTTCAAAGGCGTGTTTCTAAATTGTTTTTACATTATTATTTTTGCAGCTTTGCCTCCATCTCATCTGGTCTTCCCTGGGGAAGGTTGGTCTTACAATGCTGGCCTGTTTTTTTTTTTCTACAGCTGGGTCACTTAATTTTGCATTGTATTCTGGTTTGCTTTTTTGTTGCATAATTTGGCCTTGTTGTTTACTTGTTACAGTTATGTTGCATTCAGGGATTTGTTTAGATGCTTTGCGATGATCAATGTCTTGTTTATGGAGTGGACTCCACACCTCAAGGGCCATTACTTCAACTCTCTGTATTTCTCTTTCTATATTTCTCTCTTTCTCTCTCCATCTCCTGATCCCTCTCCCTTTCCCTGTCTCCCTCTCTTCCTATCTCTATCTCTATCTCCTCTCTCCACTCTCTCTCTCACTCTCTTTCTTTCCCTTTCCCTTTCCCTCTCTCTATCTTTACCACTCTTTACCTTCTGCAGGTATCCCATCCAGTCACCCCGGCCCGGTTGCTACGGCGATCGCGAGGACTCTCCCGGAGTCCGTAACTATGGCGTCAGGTCCCCTGAAGAGCTGTTTGATGTCTACTGCTTCGCTAAGCAACTACAGGGTAGGCCTGGGAGGCTGCATCCACCAATCACAGCTTAGTCATGCATGGGCCCACTAAGCCTTGGTTAGGCAGTCCCGGAACGCCGCGGCTACTGCTTAGTGCAGTGCAGGAACAACCGAAAAGGATGTGAGTGGATGGATGGGAGGGAGAGAGTGGAGGTAATGAGAGAGAGAGGGAGGTTGGGTGGGTGGGAGGAGGGAGGGAGGAGGAGATGAGAGCTGAGGGTGGATACAGAGTAACAGCCTGCTGCAGGAGGTTTTCCAGCCATATGTGAGTTTGAATGAATTAACGGGGCTTGTACATCGCAACATCACATGGCCGCCTCCATTTTGGAAGCATTTGAGCATTGGAATGTTCGTTCTTATGTTAGTAGTACATTTTCATAAGGCTAGGTTATGATATATTATTATATTTTAGTATTACAATGTTTTAGGATTGGACATTACTACAACTCTCTTGAGTACTCTCAACATGGGGGATTATCGGCAACAAATAATCCCATGATGCATTCTGATGCCCTATTGTCCCATGATAAAATTACAACACATGCAACGCACTCATAGCCAGACAGGTGTTTGCAGAAAATATGAACATGTATTGTTCACGATCACACGCATAGAAGGAGTTGGACACAAGAGAGGGAGGAAGAGCTAGACAGAGAGCATTACACCAACTGCACATCATTGCAGATGACACCACAGCACCATATAGCTAAAATCAACACACTCCCAGCACACCAAGCTAAACTCTATCTCCATCGCTCCTTCCCTTCTCCAACCAACCACCCACCCACTTGCCTCATCGTCCTCCATCAGGTGAAGTGTTCCACTCAGCGTTGCCTGAGAAGCTGAACCTGGCCTCCGCCTCCACCCACTGCCACACCCTGGGCGCCCAGCTGGCCACCGCAGGGCAGCTCTACCTGGCGTGGCAGGCGGGCCTGGACCAGTGTGACCCGGGCTGGCTGGCGGATGGCAGCGTGCGCTACCCCATCAACGTACCGCGGAGACACTGCGGCGGGAACGAGCCCGGCGTGCGGACGGTCTACAACAACGCCAACCGCACGGGCTTCCCAGACACCACCGCGCTGTTCGACGCCTACTGCTTCCGAGGTACCGAGTCTCAGGACGCAACCTTGATCCACTTAAGAAGTGTCACTAGAGGGGGTTGTCGCTATGGTAACCACTAACCAGGGAGGGTCGTAGGTAGGATATGTCAGGTTTTTTCTTTTATTATTAGTATTATTTTGTGTCATTATCGCAGTACATGTTTATGTAATGCATGAGTTAGCAGAAAGCCAATTGTGTGGCATTTCAGCCCATCGGGTGCATTGCAAGGCTTGTGTGTTATAGTGCAGCGAAGAAAAGCGAGAGGGAAAGGGAGGCAAAAAGGGTGTGAGAGAGAGCAACAGAGCGTCCAGTTGGGTTTACATCTCTCCTTGTTATTTAGTTGAATATGTCGTATCATACAACGTGGTTGAACAATCATTCAGTCTCCGGTATTTGCATTGTTTCTGTAATACACTCATCATTAGCAGCATAAGTGCGATGTCATGCTATTAAACTGTGACCACAGCGCAACACTGGCATCAATACATGACAACGAAACCTAATCAGTGCTGGAAATCCAGTGACCATAAACAGATATATATTTGAAATTAGCAGTGGCTGCGAGCCAGTAAAAACAGGGTTTTACTAGTTTAGTGGCATTTGTTTGGTATTTAAGTGCCTGTGTAACCTCTTTAATGAGGCCTGCACAGTAATTACATGCATATTCCGTAATTAATGTTGGGTTATATTGTATATTTGCTCCAATAAATATTAAATGTTTTTTGTCTAAATTAAATGTGAAAATAAATCAAGACAAAATAACAGCCTCTATTTGGGTAAGGTTTTAGCAACAATAACATCATTTTCCAATACACTTATCATAATGTTGTCCTAAGGGATGTTTCTATATTTCTCTGGCATAAGTGATAGACCTTTTTACCTGTGCAGAAAGAAAAAATCGATTTACAAAATCCTGCCTTTCTTGTAAGAATAACTTACCAAATGATATTATATCCCATGTTACGCTCTCGGATTTAATCTTGTTCCCTGGCCTCGCTACTGCTGTATCGAGGGAAGCAATAAATCAATGTTTTTTTTTTCTTCCTGGAATTTTTTACTGCAGCCAATAAAGCAGGTCAAGTGAAAACATCATATTTGTGCTCCTGGTAAATTGTTAATATGCTCCGTGTTCCAGCTCAGCAGCCAGCAGGGGTCCAGGCTGTCGAAGCGAGGCCACTGTACGAGACAACAGACCCAGCAACAGAGGCGGCTTTGACTGCGACCAGAGCCCAGCACGCTGCCGCCCAGTTTTCCACCTGGGACGCAGACATGGACAAAACAGGCTTCCACTCCAATGCTGCTGGGGACCGATCTTCTGAGATATCGGAGGAACACGTTGTCATCCACCTGCCGTCTGCAGAGCAGTTCCAGCAGGACTTGGATCAATCTGAAGCTGTATCCATGACCGCGTTAACTAAACAAGACCCCTCGCAAGGGAGCTCCAAAACCACCAACTCCCAGTCTAACCAGGAACATAGCTCTGAAAATACCCCAAAAACCGCTAACTCCCTGTTTATCTTGGAAGATAGCGCTGAAAATATTTCTAAAACCACCAACTCCCTGCTTAGGCTGGAAGACAGCTCTGAAAATACCCCTCAAATTAATAACTCCATGTTTATCCTCGAAGATAGCTCGGAAAATACCCCTAAAACGACTCAATCCCTGTCTAACCAGGATGAAAGCTCGGAAAATACCCCTCAAACCACTTACTCTCACTTTATCCTCGAAGATAGCTCTGAAAATACCCCTCAAACAACTAACTCTCTTTCTTACAACGAAAACAGCTCTGATAGTACCACTAAAAGGACTAACTCCTTGTCCAACCAGGAAGACAGCTCTGATAGTACCCCTCAAACTACTAACTCCTTGTCCAACCAGGAAGAAGGCTCTGAAAATACCGCTCAAACCACCAACTCTATGGAAAGCCTGGGGAGAAATAGAGGCTCTGCACATGAGGAAGAAGAAGGTGGAGGGGCCTCCACCGCTCCGCCCTCTGTATCCTCTACAGCTTCATCGACTCTCCAGTCTCAGACCAGCAGCAGCATGCTGTCGGAGTTTGTTAACGCCTTGATGAGACCTTTTAGGTACTTCACCGGAGGTGCGGAGGGTGAGGTGGGTGAGGAGAATGAGGAGAGTGAGGAGGGGGAGAAGGGTGACGATGGGGAGAAGGGTGATGTGGGGGACAAGGAGAATGAGGAGGAGGAGGAGGAGGAGAAGGAGGAGGGTGCGGTGGGGGAGAAGGAGAATGAGGAGGAGGAGAAGGAGGAGGGTAAGGTGGGGGACAAGGAGAATGAGGAGGAGGAGGAGAAGGAGGAGGGTGCAGTGGGGGAGAGTGAGAGGGAGGAGAAGGAGACTGAGGATTCTCCTACCACGGCCGCAGACACCACGGTACCGGAGCTGAAAGCCAGACTAACTCCGGCCAGAGAAACCACAAGTCTCTTTAAGGCCACGGGGAATAAAGGCGGCACAGAGAACGCCATCATGGAGCGCACGGGTGGCTCCTCTTTAATAAAGGTTCCGGCAAACACGCTTCACGGCCCGGGAGAGGGTCTGTCGGAGCTGGAGAGAGAGGTGATGCCGTTGGTTCCATTAGTGCCTACCGACCAGATGCCATGGCATGCTGAGAGCACCACTCAGCTTGGAGGAAAAGCTTTAGGCCCGTCCCTCTCTGACACAGGTAGGAGCTTCTCGTTGTTCTCACCGGTGTAAACTCTGTGATTGTGGGAGAATGTGTGGTGGTGTGTCCGTTAGGTTTTTATTTGGTGGGTTTGTGAATATGTGTGTGTGTGTGTGTGTGTGTGTGTGTGTGTGCGTGCATGCGTGTGTTTGAGGTGTTTGTGTGTGTGTGTATGTATATATATATATATATATGAGGTGTTTGTTTGGTGTTTTTAGGTGTGTTTGATCACAATTTGTTCATACTGGTGTTTGTCAGAAAACACACATCAAACCTGTGGCACTTAACGCAGCAGGTTTCCCACATTTGTATTCCAAAACGATTCATTTTCCATGTTATATTGACTGGAACATCTTGCCTGACGTGAAAAGCAATGCATGAGTGTGAAATTGAAAATGTGGTGTGTACAGGAGAGGAAAACATTTTTATTACAATAAAAGCGTTGGACGTGAAAAAAACTAACTGAAATCGATTGGTGGGTTGATTTTTAGGTTGCTACAATATATTTGTGCAAACTTTGTTGTCACCTGGTCCTAAATTGTGGATTACAGTTCAGCTTTTCTGTCATTGTCCATCATAAATATTCTCAGGATAGGAGGCATGGCGCTGGGATGTGGCTAATTAACTAATTAATCATGAAATATGTTGGTAAATTGGGATGATTTTAAATTCCTAGCCACCTATGGGAGGAAAGAGATTCCTTCTCTCCATAAATGGGATGATAATATTTTCCTTCTGGGATTTGCTTTGCCACGCATAGAGCTTGGAGGTAACAGGGTGCCATCAAACGTGGGCTTGTGAAGAATAGTAACTGTGATGAAGAGCTATACAAACTCACTTGACATCAGTCGAATCAATTAATTGTCAACTACTGAGCAATTTGGTTATAGGCCTGGCTATGTGCCTATTCCCCATTATTGTAAATGTTCCAAAGCACTCTATTCTCAAGCCAGTATTTACCATCTTAAGACTACCTTTAGTCTTTCAGAAACAGCCTAGGATTAATTATTGTCAACCGATGCAAAGAGGGAAATACTAATTCCATGAGAGGGAGAAGCAAATTGCGCCACTAAATGCGAGACAGACTTTCCGATTCACCTCGTTCATCATTATGTACCTAACTGTCAGAGAATTCCCTCCGTCTCTAACCAACACTTCTTAGGATTGTTCTTTGTTCTCTTAGCTCGTTTTTCATCAAAATAAAATGTGTTCTTATGATGATTTATGGGATTTGATCACAGTATGGTAGTGTATTAGAGGAATGCAATGCATTATGCATCCCCCAAAATCAATTTCATAAATTGTTCTCAGGTTCTGTGTTGTAAGTTCCCAGGCCCAAGGCAACCCCCCCCCCCCCCCCCCCCCCCCCCCCCCACCCCCCACCCCTTTGAAATCCTTGGAGAAATTAAGAAGTTATTATGCCCACGGAAGGAGGGACAAAAAAAACTACAATGCACTTCTTTCTCAGACATTCCCAGAGGTGTGGCTCAGTCTGTGCCCTTTACCGTCTGTGTTTGGGCCACCGGCGCAGGCAGAGAGCTCTCATTTACCTGGAGTACCGGCGGCACACACGCACAGCATGAGACGTCAGGGAGTAGGACTCGAGGCTCAGAGTGAGGGAGAGGGTGAAGAGTAATTGATTATCTTTGTGTAACTGATTTCTGATTTTTTAGACTCATGTGGTCTGCTCTGACTGTTAATAGAGTTTGAATTGAATTCAAATTAATTCAATTCAATGGCGTGGCTGTTTGTTAGGCTGACTTTAGTCTGGATGGTCACGGGTTCAACTCTCCCCGGCCACCTGGGTTCATCCGACTCGAAATAAGAGATAAGGCTCACTGCTTTCTCAAACACTGCCATCAACGTACTCCAAATTGCTGTCGGCTTTCTGCCGGAGAAGCATGACAGCTCATCGTGCAACACAATCGCTCCCGGCAGCTCCCCGGTGCGAATGTCTTACAATACGTCAAAGTCAAGCAGCGTTGGCTAAAAATGACAACTGCCGTTATAACTTGTCGTTGCCAAGATTCTCTAGATAAAGAAAATAGTTGATCAAGGGAGGCAGTTAGGCAGATATGCATTTTGGGGGGTTTAAGTTAAGTGTCGCTAGAGTCAGACGAGACCAATACAATTTGGGGATTTAGCTATCAGCAATCAGGCTTCATTAATATATATATATACATCCTAACAACCAGGCTCACCTGAAACAGATCTCACCGCCCGCTATGAATGTTTCAAAGACATCTGACATCCTCTAAACAGCTCCAACTAAACATCGGTCAAATTCTTTCTCTCTTTTTTTTGCCTCTATTAGATGAGCTATTATAGGGATGATCAAACCAGATTAATGTTTAATTATTCCCACTTTCATCCGCGTGTGTACATACCTATTCAGATTATTAATAGGGCAATTACGCCTGGCTTCACTTTATTTATGGAAATTATCCACGGGCCTCGAAGTCTTACATGTAAGGGGAAAAAACGATCTCTTGAATAATTCACATGCATTTTCATGTTACATGCAGGCACATATTTGAGTAAATTTGGTGTACTATCACTGTCTCTTGGTAATTTGCTGTGTAATGTGTTGGGCTTTGCTATTAAGCGTACGTTCCCCGGTGGATTGCTCACTAATGAGCCTTCAGGGCGTAGGCTAGCACTGTCAAGACGTGCTTTATCGACTACCATGTCTAGTCTGTCATGCCTGTGCTGGTAACAGGCATGTTAGATAGCCACTCTGCCATCACTGTGGCAACACTGCCCTAAAAAAAGAAACCACCAGCCTGTGAGTCACGCAAACATGCAGACGGATGAATTATTGATGGTGTAGAGACGGGCGTCTGGTACGATGCCTGTAGTGTAAGAGGTACGGAGCGCCGAAGAAACGTGCCTCGTAGGAGCGCCGCGTCGACGCACAGAGGAAGTCATTTTGCCCACAGCGCTGCTACGGTTTCCACTTGGCCAGTCTCGTCGCAGGAAACACAATTGTAGCCGGAGATTGTTTAGAACAAGGAGTTCCACGGAGAATTAGATTAGAGAAGAAGAAAGTGATTATATTATATTTTATTATATCCCTCCCTGCTGTGTGTGTGTGTGTGTGTGTGTGTGTGTGTGTGTGTGTGTGTGTGTGTGTGTGTGTGTGTGTGTGTGTGTGTGTGTGTGGCTTTAATCTTGTTCTGAAAACCTCTAACTGCTTTAGCAGTTTAATATGAAACACCTCTGGTGAAGTGAGCGTCCCCGGTCTAAACTTAGCTTGACACGTGGGATGCTAGGAGCAAGGCAGCATAATGTCTCCCTTCATCATGGACTACCCAGGAGATCAGAGGATATCCGGGCAAACCCCAAACTTTCTTCCTGTTTGGTGTAACATATGCATTAACGCAACTCTAAAGTTCATGGATAACAACTACAACGAAAGTAACAGGAGTATTTTGGCAACACAGTTGCAGATTGGTATGCAGTTATAATATTTATATAAACAAATATCTAAAGCTCCTGTAGAATCACTTTATGATGATGTGTTCCCCTTGTACTCCCTCTAGAACTCATGAACTCCAGTCCCAGTGGGAGGACAAGGCCCAATGAACCGGTCCAGGTCTCCGGTGCCCAGGGTCCGAGAGGAGGGGTGGACACAGCCCCTGCCCCCAGCAGTCGACTCCGCTGGGCCGTGAACACCATGCGGTCCTTCAAGCTAGGCCCCCCTGGACACGCTTCCACTTACCCGCAAATGGAGGCCAAATCGGGGCCCCTGGAAGTCAAGTCCCTGGCGTCCTCCATGCGACAGGACAAGCCAGAGGACTACTACTCCGGGGACGGCAGCCAACACGCAGAGGAGCAAGGAAGCCCTCCTCCTCCTCCTCCTCCTAAAGACAGCACCGTGGAGGAAAAGCAGACGGAGGCCAGTGGGGAGGAGGGCGACCCCCCTGGTGAATTAGATTCCAAGGTGGAGAGCTACACTCAGGACAGCGGCACCGTTAGCCTCGACCCCAACCCAGAACCAGGCCGCGGTGAGCCTTTGAGCCGTGTGGTGGAACACACCACTCTGACGGCTTATCAGCTTGTACAGCAGACCAGCACCCACCCTCGGGATCCCACCGCGAGAGGGACAGAGCAGGAGGCCAGGGGGGGGATCCTCTTTGTCCATCGCCCCACCGACAATCACATCTCCTCCACCTCCAGCAGCAAAGAGGGTAGCTCTAATTCCTGGTTCACCCCTGTTTTCCGGAAGCAGGGGAGAGATCAGAGCAGAGGCGTAGAGGGGGCCCTGGTTTCTCCGCCTGCCGTCTCCATCGCTGAGGCGTCCGTGGAGCACCTCGCCACGTCCTCCGAGACGACCACACAAAAGACGACGGCCGGAGACCCGGAAATGGAAACGGAAGTTGTCACCATGGCGACAAGCCCGGACGGCCGGTCTACCGAAGAGCTCCCGATCTCCGTTTCGTGGGTTCAGGCAGAAAGCACGGAGAGGATGGCAACGGACATGGTGTATTCGCAGTCACGCCAATCGTCCACCGGCGGCCAGACGTCTCCCACCCCTGACCCGGTTCTGCTGCCCACCCACGCGTCAGACCCCATAGGAGGAGGTGTCACTGAGATAGAGGCAGTGTCCGAGTCCTTCGTGGTGGGCGGACGATGGACTCCTCCGGGAAGGAAGACCCCCAAGCCCAAGGAGAAGGAGGAGGAGGAGGAGAAGGAGAAGGAGGAGAAGGAAGAGGGGGACCAATCAGAGCCGAGGACCACAGAGACGACCGACCAGAACCCGTTTGGTGCCTTCCTGCCTAATTGGGGCATGGCTTTCAACCCATCAGGTAGGTGGAGCGCCAAAGTCCCTCTATTGTGGCTCATAATTGACTCTGCTATCCCAATTAGCTTGGTGATTATGAGTGACTGTTTAATCAGCCGCTATTCATCTAATTATGCAATGCAGTCTCTTGAGACCCCATCCCCCTTCCCCACCCTCATCTATCAGTCACAGCACTGCATCGCTGAGCAGACACAAAGGGACATCATAATGTGGATAGAGCTTAAGCTTCACAGAACACTGTTAATATCAGAAACATCTCATCTGGTGGGGATGGCGGTCTCAAGATACTGCTTACTTCCTCTCTTGCATCATGCATGGTTGCAGGTTATATATGCAGGTTATATATAATCCTCTCCTTGTTTGGCAACCGTGCCCTGCTCTTGAGAGAGAGAGAGAGAGAGAGAGAGAGAGAGAGAGAGAGAGAGAGAGAGAGAGAGAGAGAGAGAGAGAGAGAGAGAGAGAGAGAGAGAGAGAGAGAGAGAGAGAGAGAGAGAGAGAGAGAGAGAGAGAGAGAGAGAGAGAGAGAGAGAGAGAGAGAGAATTAGTGTTTAAGACTGGGCACAATTATGTGACTGGAGAAGAGGGGCAGAAATCCTAGTCCCCCACAAATCAATGGTGACGCAAACTACAAGACAGGACTCGTAATGGACTCCAGTCTCGTTCTACCCTCTCATACTCTTCTACCCTCTTATACACTTACTCGTACTGAACACCCTCTATCTCGCCTGCTGCTTCTCTGTCTGATATCTTGCTCTTTCATTCTCTCTCAACTTCATGTGGGTGTTCCCAAAAATAATGCTGCAGCATTCCCCGCCTTTTTGTTGTTGTTGTTGGTATTGATTTAATCTGATTGGTAATGTCCCTCCCCTTTTCTCCCATTATTGGAAAAACAGAACGGCAAGAGAGTGAACAGAACAACTATTCAGATGTTTCACCATATTATCGGTCTCATCTGAGCATTCTCTGGCTTAAGAGATGCATTTTTTAGTACTTACACAGGGGCTAATTTATTACTGACATGAGAGAAATTCAAGAATTTTGTAGATTATTTACATGGTTCAACATCAACTTGATACAAGACTAGTTATTTCTACATGTAACTGAATGAGATGGCCATTGGTAAGTGATGGCACAGGCATGCACAGAAACACATACACACACACAAACACACACACACACACACACACCCTGTCCTATGGTTAATGCATCACTCTGAGGAGAAGGAAAGATAAATTGAGGTACACGCCAGGAGCTATCCCACGATGGCAATTGTATCACTGTTAAGATTTCTTTGGGAGACTCGTGCTCTGCTGTGACAAAGCTCTGCTAAATGCACGAGAAAAGCTTCCTATTGCTGACCTTTGGAAGTATTCAGTGACTGCACGGGGGGGACATTACAGCAATGGATCTTCGTGCATTACTGCCGAGAGGGAGACTGAGAGAGAGAGAGAGAGAGAAGGAGAGAGGGAGACTGTGAGAGAGAGAGGGGGAGAGAGAGACAGGTAGAGTGAGAGACCGAAAGAGAGGGAGACTGTGAGAGAGAGAAGGAGAGAGAAGGATACTGAGAGACAGAGAGGTGAGGGAGAGAGGTGAGCATGTCCTATCTTCTGGGGATGGAGAGGAGTTTATAAACCTCTTTAATCAATGATCAGCGGCTGCTCTAATGCAATTCCCCGAGCCCCTGGAGAGCAATGACAACCTACTCAATCTCGCACGCTCCTCTCTCTCCGTCTCTGTCCTCGCCGCTTACTCCACGTCTGCCTGGTTCTCCGGTGCACGTGCGCCAGCTGCCTTGCTTTGTTGTTAGACCAGGAGAGCCTGAGACGCCGTGTGCCGTGTCAAGCCGTATATCAGAGGGATAAGGTCCGACATCCGTGTTTGTCGGTTGTACCCCTGCCCACAGTGGTAATCACTCACAGATGAGTGCACACTCATGCATGCATGCCCAGACACACATGCAAACACGCGCACACACACACACACACAGGCACATGCGGTCATGCACTCACACACACAAACACTGAAACTAATATTGAAACAAACACTCACACTGAAATGCACACACTCAAACCCACACAAATTCACACACAAAAATGGGCAGTGAAACGGAGAATAACGCAACACTGCATAATCCATCCAAACCTTATTTTAGCACACACACGCAAGCAAACACACAGACACACCAACCCACACATATTGCCGTAAACACTTCCGAAGGTGCCTCACGTGTTTGAGCCGCTTCCTAAAAAATATCAGCGTTGTTTACAGCCGGAGCCCAAGTTTACAAGGTAAACACACGTGGAATTTACAGAGAGGCTCTACGCGTGTTCAGGGTGGGTGGAGGGTAGAAAAGGGAGAGGGAGGCTGGCAGGGAGCCCTGGGAGGTGAGGGAGAGAGAGGGAGGGAGGGAGGGAGGGGGGGGTGGAGCTTATCTGACTGCTTATCTAACCTTCAAATTGCCACCATCAGCATGACACAGTGGCCGAGGGCTGGCAAACAGGAAATGGTATGCCTGTGAGTTATGGCATTCCTGGCGTTCGCTTGGCTCAAGGAGCTGGAGATGGATCAAACGTCTTGCCACATCAATAACCTACTGGCCGGGTCTAGCCCCCCCCTTCCCCCCCCCCCCCCCCCCCCCATCATCACTGGGTGAAATTAGGAGATAAGAAGACAGCGCGGAGGTCCGTGTACGTGTTTTCGTGGCGTAATATACCTTCTGATCTGCTATGATTTCCAGACTACCAGAATGTTACGAGGTCTGTTGAACTGTTTCCTAAACCCCCATCATTCCTAGTCTCAATGGGAAAATCTGCAAAGCGGTCCCTCCTATTTACACAGAACCCCTTTTCCTCAATCCCGCCTTCCAGTATCTCACCTCATCCTCATTCCCACTTCACCGCGTCCCAGTGTCTCTGTAAATCGTCCGTAATTCTGCATTTTTGCATATCAAACACTCACCACTCACTAAACCTCATCCCATGGCCTGCTGTGTATTTAATAAATGGGATTTGTTAAAGCACAGCCTTGAGGAACTCTGGGCTCCATTGTGGGCCAGGGATAAAACTGTGCTTCTCACATCAAGCTGTGCTGACTGAGCACGATGGCTTCTGTGTGTGCCTTTTAACTCGGGCGAATAACGAAGCAACCAGAGTGAATCAGCTTAAGTGCATTGTGGTTGGAGGAGTTACTGCACAGGGACTATGCACCAGCGCGATGAAAACACTAGATGGTTTGTTTTATCACCATGGATTATTATTTTCAGTGTTCTACACTAAATCTTTATTATGAAAAGCCTAGGGAACTGTATGTGGGGTGTTGTATTTGATGCAATATGTTTGAGGAAATGTGTGTGAGGTATCTTCAATGAGGATGTCTAAAGCGATGACTTACGCTTTTAAGGGACGCTTTAAGCCAAAGTTGACTCATGAAAACAGCAGGTCATTCAGGAGCAGATGGGGGTCAGGAAATCCTACTCAAGTATGCCTACGGGCAGGTTCCTGCCATCAGGGATGGAGCACCCGTACCCCTTGGCCAGGATTGAACGAGCTAGCTACTAGACTGAACTACCTGGCGTGTAGTCTAGATAGTAAATTCTGTGAGCATCAGTATTCATGGGGGAAGCGGTGAAGTGCCCACCACTGTGTTGGCACAGCCGCCTTCGTCATTGAGTGTCTCTGTAGACCGAGTCAAGTACTCCGGAAAGAAAGGTCAGCAGACATCACTGTGAGCAATGAGGAAAAAGCTAAATATGTCCCACTCTGTGAACATTAGTTGGATACGCCACTTTAATTTGGGAGAAAAAGAACGCCATGTCAGTGACTAATTGCATAGCTTAATTCCATTTTCCTTCTGTGTGGTTGGAGAGTAATGAAAAGTTACAACAGTTGAACTATCTCTTTATAACAACATTTAACAGCAATAACAGTCTCGATTTCGTGTGAAAAAAAATAAGTAATAAGACAGTAATTACATTCACGGTTTGTCGCAGTAGTGCGTTACATTAACGGCAGAACCAACCTAGTCTTCACTGATTACTGTAGACTGGCACATGTTAAAATGCAGCATATGTTATTGATTAAGAAATGAATAATAACTGACCTTACTCAGTAGGATGAAAAGTCTCCTGTTAATGGAAATACAATATTTACAAAAATCTTATTTTCAGTTATTAAAACATCCATCTTCATACAAACCCTTTGTTCCAACTCACCCATTAACTCATTAACAATGAACAACAACAATTAAATCGTTATCAGGGCTCCAAATAACTATAATAACTATCCATAAGAACTAAGTAAGCGTCATAGCTCCACTACAGCTGTATTTAGAGAGGGAGGAAGAGAGAAAGTGAGAGGGAAAACAGGGAGAAAAATAGATGGGTAGGCAAACAGACACATAGGCACGGAGGAAGGAAGTAAGTTGATTGAGGTCTAGAAGTTGTCAGCGGAGCAGTTCTTGTCAATATTATTTTCATACTGGCTTATTAACACGATGAACATTTGTTGCTGTTGGTGAGGAGGGCTGCGTGATAAGACCAGCTGGCTGTAGCAGGGACGACAGTACGCAAAGTGCAAAGTAAACACTACCAAGCACGCAACATCTGAAGACAGATTCACTATATTTTCCTTTGTTTTACTTCACTAATTTTCACTCTGAAACATAAGAATAGACCTCCACTGAACAATAAGTCATCCTATTCATAATGCAAGGTGATTCATTACAATGTATATATATATATATATATATATATATATATATATATATATATATATATATATATGTGTATATGTGTATATGTGTATATATATATATATATATATATGTATATATATATATGTGTGTATATATATGTATATGTATTCCTCACTAGGCCTGTCCTTGCACTGTTATTATATACCACACACACGCATGGGTTTCCCAGAGAGAGCACGAGGACGTTCTAATGAAATATGTCCTCTATAAGGGAAGAATGATAGGGCATGGTAAGCGAAACAGAAGACGTGAAGTTATAGAGTTGGACACACAGCATCCTGTCAGGAACGGATATATAATCTTCTCCAGCACCGCGTGAGACCGGGCACATTAAGACTATCATCTGCCCGGGCTTTACGGACAAACGCAGCATTGAGAGCCGATCAGATTATATGCCGGGCACAGCTTCCTCTTCGCTGATGGACTGTCTCAACGCCTCTATCTATCTCCTCTGCCTGTCCCCCTTTAGAGGACGAAAAGTTACCGAAACATAAAAACCTCGGTATAAATATTTAGAGAGGTTATTATTATTATATCATTATTCTTTGTATCTTAAAGGTATTGTGTGTAATAATCAGAAATATATTCTCATTACTGGCTCCTTTGGCCGGTAAGTGAACTGCAGCCTGTTTGAGCTTGAGAGTTCAGGGCACAGAAGTGCGAGTGGGTTGAGACAATCAACACAATCAACAATCATAAAATAACGTTGGTTATAATCATAAATAAATGTACAAATGTTCAAGTTCCCAGCAACACCGGCCCGCTTCAAATATAATAGAAATGAGCCCACAGGCTGTTCTACACAACAGAGAGAGTCAGGGAAGATCTCATGTTCTAACTTCAATTACAACCTGTTGATTATAGTGGAAATTTAAAGCAATCTATCCATGTCAAAATCCCACAAGTTGTCTTTAAATGAGTCCATCCACAGCTGGCTCACACTGCTCCTCTTATACAAATCTAAATAGGAATACAAGGAGATGATTACCATGGGGCGGAACAGCTTCCACCTAATGGCACAACAAAAACAAGGCGAGCTCCATTATGCATGCAGTGTGCCCTGAGATATTTGAATAGCACATTCTGGCGAGACATTATGCTTGCGTTTCCATCCTGCGTGCGTGGTCAGCCACCGTTCCCCCTGTGAGGCAGACATGCTCAGCATCAGATAATGGGGGGGCCACCCACGGTCAAGGTTGACTGGAGGAATGTGTGAATTGGAGAAAACAAGAGTTTGTATTGATGCGTTTGATTGTTTGTATGTGTGTCTGTGTTAGACACAGAGGAGTGACAGTGGAAGGGGACGATTGGACCCAGTTGGGCTTCTTGTTTGCATGATCTGATTATTATCTCTCTCTCGTTCTCTCTCGTGGTGCATGCCGGTAGCACGGGTGTGAGCGAGTGTGTTTGGAATGGTGAGTGTTTGGCGGAAAATTAGAGATTTCTTTTTTGAACTTTTTTGTAACTTTTTTTTTCCTCATTGAGATTCTTGATTTTCCCATTTTCCCATTTCACTGCATGATCAAGTAAGGTTTACTTTGTTCAACTATTATTTGGTGATTGGTTTAGTGGTAAAAGAAAGACGGATTGGCGGACATGGCATCGCCGCCATCAATCCATCATGGGATTCGGGTTGCTCCCGATCCCGAAGTGACAGTAGAGCAGGTGTTGCTGGCTGTCGGGGAGCAAATCGGCTGCAATAAACTAGCCTATGCTTCCTGCATGATGAGGCGGTAGCAGGTGATGATGTTACGCCTAGCCAGGCTAGTGAAGTGGAGGACATGGAGTATGATTCAGAAGCTAAAAGGTTGTCTGAATTTTCTGGTTAAAAAAGTGATTTATGCACATTGGAAGACTCAAGATTCAGAAAAATATATTGCAGCAATGTAAAAGCTTGTTAGAGTTAACCTTCTAGATGAAAAAGAAATTGACTTAAAAACACGTCACTGCGACATGGAAAACTGAACATGAGTAGAATGAAGAACACAAAGAAAGCTAAATTAAGTAAATAAAAATATCATGTTTCACCGGTTACTCTCTCTACCTACATTTTCTTTACTGTTTCACCCTTTACTCTTTTTGTTTCTCTCCATGCAAAGAATACCACTTGGCTTTTTAAATATGAATGGAGGGAGGGATAAATTAAAAAGTTCTTTAATAAAGCAACTTGATGTTGTTTTCCTGCAGGAAACATGATTCAAATAATGAGAGCTAAGGGGATTTTTGGTGTACGGGTCACGTGTTTTGCAGTCAAGGCACCAACTTGAGCGCAGGTCTAGCCATACTTTTCTCTGCAGGACTAAGAGCATTATAAGCCCTTTGGGTTTCACAGACCACCACCTTACTAACATTGATTTATGTTTTTCCCCATTAAAAGCCAGGTCTCATTGGCACACTCAATTACTCCAAGACAGCTTTCGGCCAGAGCTTTGAGGCATTTTGGACACAGTGGAGTTTAAGGAAAGAGGATTTTGTGTCCATAAGTAGTTAGTGGGATGTTTGTAAGGCACAGCTCAGGGTCTTTTGCCAGACCTCTATGGAGAAGGTGACTGTGATCCACAGTGTGCTGCAGCTGTGCTGAAAGACCTGCCACAACTGACTGCAACTGAAAAGGCTGGTTTAGATCATGGCCTCACACTGGAAGAGCTGATGGACAACTGGCCTTGCTGGACAGCTGGCCTCAGTGATTGATGGTCTCTCAGTAGACTTTTTAAATATTTCTGGGATCTTTTAGGACCCGATCTACATGGAGTTCTCCTTGAGTACCATCGGGAGGGCTCACTTCCAACCTCCTGTCGAAGGGCTGTTTTATCACTCCATCCAAAAAAAGGAGATTTAGCACATATCAAGAACTGAAGGCCTGTTGCCTTGCTCTGTGAGGACTAAATTATACTCTCAAAAGTTGTATCCAATCGGCTGAAGCAGTTCATGGAGTTGACTATCTGTATGGACCATACGGTGTGTCAGACACACAAGTTATTTAAGAAGTTCCCCTTTAAAAATCATTCCTTATGCAGATGCCATCACCATTTTTAATAAGACAAAGTAGGTCAAGGTAGTGGAAGCAAGCTTGGGACTGTATGGAAAGGCCTCCTCAGCTAAGGTAAACCGGGATAAGAGTGAAGCTTTCCTTATTGGACCATGGGGAAAGGGGGCAGTTCCCAGATTGCCTGGAAATGTACAATGCGATAAGAAGGGCATGAGATTCCTGGGTGTCTAAGTGGTAATGGGCACTGCCGCAGTTGTCATATAGAGGAAGAGTGTTGGTTGCCAATCATTTGGTTGCCTCACCCCTATGGCACAGACTTGTTGTACTGCAACCACCTAAGGAGGTTGGTGGAGAGTGTCCAGGATATGAGCTGCTGCTTTGTACTTACCTGTCGGGGAGGGGGACAGGGCCTTATAGACATTCTCTCAAGGCTAATGGCATTCAGACTTGAAGCAGCACAGAGGCTCTTGTATGACTGTGAACACCATTGATTGGAGACAGCAGAACTGCTGCTGAGAAAAGCCGGTCACCTTGATTACAGCAAGCAGTTATTTTTGTGTAGCCTTGGTAAAACTGACCTAACCAGGCTAACACCTTTTTATGGATCAATACTGCAGGCCTGGCAGGTGTTCAGGGCAATGAGAGATCCGAATTAAACTCCCGGAATGTGGTTGTTTGAGGAGCCATTATTATACATTATTATGACCGTTTTTTAGAAACACAGTCTCTGTCCTCAGCCAGCCTGCGATCAGCTCTGCGGGAAGCTGGATGGGTAAAGGTAGGTCACCTACTCAAAATGACTCATCAGTTACCAACATGGGACAACAGGCCAACATCAGATCCTTGACTTCTTGCAGGAACTTGCATCGTTCAAGAGGTCTGTGCAGCCCTGTCAGAGCCTCAAATAACTTTTGCTGAAAACCAAAGTCACTCTGAACAGTGGGCTGATGAAGGGCAGTACCGTGTTCCCTCACTGACTGTTTCTGCTGCTGTTGGGGAGTGGCAGGAGGTTGAGAACCAACTCCTCTCCTTTGAAACCCCACGGTTGGGAGACTTTCAAAACATTGGGAAGAAGGAGGCTTATCATGCCTGTGTAAAGGTCTCACACTTACAGTCTCTGGTGGAGATTAAAGTGTCGAGGTGGATAGGGTTATTTGGTCCAGACTCCTCTGCGAAAGGCTGTTGGCGGTCCCAGTAAAAAAACGGGAAAACCCGTGGAAAAAACGGACAGGCGACCTCCAGTGGAGAATAGTGCATGGGTTAATAGCTACAAACAGACATGTTGCACACCTGGATCCTAGCAGCGGGCTGTGTTTTTTGTGCACATGCTGAATCGGTGGCACATTTATTTGTTGAGTGCAATAGGTTAGTTGGTTTGTTCAGGGTGTTACAGTCATAGTTCCTGGGATTCGGGGAATGTTTCTCTTATGAATTGTTTGTTTTTGGCCCAAAATACTCTGCAAAGAGAAAGCTTGTCCACACAATAATAACTACATTTTAGGAACAGCTAAATTGGCCATTTGGCTAACAAGAAAAAACAAGATGCATGTCAGCGGATCTGTAGATCCGGTTCAGGTCCTGAAGGGACTAGTGGCAGCTCGGTTAAGGGTGGAGCATGCGTATTACAGACTGGTTGGTAATATGGATCCATTTAGCCTCTTTTGGACCCAGGGAGGAGTGTTGTGTACGATACATTTTTAATTTGTTGTTTCTTTGTGGAAGGTATTGATTGATATGTTTTTAAGTCCTGTATTTAATAAAAGGCTCTCTCGCTGTCTCTCTCTTTCTCTCTGTCCTGCTCTCTGTCTCTCGCTCTGTCTCTCTCTTGCTCTGTGTAGCTCTCTCGCTCTCTCTCGCTCTCTCTCTCTCTCTCTCTCTCTCTCTCTCTCTCTCTCTCTCTCTCTCTCTCTCTCTCTCTCTCTCTCTCTCTCTCTCTCTCTCTCTCTCTCTCTCTCTCTCTCTCGAGACGGAGCAAAGACCCAGCAGGGCCACTTGCCAGACACAATGCATAACACACAGCATCCCCCGTTCATGGCGGGGGAGGTATGGGGTCCTGGGATACATTCGAGATATCTCGAGCACATTTCTTATGAATCCCCAACCTTCTACCGCACACGTGCGCACATAACACACAAACTTCCTACGTCATAATCCCCTCCATGCTTTTCCTCCTGACGGAGCTCTGTGCAGTGATCGTTAGACTTGTAGACAGAGAATACAGCAAGGTTTAGATGACAGGGATTAGAAGCGGTCGCCTGAGGCTGAGAGAGCGCAGGGGGGAACGAGACCTTTGTGGAGTGTCATACAGACCCTTTTGCCAGCATTAATTAGCAGCGCTGCTGTCACAATAATAACGGTACAACATGGAGGAAGGCACTATGAAATGTCATGGTATTCTCTGCATCAGTGTGTGTGTGTATGTGTTTGCTTGCGTGAGTGAAATACAGCAAGATGTTGTACTTATGCACATTTGTATGTGGATGCAGGCAAACACACAAACTTCAGGCCATTAATATGAATAAATATGACAGTGTTTGTTCTTGTGATAGAGAGACAGAGAGAGAGAGAGAGAGAGTGAGCGAGTAAAAGGGAGAAAACCTCCTTGTGTGTCTCTCTTTCCCTCTAGCTTTCTCTGTCTCGCTCTCGCTGTCTCTCTTTTGCTCTCTCTCTCTCTCTATCCCTTGCTCTTGATCTACAATGAAAGTGTATTTGTAACTAGAGATATTCCCCTTGCATAAATCTCTCTACTTGTACATCTGACTTTGTTATTAGCCCACAGCACACTGCCACAATACCCCCCTGTAGATTTGTCTAAATAAGTAATGTAACAAGGGTAGAGCCGCCGTCATATATAAACCATCGCATTAATATTTAATGTGATGCCCTGGTACACAAATCTTTTACACACCATCCAAACAGCTAACCGTCCAATGAGACGAGATATTTGTGTTTGGGTCAAAACTACTACGTTACAGAAGAACTTCTAGGGGGAGACTGTACAGAGGTTTACGGTTTTGTTTGCAGATATTCTACCGAAGACACACTAATTTGCAGGAGTGGATGAAGCTTTCAGAAGGCTGATTTTAATAAGTGTATTTCTACAGTTGAGGGTCGACATGGTGTTTCCTACCGGGAAAAGTGCTGGCCAAGTTTGTGTTCACTGTTAGCCAATTACACGCTTACAGATCCCCACCTCCAGCAGTATAAATGGTCTAAACAAATATGAAGGGAAAGAAAGTGAAACGCCCCGTTCACCCAGATTTGAGCTCGTCTACAGTAATCTAAAGTCTGACTTGTGAGACTAGGCCAAGACTGTCTTACTGTCCCGTTCGTCCATCTGTCTGTCTGTCAGAGAAGTACAGATAATAAGAAAATGGAGGCATTCTGGGCTCCAACTTCGCCGAACATTAGTCTTGCTATGCAGTCAGGTGGAGTTGGATTGTGTTGAGTCGCTCCACTGACTAATGTGGTGTGAATATCCTTTCAGGCGATGCAGAATCTTCCTATTTTTGCTGAGTCAGGTCTCCAGCGTCATGGCTAATTGCTAATGTCAGGGTTTTTTGTTGTTGTTTGTGTGAGTTGTAAATAGGTTTTTGTGTGTGTGTGTGTGTGTGTGTGTGTGTGTGTGTGTTGGGAATATGCAATGGGACAAATTTATGGTTGATTAAAATAAGAGGTGATTTTTTTTCCACTGTTTGGGACAGTATAAAAGTTTTATGATTAAATATAGTACATTATTTGTGAATATCCTTTGTGGCTATATATAACATTTACATTTAATATGCTCACTTACTGCTGTCGTCTGCTTCACAGGCACACAATCAAATGTAAATTAACTTGACCGGACTTGATAGACGGACTGCACATTGTGCACTGCTACTTATTGTCCTGGAGTGCTGAATTTGAAATGTTTTGCAGATATTCCACAATATCTCAATGCAGATATTTGACTCTTCCCTGAAAGTACCGGGGACAAAGTATGAGAACATTTTCCATACTAGTTAATTTATTAAAGGATGTTGATGACATGATGCTGGATTCTAACCCTAAAACAAGCGGAGACCAGGGCAATTAAAACCAGGCTATCAACACACTCGTTAAGGATGGAATTCCATCCGCTACACCCCATGTGGTGTCATATGAGGTCATGATGCTGACTCTAAAGCCCATTAGATATCAAGTACTTTAATTCCTTTTAAGAAGAATACTGGCTGACTTAAACAATGTAATATTTATACTGCCTTACTAAATCCAAGATACAATTACGCTAACCACCTTATCCAATACTGCTCTAGCACAGAGACACACAAACGTGAATGTGTAGCTGTGCACTCACACACAGGTTGTTTATATTGGTGTGACGCACATGGCCATATCTGCTCATTTTCTAGCTGTACCCCTCTTTTTTCTAAGCGTATTCTGCTTATTACTTTCCTCATAGAGTTATCCCCCTGGACTCCACTGGCCAGAGGCTATCGTTCATGACTATTAATTCAGCTGAATTCTCAACGAAGTGTCTTATAGTTCATTTACCTTACAAAATATTGGCTCGTTTGAGGTTTAATAACCAAATGGCCCCGTTTATCACATAACGATCCAAGCGTTTGATTACACCTTATATTAATATTAATTTGTATTCATTTCTCTTTTCAATGGGAGATGATACAGGAGCGGCTTCAGGAGGAAAAAAACAAAGCAGGACAAGGTGACATTCAGCCAGGGCACAGTGGGTACCCTGGCAGCTTTCCCCCGCCTCCGTGAAACTCCAGTCAACCCACAGACAGCGTACAGTCAGCCGCTCTCGTGAAATTCCATCCCAGGGTTCTGATTGGCAGCCGCGCTGCGGGCTAGAGAGGGCAGCGGTGGTGGTCTGGTTCCAGTGAGGGCAGACATTCTGGCTCTCCATAGCCTGAATGTCCTCAGTGTCTAACCTCATTTGCTGCAGAGGTGCAGAGTTCACTGCAGGACAGCCGGCTACCCGCTGGCTAACTGGGAGCTCAGCCCGATTAACTAGTCTAAGGTTAGGTGATTGTTAAAAAACAGGGAACACACAACCCCAGGTCTAGCCGCGGAGGCCCTTAGGCGTGCTGCTATTCAGACGGATGGGGTGCTGACATCATTAGTGTAGGTGTGTGGGAGCAAATGAACAAAAAACAAAAGACTAGTGTATCTCAAATCTTTACATGCTTTGGTTTCCAATCCCCCTCTCTCTGTCTTTCTCTCTCTCTCTCTCTCTCTCTCTCTCTCTCTCTCTCTCTCTCTCTCTCTCTCTCTCTCTCTCTCTCTCTCTGTCTTTCTCTCTCTGTGTCTGTCTCTCTCTCTCTCTCTCTCTCTCTCTCTCTCTCTCTCTCTCTCTCTCTCTCTCTCTCTCTCTCTCTCTGTCTCTCTGTCTCTCTGTCTCTCTCTCTCTCTCTCTTTCTCTCTCTCTGTCTCTCTCTCTGTCTCTCTCTCTCTTTCTCCATCTTTCTCAGACTCTGTCGCCCTCTTTGTCGCTCTGTCTGTCTGTCTCCGTCTCCCTCCATGTCTCTCTTGTTCTCTGTCTCTCGCCCTCACACTGCTCCACCCCTCTATAAATCAATCAGCACGTCGGTGGGCCGAGGTTCAAGGCAGGGTTGGTGCCAGTGCACACTATGCCGGAGCAAAAGAATTGTCATCTATATTTGAGCAGAAATGGGTTTCATATTTCCTTGGCTGTGCAATCTGTGCCGGCGTTGGCAGTAATTGTAGCCTCATCTGGATCTGAGTGAGCTGTCTGTCTGGAGGGGACACCGTAATACAGGGATCGTATAACAACCTGTGTCTCCTCCTAGGCCTCTACCTATCTGCTACCGAGTGTGTGTGTGTGTGTGTCTCTCTCTCTTTCTCTCTCTCACTCTTGCTCTCTCGCTCTCTCTCTCGCTTTCTCTCTCTCTCTCTCTCTCTCTCTCTCTCTCTCTCTCTCTCTCTCTCTCTCTCTCTCTCTCTCTCTCTCTCTCTCTCTCTCTCTCTCTCTCTCTCCCCATCTCTCTCTCTCTCCCCATCTCTCTCCACGTTGTCACCAAGGTGAGATGGAACCCTGGGGCAGCCAGGGTTCCAGATGATTGGTCAAAGGTCACGGTGACACACTGTGTCAGTGTTGCTGACTTGTTTGTTTTACCTTTGCAATAAAATAATGGTCAGGACCACTATGGGGAAAAAAACTACAGGCACTAAAAACGAACTAAAGGTACGACTTTACACAAATAGTATGTAGGGCTGCCCAGGAATACACGTCGGCAACTGCGCGGAGGAAAGCGATGTGCCAAAACCTATTTTAAGTGTTTATTTTACAGAAGCGGACAGTTTTACAATGAGCGATGAAACCATTCCGACTGCCGCCATGGAAACGCAGATGTAATATCTGATGCATTGAGACTCCAGTGTGGCATAACATCATTAAATTCATACAACGGATGTTCATGCCAGCCGTCATGCAAGACACATTATGAAGACCGCTTCACACTTGAACCTCATTAGACCATCCTTATGATGATGACTTATGTATTTTTAGCAACCCATTGCATCTTAATGCAGCCATCCATATAGTATCGCTCAAGTATATGGAACCCCTCCGAGCTCCAGTAAATGCAAGGGATGTAACATTAAAGTTTAAGAGGGCTGCTTTGGTCGTGGCCATGCAACGGCCTATCACACCCAGATAGGCCAATGTGTAACTGGCAGAGCCGTGAGTCCTGTCTCCGCAAAGCTATTACAAGCTTCAGCAACCCTGAGGGTGAGGGCACAGATGTGTGTGTGTGTGTGTGTGTGTGTGTGTGTGTGTGTGTGTGTGTGTGTGTGTACAACCAGGCATACAATCATACATCCAGACACACAAACCCCCCATCCCGCACACTCACTCACATGAAAACACACTTGACATATGTTCACATCCACACACACAACCACTCATACACCCATACTCAGATGTAAACACACACTAAGCCAATGGCACACAGCCAATGACACATCACCACATCAAACATTACACAGGTGTGTGTGCGTGTGTGTGAGATTGTGTGCATGCGTGCGTGTTTGTGTGTGTGTGTGTGTGAATGTGCTTGCCTGTATGTGTATGTGTGTGTGTATGCGTATTTGTGTGTGTGCATGTGCATTTATGCGTGTGTGTGTGTGTGATTGTATGTCTGTGTGTGTGCTTGTGTGTGTGTCACAGCCACAGCTAAGAGCATCATTTTGTTTTTGTGTCAGCAGCCACTTTCAGCAGGTTTCAGGTGGTTTGAGTTAGCTCGTCCCTCGGCTACGGGCTTTATGAGGCTATGTGAGTTTCTCACCCCTGTTGCAATCCTCTGTTCCAGTCAACTTTACAGCAGACGCACATTTTGTTCACGTCCACACCGGGACAGAGCTCCACCACATATGCTGTAACACAAAGATAATCTATTTTTCACAATGAACCCACGGTGACCCTGGGGTAGTGCGGTAAAATCCTACAGTCTGGCTGACATAATATTCAGCTCTAATGCTGTCCTACCCTGGGAGGTTGGCTTGGAAAACCAAGCTACTATGAAGCTTGAATATCCCTCCGATCGCATTTTGCTCCTCTCTTTGCTCCTGTATTTCAGTTTTTCCTCATTCTTCCTTTATTTCATTTTTCGCCTTTAAATGTTTTTCATGGCTTCTATCGTTCTTGGTTTTCCTTTTTTCTATCTTTCTTTCTTTATCCCTTCCTCTTCTCTCCCTCTCTCTTTCTCATTCTCTCTCCCTCTCTCTCCCTCGGCGATGCTCTCTCTGTCAAATAGCACACTCCCATAGTCTGAATAGGGAGAGAAGTCCTATTTCAGGACCAGCGTGTAATTAATCATCCACTCAGCAGCAACTAGCACTGAAGGAGGATGGTGGCGTACTCCTTGACTTGTAATGCATGGCTTTTCCACCTCTCTCTCTCTCTCTCTCTCTCTCTCTCTCTCTCTCTCTCTCTCTCTCTCTCTCTCTCTCTCTCTCTTTTCATCCTCCCTCTCTCAGATTTGTAATAGCTTTAGCATGACTAATACGGTACAACACTGTATTTCACTGTGGGTAATTCACACCAGCCAAGAGACTATTAACCATCCCGGTTCGACAGCATTCACCATCACAACAAAATTACCCAATTACACCCATTTGGAGGAGTAGCGCATGTCTGTGTTTCGCGGACCCTTAAGGTGGGGTTGGGTTTGTTGGATGTGACTGTGAATTAGGTCACTGTAAATTTTAGCGTGTGTGTGTGTGCGTCTGTCTGCGCATGCCTGCCCTCTGTGAAGAAATGCTTGCATTATAAGAACAGAACAATGTTGCACGAATGCACTTTTGTTTCATGTGACACATTTGCCCAATGAGCGCATTTAATAACCTCGTGTCATCTTCAGGGCTAACGTAGATGTCATGCGCTACGTCAGCATGCTGCCGTGAGAAGACGGAGGGTGAAGACTACAGTCTCATTTGTGTGTAATAGGTCGTCACCAATTGTCTGCCGAGTGAATCAATGAGCTGATTCACCACAATACACTTGCGCTGTCATCGCTCAGCCCTCACCATCACTATGTGTGGCTTGTTAAAGTGCACATGTCTTTATTTATAAATCTTCCTTGTCCTTCTCTTCCTACCTTCCCACCTCTTTAAACTGTAAGCTGTAGACATAGATGTTCTGAGTCGTGTACACACATGCACGCAGGCACACACACACACACACACAGACGCATAACAAACGGTATACATGAAGCATAAACACACAATAATAAAAGTTTTGTATGCACTTGAGTTGGATGGGTAATCAACCCTTTTATTGCAATGGATCCATCAGCACTAACCAAACCGTCCTAAATACAAGTTTTTTATATTTTTTTATGTGGGCAATGAAAGCTCCTACACAAAGTTATTACGGTTAGCGACTAAAATAGTTTGTGGATTTTGACGCTGTTGTTCCTGACATCAAGTGCTCCCAGTCCCTTAGCTCTGGGAACGGCTCTTGTCAAGGCAATATTTACTTATAAACCGCATTTGGTGCAGCAAAGAATCACACTGTGCTTAATTTGTGCTCCTGAGGTTACGGCTCGGTGAAGACAGTCAGTACAGTAAAATTTGCCGTGGTACACACACATTAATACACACGTAATAATACACATACACATTTATACACACACATTCATACACATGCACACACACACACATTTATACCCAGCACACACTCGCAAACATAGTCGTGCAAAGGTACACATACACACAGACACAAACACAAACACACACAGACATTTATAAACACACACACCTACACACACACACAAACATGTATACACACACACACACACATTATACACACATACACATTTATTTTGAGCACATTCGTGCACATACATTAATACACAAACAAACACGGATATATACGTACACACACACATTTATGCACATATGTGTACACACACACACAAACAGACACACAGTATTAAGTGTTCTATGAAGACAAATTGCCATGGGGTAATTAATGGGCCCACACATACAGAGGCTCTTTCTGCTGGCTCCATTCCATGCTCCCACGTCACCAGTAGCCATTCTGAGGCTGTTTCCCAACCCTGTTCTACCATGCTGCTTGTTAAGATATGCTTACATTTAGTTTTAAAGGTCACATGGCTGAAAACAATGAGCCTTTTCCAAATGTTTTCTTGTTTTGTCTTCAATTTTTCATTTTTTCAATTTGCTATTAAATTCAGTGCCTCCCCACAATCCCCCTACCTCCATAACGGGGGAGGGGCCCCATCCCTCAGCCCCCACAAGAAATACAACGTATGTTAACCTTATATGTCCCCCGGCCGGGTGTGATTCTGACTCACCCTGAGGAGCGGAGGCTTCCTAAGACGGATACATACGCACACACACACACACACACACACACACACACACACACACACACACACACACACACACACACACACACACACACACACTCGCACGTTTACACAAACAAACACACGTCGTTACTATGCAAACACACAGACGTCGGTTTCTCTGGTGCCAGAAGGTGAACTTTTATCTCCCTGCTCATACATCATTAAGCGAGTTTGGGAGTTATTATGGAAGATGTTCTGACAGATTGTGTCAGAGGCTCGAATCCTATCAGGACTGGATAATAAAACTACACTTAATCTACTCTGCTCCCCACAGTATTGCTGAACACACACTACATGCACATGCACTAACATATACACACATCCACACACAAATGCACACCTTCATCACGCCCTCTTCTCAACTGTTATTGAATCACTGTTTCTAATCTGAACTAATCAAATCACTCCCCTCAAATGTTTGCGCGCACACACACACAAACACTCACGTAAATGCTTATGCATGCATGCTCACCCCCATATTCACACGTACGCACACTCTGATAAGCATGCTTAACATTCAGATAGGCACCCTCACACACAGTGTATGATAAACAAAAAATACAGGCACACACACAGACACACACACGCACAATGAAAATAACAACCCAGGGTGCACTCAAACCGTCCTTGTCAGATCCTCCTCCCCCCCGCCTCATCCTAAATACAAGAGAAATAATTACAACTTAATCTTCATATTACCGCCAAGCTCACCCCCCAAAACATCTCCCTGAAACAGCCGTGGAGTTATAGCCCAGGCAAGGTAACATGGCTTTATCACCATCTCTGCAACGCTTGTAATGTGCTATAAAAATAGGTGCCCGCCGATGTGCCTGACTGGGCAATGATCAGCTAATTTATTGGGACTCAGTTGTGTGTGTGTGTGTGTGTGTGTGTGTGTGTGTGTGTGTGCCATGGTCTAGATCTGGGTCTGTGTGTGCATGTGTGCATGTGTGTGTGCTCGTGCTGGCAGCCCCATGTCTTTTAGCCTGCCAGGCATCGTTCATGATAAAACTGGAGTGTGACAGACACAACACAACAGCCAATCAGTCACCTGGACACTGGCAGGTACAGGGGGTGGGTGGTGGTGGACAGGGCGGGCCACCACCACCCACACTCGCTCTGTCTCCGTCACACCCCTGCGGACAGCTGTAGCAGCGAAGAGAGCAGAGCTTGGTGTGAGAAGTGGCGTAGAACAATGTGCATAGTTTGTCAATGTTGGAGGCTCTCTTTGTTACCGTGTGTCACTGCACTCTCTTTGGTAAAACGTGCATTTGTCTCACGCTGTCTATTTTCATCTTGCTAATTAACCCTTGTCTCTTCTCCATTCCTCCATTGTTTTACCCCTCTGTTTTCTATTTCCATCCACCTCTATATATCTCTCTTTCACCTCTATCTCTCCCCAACCTCGCTCTCTCCCTGACCTCTTTCTTTCTCTCCCTCGCCTATTTCTCTCTCACTCTCTCACATCTCACCTCTCACCTATCTTGCTCTCTCACCCATCCCTCTCAACGCTCTATCGCCCCCTCTCTCAATCCTTCACTCTTTCTCCCCTCTCAACTCTCTCTCTCTCTCTCTCTCTCTCTCTCCCCTCTCTCTCTCTCTCTCTCTCTCTCATTCACCTCTCCCTCCCCCCTGACCGTTCAGTGGAGAAGGACCCATGCCAGACCAACCCGTGTCTCCACGGAGGCAGGTGTCTGCAGGAAGGGGACGGCTACAGCTGCTACTGCCCCCAGGGCTTCTCTGGAGAGAGCTGTGAAATCGGTGAGTAACGGCCAGGCCGAGGTCAAACACAGCCAAGGTCAAACACACCCACCTAAGGGGGGATTGGGGGTCAGCGGGCCAGAGACAGACGCTGAGCCGAAGAGGTGCATCAGGGGGGGGTAGGAGAGTGTGGAGGGAGGCATATGCTCGCATAACATCTACCGTTGGAGGGCTGTGCCTTGCAGACGTGAACAAAAGGATCTCCCTGAGCCTGTGGTTATATTCCGTGTTGTTGTTCTGTAAGGCTTTTTGTGGATCCAGCCTTGATGTGCCAAAGGCACGGGAGGGCTACCAGTGGTCTAGTTTCCATCTCAACCAAACTTAATGAGACGCAACCTTACAGTTTACTGTGTGTATGTGTGTGTGTGTGTGTGTGCGTGTCCGTTTGTGTGTGTGTATGTATGTAGGTGTTTGCCTATGCAGCCACGTGTGCGTGTGTGTGTGTGTGTGTGTGTGTTTGTGTGTGTGTGGGCCTATGTGCTCACCTGTGTGGGCGTTTCTTCTTCTTTTTTTTGTCTCTGTTGTGTCCCTCCGTCTGCACGAGGACACGTGGCCCCACAGGAGCCCTGAGAGCGGTCATGAGTGGAGGAGCTGATTGCAGGGTTAGGACTCATGGCACGTGCTGCTGATCATCAGGAAGGAGAGGGAACAACAGATCAGAAGAGAAATAAAAGGTTCTGGTTTCTCACAGGACCCGTCACTGACGGCCAAAGCACCTGAAGTGACTTCCTCATCTCCTTCAGTTTTACCGTTTGGTTTTATGATGCAGCTTTGAATGGGAGCAGAATGAACAGCGAGTTCCTGGCCTGGCTCAATGAGGCCTTCACACCTCACAAGGAGAGGTGCTTGTTGACAGTACAATGTATTTGTATTGATTCTAGGCACTGGCCAAAGCACTGTGGTTGCAGCAATAGCAAATATTAGATTATGCCAATGTAGTTTGATGGAGCGAAAGCCCCCTTGCGGCTCATAGCCTGCAGCTCTTACAGCCCGTAGACCTAGCCTGCATCCTTTTTTCTGAAGTAATATAAAACGTTTGTTATTGGTTGTTTTATTCACCAGGATATAGTAGATTCAGGACTCCATGAAGACATTGAATGTTAGCTTGTATGTAGCACAGCTCTCCCGTAGAACCATTTCCGGCCATTTTAAGAACATATGGACCGGAGCCTAGGCCCGTCCTACCACTCTTACATATTCATCAGCTGCGTTGGTGCGGGTTTTCACAGGTCATTACTGAAGGTCAGGGGTCAGAAGTCAAGCAGGCAGCATTGTCCTTAGTCTGGTTATCAATAACCCTTTACTGCTCCAGCCTATGTGCGTGTGTGTGTGTGTGTGTGTGTGTGTGTGTGTGTGTGTGTGTGTGTGTGTGTGTGTGTGTGTGTGTGTGTGTGTGTGTGTGTGTGTGTGTGTGTGTGTGTGTGTGTGTGTGATAATCCCTATTGCATTTGGATCAGTGGCATCAATAATATGTGACTAATACATGCCAAACACATGAATAAGAAATGGTTTGTAACGATTTTTCAGAATACCGTTATTTGCTGGTTGAAGACGTATTCAATTGCTATTTAACATCAAATAGGACGTTAACCTAAAGGGGGGCAGGGAGTTTTAAAAGAATACCTCTTAAAAATACTTTTTCATTGATCTGTACTATAATTGACTTACACCCTACACTCTGTCTCCCCTTCAGTGTTAAGTACTGTGAGATAATACAGTTAATCAGCTTAAACGTTTCTGCTGTATGTAATATTAATTAAAGACAAGGACAAAGAGGTAAATTGCAGAATAACTACAACCATCCTGAACCACTAATGTAATAATGTTAGTTCTGCGCCTGTGGAGCCTCTATAAACTCAGAGAGATTCATACACAGGGATTTGCATGGGGAAGTGATAATACAATAAAACAGCAGGAAGGATCTTAAATGTTGGAACAAGTTACTCACAAGGCTCTCCGCTCTCCCTACAATGTTGAATGAGTTGAATGTGATTAAGTGCACCATTAGTGGACTGTGGCCAGTGCTACTACAGTCGTGTGGCTGTCGATGGGGTGCATAGTATCCATTACCCCTTATAATTCCCCATTACGTCTGCTCTGCATTATGCTGGAATTTTAAGCTAAGAACACACTGTGTAAAAACCACTGCAACTCCTTACATCATCTTAGATCTGCAATTGTTTGGAGGAAAAAATGGAAGGAGTTTAGGGAAGTTGTATTATTGATGGCTTCCGTTTTAACTTTGGGGTCTTTGTTTAATATTTATGGGGCTGAGTGACACGAGAACAAGAATGAAGCAGGAAAAGACAGATAGGACTGTGGAACAACTCAATATGACCCGTGGTCCTTTTAGAGATGCTATATATGCCGTTCATCTCTAATGCAAGCAAGTTTCCAGATGTATTTTGGGGACATTTTGTCAGTGAGTCCTTTGTTTTAAGGTCAAGATCTGTCATTACGGTTACTTCTTAACATTTAAATTCTCTCTCACAGTCTCACAGCGTTGATCCTCCTAAAGGTAAAAACACTTTTTTTCATGTAGCTTTCAGGGAGTGCAATCTTGTTTTGTACATTTTCATAAATGTCTTGGTAAAAAGACTCAAAACTAGCAAATGCATTAACATACGTCTGAACACAGGTCTGAACACAGTGATTCTAAATGCAGCTTTAGTCCTGGATTAGTTTTGGTCCACCGCAGTGTGATTTCTTCCTGAAAGGTTCCAATCAGCCCATTAGTTGGCGGGAAGGACGAAGGGCTGGACCAGGTTAATTTGGTGCTCTCTGGAGCTGTGATCGCAGCTCAAAAATCTTCTGAGTTGATTACTTTTGACAAGTTTGGCGTGTAGATCAACAGTTTGTCTCTACAGAAGTAGCTCGCTGTCAGTTGGATGCGTGCCGCCAAGTGATTATATGGCTGTCTGGCTGGGAGAGGCGAGACACGGGCACCTTGGGAACCCCCTTCAACTGCCCCTGTCTTTCTGGCTATCTGTCTGTCTGAATGTCTGCCTACATGTCCGTCTGTCCGTCTGTCAATCGTGCGGTCTTTCCCTCTGCCTTTGCTGTCTCTGTCTATCCATCGGTCTGTCTGCTTTGCTGTTTGTCTTCCTGTCTATCGTTGTCTGCCTTGCTGTCTCTGTCTATCTGTCTGTATATCTGTCCGTCTGTCCGTCCGTCCGTTTGTCCGTCTCTGGGGCACAAAGTGGGTGTGTCTGGGTGGTGATTCAGCACTTTACCCAGACAGTTAGTCTCCACAGACACCCCAGCGGTCTCTCTCTTTCCTACTTTAAGCATTCCACCTCTTCCTCCTCTTCCTCCTCTTCCTCTCTCCCCCGCCTCCTAATCCCTGAAGGGATGTTTAGGCATTGGTAGAAATGTGCAACGCCACGCTATCCATCTCCTGGGCTTACAGAAGAGTTGAACATGACGCATGGCGCAGCGAGAGGTAACCATGGAGATGAGTCTGCAGTTATATTTTTTAGTTTTTGTGGGGTTTTTTGTACTTAATTGGAAGCAGTTATGCAGCGAGGTCCAGAATGCAGAAGGCCAGAGTGCATGATTCACATTATCTTTTTTGATGTTTTTCTTATTTAAACGGCAACCACAGTGAGACAAGCCAGGGTGAGAACGAAGCACATCATGAATGTGTGTGTCCATCGATTTTTCAGCCGGGTGCTGAAATGCCCTCCCGCGTGCGTGACACGTTGAGCTCAAGGCTGCACTGGACACGGCCGTCACTCCACCTAGTCACTACACCCTCCACCGACTCCAATTTCCCCCGCTTGCCCCTAATTGAAAATGAATTCAGGCCCGATCACTCTCTCTCCTAATGTTTCACTCCCTCCCTCCCTCCCTCCTTCCCTCCCTCTCTCCCTCCCTCCCTCCCTTCCTTCCTCCCTTTCTCCCTCCCGCCGACCCACCACCACAACCTCTTATTCTCCGCATGGAGCCACACGCAGACAAACAAACACAAGCCATCAAACAGAGCAGCCATCCAAGCAGTAGTAGACGAGTTGGGCTACGATACCACACATCACACACACACACACACACACACACACACACACACACACACACACACACACACAGGCACACATCACAACCAAACACACACACACATCACAACCAAATACACTCAGACACGCACATACATCACAACCAAACACACTCCCACACGGGCACACATCACAACCAAACACACACATACACGCACACATCACAACCAAACACACACACACATGCACACACATCACAACCAAACACACGCACACACGGGCACACATAACAACCAAACACTCACACACTCACACACACACTCACACATCACAACCAAACACACGCACACACGGGCACACATAACAACCAAACACACACACACACACAAACAGAAATTTGCAACAATATAATAGCACACTCAAACACACAAGCGCCCACAGGCTTACACAAACAAAATAATAACTCCATTCACTTATACGAGTGTGCATACATAAAAACACACACATACACACACACACACACACACACACACACACACACACACATACACACACCTACGCATGAGCAAAAACCAGTAAGCTAAGAGCCATGCCCTCGTCACACCTGACAAACTGAAAGTCACGCTGATCCACAGGTGATGTGGAGCACTTTCATGTCAATTTCAGCAGACTAAATTGGATAGCAACTTTTCTTGTCCTTTGCGCTAAGCCATGTCCTTGTGTTTGTATTTTTGTATTTTTTTCTGCCTCTGCAGGAAACATAACATTGTAGAAAAAAAATCTTGTTATTTATTTCATGGCTTTTTCCCAACCACACGGTTTATATCTTCATGTTCTGTCGCTTCACGATTCGTCTCTCGCTCTCTCTCTTTCACTTTCTCTCTTTTATTCCCCTTCCCAGCTCCAATCCGCCACTCATATCCTGTAGTTTATTATGGAACGTGGCCTACCCGCTCTCGCTTTTCTCTCTCGCCATCTCTCCCTTCTCTCCATCTCGCTCCTCTTTTCCCTGTGATCATTTCTCTTCTTCCCAATTTTTATAACCACACTCCCCTTCCCACTGTTTATTATTTCTCACCCTCTGTCACAGTTTTATACCCCCACCCCCCACATGTCATCTTCCCTCTTCTAAAACCATCTGTTACTCCTTTTTCCATCTCCTCCCGTTTAGCTTTTTTTTCACACACCTCCTTCTCCTCACACCCTCCCTTTCTGTCACCCTTCCAGCTTGTAGTTGGCAGAGAAGCTGGATTGAAATTACACTGCACCACAGTGCAAGATTTGGGGGTTGAAGAAAGTCCCTTCCCCAATCTCTTCTCTGTTAATACATTTAATTTCCTGCCAAACATCCTCCCACACATTGGAATCCCTGGCCAATGTGTCCTTCCTCTTCTCCAAACACACCCCTCCCATTTTCTGGCCATCTCTCTCTCTCTCTCTCTCTCTCTCTCTCTCTCTCTCTCTCTCTCTCTCTCTCTCTCTCTCTCTCTCTCCCTCTCGCCTTATGTCTCTCTTTCTTTTCTCTGTCAAAGGCCACCTCGATCACTCATTCAAAGGGGACTCGTTACCCATGCATAATCCATCACCGTATTCATGGCCACGCACTCACACACTCGCTTACCTGCATATTTAAATGATAAAGATACGCTTGCCGGGATAACTGCAAGAACACACATTCTGCTTCTGACAATACTTTTTCCCTTACCCTTTTCACTCAAGGACACACGGATGAATGGACAAATACATGTATTTGAACGGGAACGGGAACACACACACACGCACAGGCACACACACATAGGCATACACAAATTCACACACACTTTCACTTTCACACACACACACACACACACACACACAGAGGGGTTGACCTGATATGAAGCTAATGTGTGGGAACGCTAACTATACTGTATGAAGTGCTAATGGCTGTGACTTGGGGTCGGGCCCAAACGCCGCCACCGGCTTTCCGCATTTACTGACGTTCCCAAGGGGAGCGTATCCTCTGACATCAGCTCACAGGATTGAGGCTGAAAGATTCATGAGGCGGAGGCTATTATCATCATTGGTATCTAACCACCGATAGCACACTTGCTGAGGAGGAGGTCAAAGAGTTTATTGGAGGAATGGCCGGGAAATGGAGACTAAAACCAGCAGCTGCTTTCATGGCACGGCGATATTAGCCGCTAGCCGTAAGAAGCTAGCCGGCAGCTGGGGCAAATGCACCAGCTGCGAATATTGCTGTGCCACGAACCAGCAATTTGTTAGCCACCATCGCTAACAAATCGTTTTTCATTAGCTACGAATAAGGCACTCATCACCTATCACCAATATGGATTATGGATGGATAAGATTATGCAAGTCTATTTCCCCACACTGGAATTACATTCATTAGAGTTTTCTTTGGCTTTGGCTTTGTTCGTTTGATTTGTTTGGTTCATATTTTCATTATAGTGTGCACAAGTCGAATAATGTGCTATCTTATAGAATAGGGCAAACAGTGTTCAGGTCTTTTGCTGTTTTCTTTGTGTTGCAACGTGCGCTAAAGAGAAATGAGCTCATTACATATGTAACCTGTCAAATTCAGTATTAAGTCATGTAGAAGGATTGAGAAAATTTTGAAAAACAATGAAGGAAGTAACACATTTCTGAGAGCAACTGCAGAAAGGCAAGACGATTAGAAAATGATATACACACAGAGAGAGCGTGTGAGAATGGAGACAGATTTGTCAGACTTTGACGCATTGCATTAATAACAAGTAAGCGAGCACACAAAAAAAAAACTGGCAACTGAATGCCAAAACTTTCAAGGACATTTTGACACCAGAAATGACAGAAAGAAAAGGTACCAGAAAGTTGGCAGGAGAAACAATGGCATATCGTTCCCCCTCAGGCCATAGACTCCCCCTCCTCCTCATCCTCCTCCTCCTCTTCCTTCTCTCATTCATTAATGATAGTGACATTATCATGTCTTTAGTCGACCTCCAAATTCTTCTCGATCAGTCCAAACCAAACCTTTTCGTATACTGTTTTCTAATAGCTTCCATACTTTGTGTTTACATGTGGTAAACATTTATATGCTCTAGGGGATTTATCATTGTCTATAAGTGTGTGTAGTGAACAGATTGTGTGCTCTTGGAATGAGGGCATGTGACGTGATTGATGACCAGACAGCTCGTTGTCACCCTTGCTTGGTGGCCCAGGAGCTCTGAGGACTTTATGATTGGCTGGTTCCACCTGTCCGCCCACACCTCATTAATTCAGCGTCGCCATTGGCTTTCTCTGTTGGAAATGTGATTAGCTGAACTGCCCCCCAATCCCACCTGCACTCCCCAGGACCCCCGGGGTTCTGATTGGAAATGTTCAGTGCCCAACCTGACTAGGATATGAACACAAATTCACACATATACACACACACACACACACACAGACGGTACACACCCTTCACACACACACACATACACTATATTGCCAAAAGTATTGGGACACCCCTCCGAATCATTGAATTCAGGTGTTCCAAACACTTCCATGGCCACAGGTGTATAACATCAAGCACCTAGGCATGCAGACTGCTTCTACAAACATTTGTGAAAGAATGGGTCGCTCTCAGGAGCTCAGTGAATTCAAGCATGGTACCGTGATAGGTTGCCACCTGTGCAATAAGTCCCTTCGTGAAAATTTCTCACTAGTAAATATGCCACGGTCAACTGTTAGTGGTATTATAACAAAGTGGAAGCAATTGGGAACAACAGAAACTCAGCCACAAAGTGGTAGGCCACGTAAAATCACAGAGCGGGGTCAACTCATGCTGAGGCTCACAGTGCGCAGAAGTCGCCAACTTTCTGCAGAGTCAATAGCTACAGACCTCCAAACGTCATGTGGCCTTTAGATTAGCTCAAGAACAGTGCATAGAGAGCTTCATGGAATGGGTTTCCATGGCCGAGCAGCTGCACACCGCCACTGGACACTAGAGCAGTGGAGACGTGTTTTCTGGAGTGACGAATCACGCTTCTCTGTCTGGCAATCCGATGGACGAGTCTGGGTTTGGCGGTTGCCAGGAGAACGGTACTTGCCTGACTGCATTGTGTAAAGTTTGGTGGAGGGGAGATTATGGTGTGGGGTTATTTTTCAGGGGTTGGGCTTGGCCCCTTAGTTCCAGTGAAAGGAACTGTTAATGCTTCAGCATACCAATACATTTTGGACAATTTCATGCTCCCAACTTTGTGGGAACAGTTTGGGGATGGCCCCTTCGTGTTCCAACATGACTGCGCACCAGTGCACAAAGCAAGGTCCATAAAGACATGGATGAGTGAGTTTGGTGTGGAGGAACTTGACTGGCCTGCACAGAGTCCTGACCTCAACCTGATAGAACACCTTTGGGATGAATTAGAGCGGAGACTGCGAGCCAGGCCTTCTCGTCCAACATCTGTGCCTGACCTCACAAATGCGCTTCAAGAAGAATGGTCAGAGATTCCTATAAACACACTCCTAAACCTTGTGGACAGCCTTCCCAGAAGAGTTGAAGCTGTTATAGCTGCAAAGGGTGGGCAGACTCCATATTAAACCCTACGGATTAAGAATGGGATGTCATTAACCTTGATGTGCAGGCGTCCCAAAACCTTTGGCAATATAGTGTAGGTAGCACACATACAGATAGCACGCACACACACAAACAAATAGCACACCCTAGCACAAAGAAAAAAGTATAATTATGCACAGGAACACTGTGGCATACACCTAGTTATGTGTTCACATTTATTGATCCCCACAGACACACACACACACACAAATAAACAATTATAATCCATAACCGCAACACAGTGGAATACACTAATACTTCTTCAGTCACATTTATTGATTCCTTCTCTCACACACAAGCACACACACACACACACACACACACACACACACACACATACACACTCAAACACGTATGCTTACACACACACACACAAACACATGCACAAACTTGCGCATGCACACATTTCTGCACAATAAGTTATGGCAGGAAAGAATGAGCAAGATGCCATTATTTCTTTTTTCACACAATCAGCATGGAGCAGCATTCCCTCCACGCTGCTGAAAACAATGTGAGACAAAGGACACACTCTCTGCTGTGGGGAATGCCAATAGAATGCTGCAGCGCTGTTTGTGAGTGTGTGTGTGTGTGTGTGTGTGTGTGTGTGTTCTTTGTGGGCAGTGTGTGTGTGTGTGTGCGTGCATGTGTGTGTTTAGCCAAAGCTTATCGTCCAATGTATCTCTTTACTTCTTCACCTCAATACAAACAGACGTGGAGATGAATAGGCTCTCTGCTCGATGTTACCAGGGCAAACACACACACACACTGGCAATACACACACACACTGGCAATACACACACACCCACACCCACAATCCTCTTCTGTACCGTTCTCTTGCTCTACTGCTGTTCTTGCCAATTTACAGCAGGATATTTAAATACGTTTTTGCATGTGTACATGTTTTAGTTTGCACGCACAGCCAGTGTATGTGAACCGTAGAACATCCTGGTGTCTGAACGTTATTTACTGTGTGAGTGCATGTGGGCTGTGGGCCAATGTGTGTGTGTTTGTGTGTGTGCGTGTGTGTGTGGCAACAGTTGTTCTGAGTAAGCTTGGTTCTGCTGGTTCCCTAAACCTTCTCATTTGTGTACTGAGACTATCGCAGAACAAAGACAAAGCATTTTAACTGGAATTAACATGCTCATTGTAGCCGTGTAGCCCACGAAAACTGAGAAACATAGATTTTTTTCTCAATGTGTGTTTATTTAAAACAAAGTAAACCGATGGGTTTTTTGGACCACAATAGATCTATTTAATTGTGCTAGTTGATGGTGACCACATATATCAGGTTTAACCAAGAGCATAGCTCAAACTGTCGCTATTGTTGCGCTTTAGCAAATAGAATAAATCTATAGATGTATACAAATCAAATGCCGGTTCTATCACAGTCAGAAAGGGCTTGTGACACTGATTAAGGGCAGAAAAACATAATACATAAAGACCAAGGCTGGGACGGAGAACTTACAGAAAAACATAGTCTCTCTCTTACACACACACACACACACACACACACACACACACACACACACACACACACACACACACACACACACACACACACACAATACACAACTCTAGCAGGGACACATTCAATTCATAATCACCCTCTAAAATTCTCACTGTAGGCCAAAACAGAAAATAGTTTAAACTCAATATTTATTTGCACAATACCAGCGATTGTTACAAGCCTGCTGGGCTGGAGCAGAAGAGAGTTGCATGCCTTGCTAAAGGGCATAGCAAACCTGCTAACCCAGAAAACAACAAAAAGACATCCTGCCCTACCTTCTGAGCCACTGCTGCCTTAGAGACGGCACACTGCTGCTGGAAAGTATTCCTGGATCAGACACATTTCTGTATTTGATTCAGTGCAAATAACTGTTACAGTAAAAAATGGTTTCGCCCCAACAAGTATCTGGGAATCAGGATATACATTTTTTTCAAAGCAAGTCAGTTACCACAAATGAAAAAAAGTAATATAAAAGGCATATTGTGTTGTTATTGATTCAGACAGTTAAAAAATTTTATAATTTCACTTGACTGTTTTCTCTTTAAGTGTGCCAGCGACGAGAGGCAGAGAATAGCCTGTCGTTTAGCCCCTCTGGGGAACTGCTCTACTTTAAGAGCACAGTTAAGATATTTCTTAAAGGAATAATATGTAATTTCTGCCGCTAGGGGTGCTCAATCAAACAATAACAAAAGATGTAGTTTGATGACGTCGTGAAGTAATGTGGGATCAGTTGTGGTTGTCTTAACCACCATTGCGGTTGAAAATCGATCTGATGTGACTCAGGCAGAAATCATGATCACGGACGAGTTAATGTATTAACGTTTTATTCACGTTACGTTTAGTCACGTTATTAATTAATTCTAATGAAAGTGCCGCAAGTAACATAACGTTAACTTACCATTAGATGAGTCGACTACCCAAATAGCTGTAGATAATGTTATGTGGGGTAGCCCAGCGCTGTCATCCGTGTTCAAAACACCGCTAGAGAAACCATGTGTCTAGCGGTGTAAAGGCACATGGAGACAGGCACATGCCCAGGAGACAGTCGGGCAGCAGCACTCCTCTCTAAAGAGCCATTGTTTGGTCAATATTTCTACACAATAGGCAAATGACAAAGTACCCTTCCCTAAACAAGACACTAACTAAAATGCAATTAAACCGGAGACATCTCACGTTTCTAAATGTTCACAATGGATACAAATCGTTCTTTAGAAGTGCGTCCCACTAGCTCTACAACAGTAATAAGCAGGTAAAGAACTGCATGGCCAATGGAGCTCTAGGCCTGGGTGTAACACACATAGACTGTATATAACACAGGTTAAAATGCGCCTACAAACAGATACACGAGTACTCGTTGAAATTGAGACTGTAGATTAGATTAGAGTTTTAGGGTATTTCTGGCATCCTTGTTGTGTAAAAGTACCATTTAGGTTGGTAAAGGGCATATTGAGCAATTGACATGCAACCAAATGCAACGGACCGTTACCATGAATGAAGTCACGGATTTCTCTCGGTTTGGACATTGTTGGAAACAATTTGGATAGTACACAAGTACACAACTCAACAAAATATATAATATAGGTCTAGACGTTTTTAGATATTTTATTGCGGAAATGTTTCAAATTATATCTTTAATAGTGCCCTCTCATATTAGTCCAACTCAGAGAGATGGACGACAAGGAAACAGTGGAGAGAAAAAAGATGCTAGAAAGACGAAGGAGAAAGGAGGTAAATTAAGGTGTGGGGGAGGGGTAAGGGGGTGTTAACAACGTGGGGTGGAAGAAGGGATATATGAGAAGAGAGCAAGAAAGAACAGAGATCCATTCTTGTTATAGCTCCTTGAAGGTGAACCAGTCTAATGTGGGCTAATGATCCTGTCCTGGGCGTCTGGGCCAAGATAGGGCTGTCAGGGTTCACCCTTTAAAACCTACATGTCCCAGAGGATCACAACCGCTACCGGTACCCCCCTGTTAGACCTCCTGCCAAACAGAATCAGCACTATGAGACCCCACGGGAGCCAGGGGAATAAAAGCAGACGGGAAAGTGGATAAAGTGGGCAGTAAAGAGTTGAAAAGAGCCTCATGCAGTGAGGATCTCTGGGACTAGACCAAGGGTATAGGCTAGCGCTCGGCTGGAGAAGAGAAAAGCAGGGGATGGGGGGAGGGGAGGAGGGAGAAAGGAAGGAATGGTGGGAGGGAGGAAGGAAGGGAGGGAGCATGCAAGGGCCGAAGAAAGTAATTGTGGGAAGTAAAGGAGGACAAAAGAGATGGAGGGAGGGAGACACACAGGAAGGAGGGAAGGGAGGAGGGAAAGAATGAAGGAAGGAAGGAGAAAAGATAGGACGGAAGAGATAGAGGGATGAAGGAAGGGATGGATGAGGGACTTATGGAAGGGAAGGAAGGATGGAGGGAGGGAGGAAAGAAGTGATCAAGGATGAGAAGGCTGGAGGAAGGAAGGGAGGGACAAAGGAAGGAAGAAAGGATTCTGCAATTTAGTAGATGAATGCATGTAGTTTGGTTTCTTGTGTTTATTTTCCTGATCGAGACCCTCTGGTCAACCACGTCGTCTACAACCATTCAACACACAAACACACACATCGACATAGCAGTACCTTCTACAAATAGACCCTGTCACACAAGGATACACACACATATAAACACACGAGGGGACACACAGGGAAAGTCAGTGAAGAGAGTCAGGCTGTCAAGGGCTGAGGGCTAGCAGAACAATGTGAGATGTTGTGACACTTCCTCTCATTACGTTTTCCCAGGCAGCTATGACTGTAACGCCAGCCCTGTCAACCTCAGTCTGGACCTGTCTTCAACACTGGGGGAACCACACACTGAATACAACACAATCAAAAGCACAACTCCACGTAGTGACGGCAAATGTGAATTTTAAACTAAATCGCCCTGTTTAAAAATAATAAATAAAAACAGGTTATCAGTAGCTTATTTCATGTCATGTGATTTTATGATACATCTAGGCTACCACCAACCAAGTGTGGTTTTTGGAAGGTAAATTTGAATATATCCCCACACAAGCCAGAAAGAGAAGCCAGTGAATTCTAAGCTGGCGGGGGAGACTGGCCTATGTGAGGCTGTCAGTGTGGAGGCAGCGGTTCTTCTACAGCCAAAGGGGCACTGGTTGTGTGTGATGGGGGTGGTGGTGGTGGACAACTCTCAAAGTTCAGCAAAGCAAAAGCCCTGCACTCATATACTAATGTATGCTAGGTACATGCCCGAGCAATTAGCTGAACCAGATACTGGGAAATACAGGCTTGTGGTTTGTAAAGCTCTTTAAAGGTCTTGTTCTACTGAACCTGGAAAGTCTGCTTCACCTCGGATGCTGAGAATATCCTTTAGCTGTGAATTAAAGATGAGTCAATTGATTTATGATTAGTAGAGAGGTCATAGGGAACTGTCATACCATTAGGAAATCTAGTTACTCAAGCACTGCGCCACTAACATCAGCAAACCTGTGTTCACCTTTATCTAAAATTACTTTACCTTATTATGGGATGTTAGAAAACATTAAATAATTCCAGAAAATAATATGAAAACTGATTGCTTGATAAAGGCTCAGAGCTGTGTAAATACAACACCATCATGCAGTGAACAAGTGATGACAAGTGTTCATCAATCATTTGAAAAATGGAAGAAATCAGAAATTTCATGTAGCACAAAATTCAGACACAGAGATGCAATTATAGATATGCAATGATCTGAACCTGTGTGCAGATATTGAAACTACACATGCTATTACACACACACACACACACACACACACACACACACACACATCGAACTGGTCCAAACACACATCCCATAAAAAATATTTAAATTTAGGATACCAGACACAATATGTGCATAATGCTTCCAGAATTACAAACAGATTAGCATATAGACACGATTACAAACACACACAGAATCCATTTGTATTAGTCAACATAATCACAATTTAGCGATTCATTCTGTCGATCTTTGACATACACAATCATTATCTTTGATCACCATCAACACAACAAATTCATGTATATTTATACACACTTTTAACACAATTACACTCTCAAAATCTACATATAAATGAGATTACACAACACCCTCTGACTCTTAAGACGTCAGATAGGAAAGGAAAAAAAGCAAAGGAGGACCCCCTTCCAGGGTGACTAGACCTGTAACAGGTCATAGGTGGTCAGACATTATTTAAAAAGGAAAGACGACACAGAATATAATAATAAGATCAAGAGAAAACCAATGTCACGAGGCAGCTGTCAGTCAAAAGTGCTGTTTTAGCCCACATTGTCCAAGGGTAGTTGTAGTATCCAGAAACCAGAGCGATTTTTCAAAGAATGCTAGCAGTAGAAACTAGCAATAGCAGATGGCAATAATAGATAGCTGGAGGCGGGTCATGCCAGCCATAGAGCCAGTAACAAAAGCAGGCGGAGAGTGCTACACAATTTATCAATGTTGTAGTGTTTCTGATGGAAGCACATGGGTCTTGGAATACCAGCCAGGCTTACGATGTGGACAGGTCCATTGAGGAGCACCCTAGATGACCATGCTCATGTTTAATAGAAAGGTTTCGATGTAAGTAGTGAAGGAGAATGACAAAGTCTCTTTGCAACTGAAAATAAGTTATTCTTGGGGTGGGTGGGGGCTTTATACAACAAAAGAGAGCAAACACAAAGTGCTTTAGGAGTATAGCAGCAAAAAAGGGAACATTTCAAAGTCTGTCTGTTTATTTGCATATAATGTTGACAGTGGTTTGAAGAACACAAAGGACATTTTCAGAGAGGGAGCCCTGATCTGCCATTGCCAACGGGCGTGTGTGTGTGTGTGTGTGTGTGTGTGTGTGTGTGTGTGTGTGTGTGTGTGTGTGTGTGTGTGTGTGTGTGTGTGTGTGTGTGTGTGTGTGTGTGTGTGTGTGTGTGAGTGAGTGAGTGAGAGAGACAAACAAAGGCAGGCATAAAAAAGGAATTTACAATCAATTGAACATATTTCTAAAATAAATACCAATGGATTATTTTTTTCTCAAACTGTCTGATATAAATGATGGAGCCAAACCATATAGTGCATTCAATAAGGAGAATGAGATGAGTTTGGAGTTATGAATGTGTGCATGCAGTTGCATGAACCGAAGTCCTGTCACCTTTCTGGATATGTCTGAAAGAAGTATTGTTGGGTGAGGTTTAGTTAGGCTAGACGTGATTAGGCCATGTTAGGTTGGGTAATGAAATGGTCCACACTTGAGTTTTGGAAGCACCAGGATTCAGTAAAGATACGGTTGGCTGAAATGATGGACCTAAACTGTATGTATAGGAACGCATGCTTGTGCATACGGAATGGAAGTGTGTCTGTTTCCATCTCACTAAATAATTATTCTGTCTGCCTGAAGAATCTCCCTCCAGTGCCTTGTTATTGTCCCCTTACGCCCTCCGTTTGCACCCTGTCAGGAGTTAAGTCTCCAGCTAGCATTTGCTGGTTCACAGGGTCCTATTGTAATTGATAAGACCCCTATTGGATTTGGACAGCTGGCATTTACTCCTCAGAGAAAACCCACTTCCTCACTGTGAAAAGAGCTGTGTGTGTGTGTGTGTGTGTGTGTGTGTGTGTGTGTGTGTGTGTGTGTGTGTGTGTGTGTGTGTGTGTGTGTGTGTGTGTGTGTGTGTGTGTGTGTGTGTGTGTGTGTGTGTGTGTGTGTGTGTGTGTGGATAATATCACTGCCCTGCTCACCAATACACATCACTGAGATGAACTGCGTTGAGAATTACATACAGTGCAACACACACTGCGCCAACTACACGTGTGAAAAAAGACAAATGTAATCCGCGATGCACATACACAATGCAATTTGGAACAACATTAACGTTAACCTGAAACATTTTCTATTGGAAATCCACCTCTGCAGTAATCCTGTTAGCCCGTTGGTGTTTTCCTTGTGTTATCCTGCACTGACAATGTGTTAAACCTGCTCCCTCATTCACACATGGCCCTCTTCATCTGAACATTGCATTTATCCCATTGTCCCCTTTTATCCCTCTCTTTTTCTGTTCTTTTTTCTCTTCCTTCTTGTCATTGTTTCCTCCTTTCCCTCGCTTTGGCGAGATCCCACTTGTCCTCACTATTCACTGTGTGCCAAGGCAATTATGCTTCGGCCGCCTCAAAATGGCCAATTTTTCCATCAAAGTAGCTATATAGGAATGTCTGATGCAGTGATGAATTGCAATGCTGCCACCACTTTCTAAAGCAGTCATTAGTATTTTTGACATTTTGGCAATTGGAAGCCTGCTTGGTTGCCCACTTGACTGCTAAACTCAGAAACATGTCAACCCTAAAACTGAAAATGAATAACCAGTTCAAATGACATTCCATGAAAACCCATAAACGGCAGGTTGTTGTTGTGTGGTAAAATACATCTCATCAAAGCAGCCATGAGCACTTTATTACTGCCTTTTAGATGTCTTAATCTCCATCCTGAAGCTGAATATATAAATACATATATTTGGATTTCAAAGTTGTATGCTTACGATCACCCTAACAATCTGCGGAGGAACAGACCCACTCTTTCTTTTATTTTCTTGTCTTGCATGAAGTAAATACACAACATATTTTATTGGCACGAGTCAAAAGCAATGGTTCTGACCAAGACAGAAGAAAAAACAGCCCAAACAAAAGAATAAACCATGGAACACTTCTCTTGTCGAAGGACCTCCACTGCAATATTGATTCCTCTCCCCAGGCCTTTATTGCCTGATACTGAGTGGTCTGTCTCGTCTCACTCTCTCTCACTTTCTCTTTTCTTTTCTCTCCATTCACCGGACTCTTACTGGCTAAACCCGCAAGGATTCATAGCCGTGAAATTGTTGATTGCACTTGAGCTCTCATTTATAAAACACAGAAAGCTGTTTACTTTTTATTCAGCCCCAGTGTTCACAAATGGCCGAGCGCTGGCCGGAATTGAAAGCATAAATCTTTCTTTCTCTCAGTGGTCGCAGAGAAAAAGCCCCAAACAGAGCTGAAGGGGGGGTGGAGTTTACAGTTAGGGCTAGGATGGGGAATTAGATGAGCAGACAGGAGATGGAGGGCGATCAAGACGATGATGAGGGCATGGGGTGTTGTAAAAAAGAAAGAGGGAACACTTGACAGGTTTGTAGGAAGGGAGGAAGGCATGTTTGTGGGGATGGGGGGGGGGTAAACGTTTTGTGGGGACAGGGAAGAAGGTGTTGTGGGGATGAGGGCGAGACAGTTTTGTAGGGATGGGGAGAAAGACAGGTTTGTGGGAGTTGAAGGGGTAAGACAAGTTTGTGGTGATGGTGGTACACACTTAATGTACGCACTTATTGTATGTTTGTATGTCCTGGCACTTAAAAGATAGTACTTAGCATTGTGTAGCATCTTATCTTACCTATCTTTGTTGAATACGAGGAATGGGTTAGCCTAGCAATTGCAAGTGCTTGGCACTGGTTCTATGAACATCCTTACTGTACCAATAGTGATATATTGTTGTTTCTCTTTCTTCTGACAAATGTACTTATTGTAAGTCCCTTTGGATAAAAGCGTTTGCTAAATCCCCTAAATGTAAATGTAAATGGTGGGGTAAGACAGTTTTGTAGGGACAGGGAGAAAGATGGGTTTGTAAGGATGGGAGGAAGACAGGTTGGTAGGGATCAAGAGATGGAGAGTCATTGTGGGTGTCTGGGGTACACAGGAGACAGGAAATATATATATATATCACTGTCGGTACAGTAAGGATGTTCATAGAACAAGTCCCAAGCACTTGCAATTGCTAGGTTAACCCATTCCCCGTATTCTCTCATCTATCTTGAGTGTCCACCAGGGCAGTTCCTGAACTGCAAAGGGAATTGCGGATGCTGGCCAAGGGTCCACTCCATTCTTATATTGCTCTTTCTGTTCTTTCTCTGTCTTATTCTCTCGTTCATTCTTTCTCTTTCTATCTCTCTTTCTCTATCTCTCTCTCACTCTCTCGCTCTCGTTCTCTCTCTCTCTGTCTCACTCTCACCCTCTCATCTCTATTTCTTTCGCCTTTGTTGTTATTAAGCTAAGTGTATTAGCATAAATAAAGGTATGTTGAAAATCAAACAAATAAATCTCTCGCTCTCTCAAACATTACATTTTCTCTTCTACTCTACCTCCCTCTTAGTTTCTTATTCCTCATCCATCTTTATCATTATATGTACTCCTCCCCCTGTCATGGTCCACTACTCTGCCCTAACTCCAGAACAAACGTATCTCATCATGCGAACTACTGGTCGACACGTTCAAACTGGGAACCTTTAGAAAGTGTCATCTTCTTATACATCAAGTATAGATCCCTTGGTCAATTGCTAGTGATAAAGTTACTTTGTCCAAAAACCAAGCAAACCCATTCTGTAGACAGATACTGTGCTTTCGTTCACATCCTGCCAACAATCCTCTCTAATATCCTTATCCTCTCTCTCTCTCTCTCTCTCTCTCTCTCTCTCTCTCTCTCTCTCTCTCTCTCTCTCTCTCTCTCTCTCTCTCTCTCTCTCTCTATTCTATGTTAGTCTAGCAAAGCTCCACTGTTCCTTTTAACAAATCTATTCAACGTGCCGGGGGGCTGATAATAAAACTTTCCCCCAAAAGTCCTGTTCTTTTCAGATGGATAGATGGCCTCTCTATTCTAATCAGCCATAATAGTGTTTTTTCGATCAACTCTGTGATGAATGTGTCAGTTGTGAGCTCCAAAATGTGAAGGTGTCATCTCTATCAGATGTTTTTGCTTGTGAGATGTGATTGTGTCATCATGACACATATGAACAGATCATTATAGCACATGTCAGTCATTTTCACAGGGGCACATCTCTCCATAGTAAGCTGGTGGTGAAACGAGAAGACAAAGACAATCCGGTTTGAGAGAGAGAGAGAGACAGAGAGAGAGGACAGAGAGAGTGAGAGAGAGAGACAGAGAAAATAAATTGTTAGAAAGAGGATTAAGAAAGAGAAATTCTAATGCATGTGTCAGACAAGTGTTGGCACTCTGAATTGAACAGGGCAGAAAAACAAAGATGGACTGAGTATAAGAGACTGAGCTCTACCCATATACCTGCATACAGCACGGTTGTCTGGGACTGCTGCTGTCCCAGTCAGGCTGCTGTGTCTGTCTACCTTCTGCATGTAATTCAGTATTTGATAGCAGCCAGCCCAGCGCAGCCCAGCAGTCATGCTGCTCCATCCAAACACACCCACATCCCGCCTGGCAGCTCGCAAAGCCTCTGTAATCCAACCCTGGGACCTGCCAACTCTGCAGACATACACACACACATACACAAGCTCCACACACACACACACACACACACACACACACACACACACACACGCATACACACACACACACACACAAACACCCACACACACACACATGCGCACACACACACATTTTGTTTCAAGTCCTATCCTCCACCCCTGCCTATCCATCCTTCTCTTTAATCAGCCCTCTCCCCCCCAGACTCACCCGACCACCCTCTACCACCACCACCATCTCCCTTGGTTCTCCCCAACTTTTTTTGTTTGTGCATTACAGTACCTCCCCTCCCAACACACACACCTACACAGACACACACACCCTCCCAGTGTCCACACACACAGTGTCCAGACACACACACACACACACACAAAGACACACGCACACCCTCTCTTACTCTGTGACCTCTCACGGGCCCTAGAGGCACGCTCAGAAGCTGTGGGGGCAGAGAGGATTCTGGGATGCCAGCTGAAATCTTAATGATTCTCCCCGAGGCTTCGATCTGACAGAGAAATAAACTTTCTGTTTTCAGTGCAATGGTAACTCATGCCCCTGTGACGCCTCTGCAGTACATGCATGTGTGGGCGGCTTTGTATTAGTGTGTGTTTGTGTGTGTGTGTGTGTGTGTGTTTGTTTGTTTGTGTGTTATTGATTATAAATACATATTTTACAATATTTATGTAAAATATGTATCTTTCTCTCTCCCTCTCTCTTTATCTCGCTTTTCACTCTGTATCTCTCTCTCTGTATCTTTCTCTCTATATCTCTTCTCTCTATATATAGCTCTTCTCTCTCTCTCTTGCTCTCTCTCTCTCTCTCTCTCTCTCGCTCTCTCTCTCTCTCTCTCTCTGTCTCTGTCTCTGTCTCTGTCTCTGTCTCTTGAGTGTATTTGTGTTTCTCGCCCCCCCTGCTGTCTAAATGTCCCTGGCTTCTGTTTTGTTGTCTTGTCTCCTCTTGACTCACCACTCATCAGTTCTGACACCATAACTGAGCCACATACTGCAATTAAACGCACGTGTGCTTTGGTGCGTCCCAAACCAACCAAATCAATTTGCTTTAATTATAACTGCCCAAAATATGTGTCTAGTCTCCCATGAAGTTGCATCTCTGCTGGGCAACTTAATGTGACTAAAAAATGTGTTAGGAAAACCCTTTGCGTCTGTGTCAATCTGAATGTGTGGGTATCTAAATGTGTTTGTACCGTGTCTAACTTCTCTCTCTCTGCTCTCTGGCTCCCTCTCTCTCTCTCTCTCTCCAGACATTGACGACTGCCAGTCCAACCCCTGCCAGAACGGAGGCACGTGCATCGATGAGATTAACTCATTCGTGTGTCTCTGTCTGCCCAGCTATGGCGGTGCCACGTGTGAGAAAGGTAACGTATTGGCTGCAAAAACATGGATAAAATGAATTGAGTTGAATTGAATATCATTGCGTTTAATTTATTTTGGATTTCATCGGATTCCATATGATTGGCTTGGATGCATTTTACTTGCCGAACCATTACGTTGCCATCAGTGTATGGCAACACCATGCACTAACGCCATTATGATGCAGATTCCTTTTCATTGTCTGTGTTTATTGTCCTCAACTAGACTAGGTGTTGATTAAGGGGCTGAATGAGGAGGCCAAATTGGATAAAAAGAAAAGGTGGGGTAGAGCAGGAGGAGGTGGTTCAGAAGCACAGGGCTGAGGAGAAGGGAAAGGAGAAGGAGCAGTGGGAGGAGCAGGAGTAAACGATAATAGGAGGAGGATGAAAAGGTCAATGAGAGGAAGGATCATTGTTATGCAGAAAGCCGATTGACTAATTCACAATAAGTTTTCTTGAAAACACTCAATTCAAGAAAGGTCAAGATGTTAGGGATAATAATGACAACAGTGGGCGATGGGGGAACAAAGAAACACACGAGGAAGAGAGAGAGAAATGGCTTCAAGAAAGTGCTGTATATTGTGTGAAAGAAGACAATGGCATTAAATGTTAAGAGTTGAAAAGAGTAGGAAGGCTAGGAATACAGCTCAACCTTTAACCTACTCTCTCTGCAATGGTACATTGAATATATTTGATCAACAATGGATTGTTTCTCTGCAGTATCTTCCTGCCAATCTGTCACACACACACACACACACACACACACACACACACACACACACACACACACACACACACACACACACACACACTAATGCATATTCTCCATCAAATACACCTACACACACACACACATACACAAAAACACACAAACATACACACCCACACACACAGTTTCATACCTCCATGGTCAGTGCTGAATGCTGAATGTGTGTATGTAATACCCATCTACTCAGAGTCAACAGCCGTTTGGCAGTTCTTGCAGGCAGCAGGATTGTATTTGTCCACTCTAGACCCTGTATACTTCAGCCCTGCTAACTTTCCATCACTGGCTGTTGACTATTCACCAACAACATGATGACCAAACTGTGAAAATGACATTATTTACATTTTGGCTTGATCTCTCGTGGATATTTAGACGGTGAACTGAATAGTAACAGGAATGAGCACAGGAAACTCAGGTGAAAATGAAGAAACCAATCTCAGGGGAAAATGAACACAGGAAACTCTGTAGAATTTTTTTTGCATTTGATTAGCTGACTCTTTATCAAAAACGACTGTCAAGATACAACCAAGGAAGTGCAAGAATCATGCGAGTACATTCAACTCATCAAATAAGCAAACTGCCACTAGTGATATATTATACTAACAAAAGATTTTTTCCGCGGGCCAAGATGAAGTCTGAACAGATGAGTTTTCAGTCTTCAACAGAGGATATGTAGGGTTTCTGCTGTGCTAATGTCAGGGGGGGAGCCGGATCCTCCATTGTGGAGCCAGGACAGCAAAGACTCAGCTGGGGACCCCTCATGAGGTAGTAGCAAGCCGTTTGGCAAACGCAGACCCTAGGGGACATGCTGGGGTGTATGGTTTGACCATGCCCTGAATGTAGGATGGGCCGGAGCCATTCGCAGCACGGTAGGCAAGTATCAGTGACTTGAATCGGATTCGAGCAGCAACCGGTAGCCAGTGCAGGGTGCGGAGGAGCAGCGTAGTGTAGGAGAGCTTGGGTAGGTTGAAGCCGGGCTGCTGCATTCTGGATGAGCTGCAGAGGTCGAATGGCACATGCAGTCATACCAGCCAAACGGGAGTTGCAGTAGTCTAGACGCGAGAGGACAAGAGCCTGGACTAAAACCTGTGTAGCCCTCTGGGTGAGGAATGGCAGTTCCTCCTGATGTTGTAGAGTATGAATCTGCAGGAGCGGGTTGTTGCAGTGGTGTTGGCAGCGAAGGACAGCTAGCCATCCAGTGTCACACCCAGGTTCCATCCGAGCCACAGACACCCCAGAGTTCTCAATATTAATGGAGAGGTCGTGGATGAGAGATTCCTTCCCTGGAAGGAAGAGCCGTGAAAAAGACAGAATTAGTTGTGTGTCATCTGCATAGCTGTGATAGGAAAACCAAGTCACAGAACTCAGTGACTTGGTGTACAGAGAGAAGAGGATAGGACCCAGAACAGAACCCCAGTAGTGAGACTGCAAGGTTCAGATACAGATACATGAGGTATGTGAACAGGAAGAGTGCAGAGCCTGAGACACCCAGGTCTTGGAGGGTGGAGAGGAGGAGCTGATGGTTCACTGTGTCAAAGGCTGCTGAAAGGTCGAGCAGAATGATGACGGAGGAGAGGGAGGCTGTTCTAGCAGTGTGAATTGTTCAAATGTCAACAATCAGTCGCTGTCTGATATGTAGGGTTCTCTGCCGTGTGTGTGTGTGTGTGTGTGTGTGTGTGTGTGTGTGTGTGTGTGTGTGTGTGTATCTGGGTGTGATAGGGAACGAGAGGACACCTTTGGATGCAAGCTACTTTTAATCTGATTAATCTCTTGTTGGTCACCATGGTAACCTCAATTGACAGCAGATTTGTTTTGGTTCAGGTCAATAGAGAAGGGGAACAAATGAGAGCGAGGAAGTTTGAGATCCTTCATTTTTCTAATTGTATTGTTTGTTATGATATCTTCTCAAACAATGTATTGCTTTTCTTATCAGATTTGTATTGTTATGTTAGTAAGTCTATTTTGAATTATTTGCGGGTGCTAATCTCATGCCAGCCAATGCTTCCCAGCCTAGCTATAGTCTAGATCTGGCTTCTAGTCAGGAGTTACAGCACGGAGACCCAGCCAATAGAACAAAGCGTTTCCTTTGGTTTGTGGCAAAGTTTTGTGCAGCACTCTGTTTGGGCACTTAGCACTTGGTAATTCATTTCTGCTGAAATTGGCAACGGCGATAGGAAAACCAAAAGTTAAATGTTTTTTGTTGTTGTTTCAATGCTCTCTCCCTCCCTTGTTCCCTCTGGCTCACTCACTCTCTATCGCTCACCCTCCTTCTCGCTCTCTGGCTCGCCGCATTCTCTCCCTATTCGTTAAGTGGTGGATTGAATAGTTTAGTTTTAGTTTTCCTCCTCCCTATCTGTTTCTTTTTTTATTGTATTTCTCTTACAGGATGTGTCCTTCCTCTCTTCACTGTGTGTGTGTGTGTGTTTGTTTTTGCGAGTTTTTTTGTGTGTGTGTATTGTGTCAAGGTAATTGTTCTTTCCAACCAAATGCATCCCATCCCTCAAAAAAGTAACTCACTCATGCAGTCCCATATTCACACATAGACACACACACACACATACACACACACACACGCACAAACGCACTCACACACATATATCCGTCAGGACACATTCAATCACAGACATACCTTTCAAGAGCGATAACAATTGTTGTTCTTTCCTCACAGCTTAGTCATTCAGATGGCAATCAAGTGATCATTCTTTGTCTCCGAGCAGAACAAACAGTATACAAATTGCTAATAAAAGGTCTGTGTCAGCCTGGGCTGATGTAGATAATTAATCCCAGGGTGTCTGTCTCATGCGTGGTGATCTGTGGAATATGGACGTGCTCTCTCTCTCTCTCTCTCTCTCTCTCTCTCTCTCTCTCTCTCTCTCTCTCTCTCTCTCTCTCTCTCTCTCTCTCTCTCTCTCTCTCTCTCTCTCTCTCTCTCTCTCTCTCTCTCTCTGTTGTGTTGGTGCATTCAGAACCATGCTGCGACTTGGAGCTCATTCATAGTTAATGCATGTTCTCGTCTGCCCACGCCCGACCGCTTCCCACTTTCATCAATGATTTTCCTTGTTCCTTCGTGTCGCTGGTGGCAGAGTGCCGATTCCTCCCGTGGATTCAGAAGGCCGTTTAACACCAAATGGTCTTCGGACCCATCAAAGTGCAGCAATATGTGTAAACGTATGTACACCCTACTCCTACCCCATCAACGTTGCAGGACTTTAAAAGGGCCTCTCTGCAACAGCCGACACACTGGGGACTTCTGACGGAAACAAGAGGATGTTTGTTTGTGTATGTGAACAAAGATCCAGATACCTTTCAGGCCGGCCCACAACTTAATGTCTGTGTTCTGACATGCATGTTGTGTGCGTCTACCTCACGTCACACTCTCGTCTCCTTCCCATGCCCACACAAACCAGCATAAACCTCAAAGGTACATCAAGTACTATAAAACTTGCATGGACCAAAAAAGAAAAAAGCAGGAATGATATTATGTCGTGATATGATATGCAGCACAGTTGTGTGACAAGGTAGCTGACCCTGCACTTGCCATGATAAGGTACACATTGAATAAGTGTCAGAAGGCAATGTATCATGATAAAATAATCCTATCGCTGTATGGCTCTATGAGGTTTCATTTTAAATATTGCCCATTACACCAGCATTTTCTTCCTAGAATCTCTGTGGGCTGGGATTGTATTCATATAGTCATCGACCCCATAGAAACAAATTGTGAAACACTTTTTCACAATTGCAAATACAATATACAATACTTTAATACTTCAATGTATCAAATTCTGGCTTCTGTTTGCTCCACTCACACAGCCATATTGGCCTTTGTACAATAACCCAATCTATGCAAGTGTGAAGGGAATTGGGTAAAAGCTCATCTGAATCTGGGTATGAATTCCATGAAGGGGCCCTATGAGCCTTTTAATAGGCCAGTCAGTCCCGTAGTGGTTGTTAATGGTGCGTTACAAATGAACCGATCTGCCAATGTGGAGTGTTTCTGGTGATGTGAGAACAGGCCGGAGGCGCGACGTACGGTACACCGCAGGTGGTGTCGGCCATCTTTAGAAACTTGCCCTGGGCCCACCCCAGCGCTCTCTGCCTTCAGAACCAGGAACCGGTATCGGATTAGGTTACAGCGCTGCAGGCTTATCCAACCCCTGGTCTCTGATAGATCAGATGAGAGGGGAAGATGGCGCCAGACCGACTGGAGATGCAAAAATATAAAAGGAGAGCGCTAAGAGGAAAAGAGATAAGAGGGTGCTAACATTCGCTGTTTCCAGGGCACCGTTTCAGGGAATCGTCGCGATGCTGGAGGTACAAGCCATGCTGTGGAAACAGCAAGTCAGCACAAAGCCTGGCTCGGCAAACTTCATTTTGGGGAGCATCCTCAGACTCTTGAGAGGCTCTCGGTGCTAATGAAGATGCATGCGTTGTAATAACACGTTGTTGAGAGGGACGCGCGGATTAGAGCCCTCAGCTCCTTGCTGGGCCTGGGCCTCACCAGTTAGTAGAACCCAATAATAGATAACCATACACGTACAATTACACACACACACATACGCACACCCATAGACATATGCACACATTCACATAGACATACGCATAGATATGCATATATGCATACACATAGACATACACGTTTACAAATGCACGCACACAAAAACGCATAGACATTCACATATGCAGTAAGCTGCTGTTTTACGGCCCGTTTTTTGTGACAATCACACGTATCTTATGTGTGCGTGTGTGTGTGTCTGTGTGTGTGTGTATATACTACCGTTATATTACTTTTAACTATAATTAGAGGAGTCTCTGTATGTTTGAATGTCCTTCACTTTTCAATACAACCGTCCATGCGATAGACTTCGCACTTGGCTTGCGTATTGCTCAGAACCCAAGGAAGTGCAGTGTCGAGTGGGAAGTTGTTAGATGAGCGGTTCTCGAGAAAGCTAGAACAACTGGCCCATTCCAAACAGGCACTGTACTGGCGGCTGTATTGCTGAGGACCCAAGGAAGGCCATTGTCATGTGTGAAGTTGTTTGAATGAGCGGCTCTCAAGAAAACTGCAAGCAGCAATACAAGAGGCCACGCAATCTGCCCATTCCGAACAGACACATTTTGAACGGGGCTGCACTAGTTTCCATAAAAACACACATGCAAGCACAAACACATCCATCGCATGAACACATTGAATCTGCAAGTGTACCTTTAGGCCCAGTGCAGACACTCCAACCCATTTTGGCAGTGCAGGGCAGCATTCTCTCCGTACCGCTGTGTGTTGTAGGCTTTGTCATTTCTCTCTGTTAAGCCGGCGGGTGCGTTGTTTATTCAAGGTGCTCAATTGTGTGTTGTTGAGCAGTACCCCTCGTTGTCTCTGTCAGGCACTGTGGATCGTGCAATGCAGAGGGGGATGCTCTAGGAGAGGAGAGAGAGTCAGAGAGAGAGAAGACAGAGAGCCCGGTAATAAGTGGAAGAAATGCTGGGTAGAAGGAGTGGGGGGGTAAAGCATGGAATGGGGGTGAGGTGCGATACAGATTGGCAGCAGGTACGAGCAGTACTCTTGTTGTTGTTGCAGATGGGAAAGCATGGCTGTGTTGTGTGTGATAGCCTTTCTTCCTGGTGGTTTTCGGGGAGTTTTGTCGGAGGGCTTATGGGGGTGGGAGTAGGGGGGGTCTAATTCCAAATAAATAGAGTCGGTGAAGCAGGACGAGACTGCAGTTGTGATAGAGATACTCGGCCTCGCTTGACTTTGTGACTGTTTTCAAGTTCTGTGGGCGTGACAACTTCTGTGGGCGTGACAACAGACAACTAGAGATCCTGCTGCTATCTTCTCAACTCCATCCCTCCTTCACCTGCACCTCCGAAAACACATTTCTCACTGGAAAGAAGAGACAACAGTGTGCACGCCATAGTATGCAGCCTCACTGTAGTTGTGTCCATCTTGTGTATAAATGTGTTCTTTTTTTACCTTCAACTAATGCCGTGATTAGGGACTTCCTACTCATTAATAGCATTAATAAATAACTCATGAAGTGCATGAATGTGCTCATAAAACAGGCTTCCTCATGTGTGTGCATTCTAATTACAGAATGAAAGCCTGCAGCCCACACGTCACGCATATGGAGTGGATGTATGTGTGTGTGAGTGTGCATGCCGGGATGTGTGTTTTTGTTCGTGAGTGTGTGTGTGTTGTCCTCACCTTCACCTTGTCTTCTTCCATCAGCATTACTCTGCCAAGACTCTATTGGCTAATTATGCAGAATGAGTCTTAAGATGATCATCAGTCACTCTAGTTACAGTCTGGAGCTGCTCTACTGTAGCATTCATTAGAGCCAAATGCCAGAATCACAGTATTAAGCTCAGCCATTACTCAGCACAGGTGCTGGTAATATCCACTAACGATTTCAAAAGGATTTTCACATTCCCCGCATGTTTTCACCTCTTGTCACTGGCTATCAATAGATTTTTTTTTCTTGCTTTCCCCCTTTCCTGCTCATTCTTCCCCCTCTCTCTAGTTCTCTCTCTCTGTCCCTTCCTCACTCCGTCTATCTCCCTCTATCTCTCTCCCTCCCGCCCGCCTACCTGCCCTCCCTCCCTCCCTCTTTCTAGCTCTCGCTCTCTTGCTCTATCTCTCTCTCTCTCTGTCCCTCTCTCCCTCCCTCTCTCATACGTTCCATCAACCTCATTTAATCTTCCTGTTCCACTGTCACCTGGCCTCGTGCAAATGACATGTGGAGCTGTCAACCCTGAAAGTGAGCGACATACGTGAACAAACACACAGACACAGACACACACACACACCCGTACAAACCCCATCATTGGAGCAGAAATGTGAAAGCCTCTGCGTTGGAACATCACTCGGCAATGTGGGATAAACAAGCTCATCAGTTCAGCTCAGAGTGTTTGGCCTTTCATTTCCTAACCTCTGCTTGTTTAGTCTCTTTGCGATTATTAATCGCTGAATCACGCTTCTCTTCGTCTTCTTCCTCTGCTTCTGCCCGAGCCCAGCCCAGCAGTGTTGTAGCTGCGGGCCCCAGGGAGGCCCTTGAATAACATCTAAATATTTGAAGAGGCGGATGTGATGCCGGGGCTCTACGGCTCCCTGTCAGTGAGGGAGTGGGAAGGACGGGCGGAGGTGGGTGGTGCGGTTTGGGTGGGATACGTGGAGACGAGGCTTAAGATATGGAGTGGTGGGGGGAGAGGAAACATGACTCGGTTTTGATCTCACTCTTATTCCTCCCTCTTGGCTTTCACTCTGTCTCGACTTCCCTCACTCCCTTTCAACTTCCCTTCCACACTTTATTATTTATTTACCTGGAATGACGCTTATTTCTTTTTTTCCGGGTTTTCTTTGCAAGACGGACAGTCTGTATAATATTACACCTGCTTTTTATGTCAATTTTTCAGGTAAAATAAAATACAGTGGAGATATAAGCCCGACAAGACAGCCAACTTGTAACTTTTGTTTGGGTTTAAAGATGCAATATGTGATATTGACAATGGGTGTTTAAAATGGGTACTGCAGTCCAAATTCACAATATTGGACAGAGTTGTCTCCGCCGCCCCCTCCTTCCCAGACTAAAAGCTCACGCTGGTTGCCAGATTGAGGACACTGAACGAACACGAGCGCAAGACAAGCCAAGCGCAACATTATATTTAGAAACAAACTTACTTATTATATTTAGACTAAGTCCTACACTGTGAGTTGATCAGCTAATGTATACGTTTGCAATTTATATATTGTTTGAAAATTGTTAGCTGATGTGGCATTTGTCTTGAAATCCTTCTGGGGTCTAAGCTGTCTCCATCTTTCAAATGCAACTCCAGGATTTACCTGTGTTTTAGCACAGCTCTGGTCATTTAGCTTTTTTGAAAGAGGACGCACTTTTTAGGTTAGGTAAAATCTAGTTCAATCTCAGTTGATCCACTTTTTTTGCTTGCTTATATGGCTGCAGCACGCTGTGTTTGTGTGCCAATTTGTTTCATATCTGGCAAACCGCGGTAGTCTGAGGATTGAGATTCAGAACACACAGGCCAAAACCAAAACAAACTTTAAAACATACTTATGAATATTATTTTCCATTTCTGCCAAGTCTGTTTAGGTGCCACTTAATTCTGCACACTGCACCTTTAAAGACAGCAAACGTGTAACTCGTACTTGGACTTAACATTCAACATGCATGCTCGTACCTCATACTGATCCAGTCCTGCTTGGCCTCCATCACCACTCTGCTCTTATGGGACGGTTGGCCAAGACTAGAGCTCCTGGAGGACAAACACTAGCTGTTGTAAACACATTCTGTCTGGGCTAGCTGCCAGAATGAGGCTGGCAGAAGAAGCAGCTGTGTAGATTCACAGAAGACCTGAATGAGCTCTTCCACAAGCTCTCGCTATACCAGTATTAAGCCCCCCCACCCCCCTTGTTTACCCCCTATTTGTCTTTCAACAACAGCTTTAGGTCTCTCACAACTACCTGTCTTGTTCTCCGTAGATAACAACCAACTTTCACCTTGAAAACGGCAGAAGTTGGATCTGAGCATGAGCATCAGGGGGCTTGATAAGGGGGTTTGAGTGGTTGTTCTACCAGGGTGAAGGGAGTTAGCAGTGTAGCAGAGGACAAGGAAAGCAGAGTATACTGTTCACATGCAGAACGTGGAGCTAAGATAAGTATTAGTATATGCTTTTGGTAGCCAGTGTTGATGAATAGTACTGTGCTCTCACTTCCTGAGAAGTCATCTTCCTACAGAATGTACCATATGGGAAGCAAATTCAAAAAATGATGTACTGGATACCAAGTTTATGTTCTTTAAGATGTACCTGCGCGTGTGTGTGCATGTGTGTTTTATTAAGGTGCGAAAATCTGCTCTCAAACATTGCGGTGCTTTCCTTGCCTTTTATTATCTAATCTTAACCTCTTTTAAATATGTCTCTCCTGTCCACAAACTCATCGTGTATACTTTCCGATGCTCTCTTCCCTCTGTTCTCCTCGCTGTCCACCTCTTAACTCCTTCCTCCACGTTTCCTCCGATCGGTACGCCTCATCTCCTCTCAGCCTCTACCTGACCCGTGTACTAAGCAAGACCGCATTCAGGCTCAATGTACTGGTGTCACTTCACATTTGTCTGAGCTTCCCCCCTGATACCTCTCTACTGTAGGGGTGGATGAAAGAATGACAGGGCCCTGGGGGTGAAGGCTATGGAGAAATGTGCAGGAATTAGTGTTATCTGCTTTGAAGGATAAACTATGAACCCAATGTGAACCGCTACCTCACATAGGCCCACATGAACACACACATGTATAGATCATCTGTAACCCGTCCAGGAAAATACCATGAAAAGCTCCAGGATGTTAGAATAGGCAATAGACATGTTCACACACACACATACACACACACACACACACACACACACACACATCCCAGATACACACTCAGAAATGTAGAACACGAGACACTGCGTGTAAAACCCGCCAGGCGCAGTATGGCTCGCAGTCCTGCTGATAACCCCTTGGGGAGATAAGAGTGATGGGCTGGGGGGGGGGGGGGGGGGGGGGGGGGGGGGAGTGTGCTGTGGTTGGGATGGGGATGGCAGGGGAAGGAGGGTGTGTGAGTGCAGGCAGCATCAGTGAACTGGCAGGACTGTGACAGCGTTTAATTACAAGTCGAGTCGTGCTCTCTGGAAGACATTTCCAGGGATTGTTGTCATTTCAATAGATTAAAGAGGGCTCAGGTTTGGTACTAAACTGGCACACTGCTGGCGGACTACTGCTGTGGATTAGGGCTCTGAGTTCACCCAGAGTCAGAGAGAGGGAGGGAGGAGAAGGTGGAGAGAAGGTTAGAGAGGGAGGGAGGAGAAGGTGGAGAGAGACAGGGAAAAAAGGATGGAGAGGGGAAGAGAGAGCAGAGTTGGAGAGAGGGAGGGAGAAAGAGGGAGTGCAGCTGTTTCACAGTGGAGCGGTGAAAGCAGATTACTTGAAGAGGAAGGACTGGAAATGGCCGGAAGGTGGAATATGAATCTTTAAAAAGAAAATGTGTAATTTAATTTAATTTTAATTAAAAATCATTATGGAAAAACACAACACACCCAAATTCCTTCTCCCTCCTCTATTGTGCCAAAAGCGTTTTTTTCAAGAGAACATCTGCCCGTTTTGTGCAACAGCAAAAAAAGCTATATTTATTGATGGTTTTCTTTGTTGAATAAATCTCTCTCTTCTCTTTACCTCTCTCTCTCTCTCTCTCTCTCTCTCTCTCTCTCTCTCTCTCTCTCTCTCTCTCTCTCTCTCTCTCTCTCTCTCTCTCTCTCTCTCTCTCTCTCTCTCTCTCTCTCTCTAAGGGCTTTCTTAGCATGGAAAACGTACATTCACCCTGCCAAAGTACATTGTAAATGTCTATCACAATGTGAATTACATTTGTCTCTCTTCTCATCTCTCTCTTCTCTCTCTGCCTCGTTCACCTGCAGACACGGAGGGCTGCGAGCACACCTGGCGGAAGTTCCACGGCCACTGCTACAGGTACTTCAGCCGCAGGCACACCTGGGAGGACGGCGAGAAGGACTGCCGCGAGCACAACGGGCACCTGGCCAGCGTGCACAGCCTCGCCGAGCAGAGGTTCATCAGCGGTAGGAACACGCCGGCAGGGGCTGACTGGTGGACAGCTGACGGCTGTTTGTGCTGCTGCCAGCCAGCGGGGGGAACGCTGTTTGTCTTGGAAACTCGTACAAAGTCCAACCAATTATAGATAATAATATGTATATTTAAAAATAAAACAGTTCAAACTTATTTTTAAAGACATTTAAAAGACAATTTGAGTCTGAGTGATCAAACCACGGTTACCCTCTATCTTGGCTTCACCGTGACATTCGTCACCAATATAATGTGTCAGAATGACTTCCTTATACACGAATGCAAACAGTGGTGGTATAGCACTTTAGTCTTTTGGAATCATTGGTCAGTACGGAGTTTATGGACTACGTAACAGGGAGTACTTCACAAAATGTCTAATCATAAAGACCAAAGTGCTGTATTGCTATTGTTTGGATTAGGGGCACGTGTGTTTACGCAAAATGCTGAATTAGCGTAACAAAATAATTTGAACAAATGATATCCTTAACGGATGTTTCAGTAGAAGCCAGGGGAGACGGATACGATGGTTTGAACACCCAGAACGGTATTGTCCTTTAAAAGCGATTTAATAATAAGGAGAATGCTAATACTGTTAAGCCTGGGGTTTATTATTCTTGTGGTTATTGTTTAACATCTCATTTCCGAATAGGACAATTGAGCGCTGATGGCCAACGACCATGTCAGTGTGTGTAGTTTCTGTGCTTGACGGTTATATATTGGAGCCATAAAGAATTTCCTGCATTTTACTTCTCGCATTTCCTATTTTCCCCTCTGATTTGTGAACAACTGAATGCCAACAGGTCCCTATAGTTCACAGCAACCCAGAGCCAGGGGTATCTTTCTACCACCCCTTCCCTCTTTACACAGGCAAATTTAAACAAAAACGTGTGTTTAATTGCCTCAGGAGAAAAAAATGGACATCCCCACCCCTGCAATAAGAGGACTCGAGCCATTAGGGAGATTAATGATCCTGCTAATGATGTTAATTTGATAAACCATGATTGAAATTCCATTTCACACGCACGAGCATCCACACTCACACAAATACACGCACGCTAACAAACTGCTCGCACAAGCACACATGTTAAGGCGTGCATGCACAGAGCCGATGTTAATCAGACTAAACATTATTGAAATTCCATTAAACACTTGCAGGCTCTCTCGCTCTCTCTCTCTCGCTCTTTGTCTCGCTCTCGCTCTCGCTCACACACACACACACACACACACACACACACACACACACACACACACACACACACACACACACACACACACACACACACAGACCAAAATATCTCATCACCATGGCATCAGATGTGGTCCTGCTTGGCCAGCTTTTGCTCCGATTTGTCCAGGAATCGATTGAATCTCATAAAGATGCCTTCCGCATATCCACCCTTTTAGCATCCATGAATTAATTTTGGGAAGCCCAGGTCGGGGGTTGTTGGCTCCTTACATCACGTGGACATGCTGCATATGATTGAGTTTACAGACCAAGTGGTGTTTTGTCTGTGTTCCTGTAAGCATCTCATGTATTCTGTACAGGACTAAGCCACGATAACACGTGGATTGGGCTTAACGACCGAACAGTTGAGGACGACTTTCAGTGGACGGACAAGATGGACCTGGTGAGAGAGACTTTGAGGCTGAAGAGCTGTAGGGGATTTCAAAACTTTTCTTCCTAACCCTTGTTTAATGAGGAAGACATTTAAAACAGGGTTTGATATTTTAAGAGTATGATAAAAAGATATAGTATGATGCCCTGTCTACTTAAATGAAGAAGACATTTGAAAATGGTTTGATATTTTAACAGTAGATTGTGAGCATACTCATGTCTACCCGGAGAAAAAATATAACTTCTATAACCCATCAGCTGTCTGTCATCTGGCAACTAATTTGTCCACAGATGTTGCAGTGCGAATTTGTGTCTTATTAAAGGGATCCACCCAACATCACTTCACAAATCACCAAAGAGAAAGTGGTTCAATCTGTTTTGCCGTTATCAAAATGGTGCGTCTTTGTCCTCGTGTCTTTGTGTGTGTGACATCCGCAGCAATATGAGAACTGGCGCAGCAACCAGCCAGATAACTTCTTCGCCGGAGGAGAGGACTGTGTGGTGATGATCGCACACGAGAACGGCAAGTGGAACGACGTGCCATGCAACTACAACCTGCCCTACGTCTGCAAAAAAGGAACAGGTGAGAGGAGAAACTCATGTAAAAGTCTGTGATTGGATGCATGAGCAAATCCAATGTGGCTGTCAGTTAATCCTGCGAAGGACTTTACTTTTCTTTGTCGAATGGAGGTTACAAGTTATGGAGCTGCCACAACTATGAGATGTAGAGTGAGGGTATAGCTGATTAAACATGATAAAACCTTAATTATGTGTATAGTATCCCTTTGCCTTAGTCACAGTTGAGGTGGATTTTCTTTAATTATTTTTATCATAGATATATAATTATTTTCATTGGCAAAGGTGCGAAATGGCAAGACTGTGAGATAGAGAAGGGCATGATGGGAGTACTTGGTTAAAATATGTGGTAAAATCTATGATAACAGTGGTTTGACCATCAAATTACATTTGCACAAAGACAAACACAAAAGGACAAGGATGGTGCGGGTAATTTCCACCTTTTAATTAGTAAGGAGTAAGATGCAAGTGATCCTTAAGTCAGCTATAAGCCACCATTTGATTGTTTGTTTGTTGTGTTGACAGCAGCTGTCATACGCCCCTCCTTCTGTGACAGCTCCACCTTCCCTCACTGTGCGGAGCCAGAGTTATTACAGGTTCCTGACGCTCCTCAGAGGGCCTCTCACAGCTTATTCTACCACTGATCGGTATGCCGCTCAGAGCTTTATGCCAGCCAGTCATACTAATGGGCAGACATTAGCAGTCTTGGCGAGGAGACCAGGCCCAGGTGTGTAAATGGGGCGGGTCACGGGAAGTGCGCTCCACGTCCAACACTGCGACATCCCCCTCCCCGCGTGCTGAGGGCTGCGTTGGGCCTAGCTGGAGTTCATCCTAATAGCTAATTGCTTCTTGTTCTGTGTATGTGGTGATAGATTTTACAGCCTTCATTGAATGGCAGACACAGTTAAACAGAGTATAGTATGTTGACGTTTGAACACTTGTTGAATGATTCATTTCCTCTAAATTCATGTGTTCATAAAAATATTAGTCGTTGATAGTCAGTGATCAATCAGTCACTAGTCAACACAGAAAACTTCTCTGGACAGGTATAATTTATACCAAAGTCTGCGCGACACAGCGTTTGGAGTGTTGCCAGTTGCAAATCCACATCTGTTTTTCTGCGTCAGCGAGAGACGAATATGTCCCTCATCAGCAGGATGTGGCGACACACATGCTGTTGCAGGTTGTGGCATTTGACGCCACCTGTGGCCTTAATCAGTCGCTTGGAATGTCTCACGTCTTTTCATCTCCTTCCACTTCCCTGACAATCTCCATTTTATTACCTCTGAATAAATCCACGTTAAGTCTTCTTCTATCAGAGGAGATGGGCTGCGGGGCTCCCTGCTTGATTACCTTTTGCCCAACCACTTGTCTTGTGCTCGGTGTGTCTGCTCATCAATAGCCCCTGGGCCTGATTGGTTGAAATCGGCAGTGTGGCAGCCTATCAGACACTTGAATTACCCCACAACAGTCTCCAGGTTGGGGATGATGACAGAGCAGCAAGTCCCAAAATGACTCAGAAATATGTTTTGCATATGCAGGGCAAAAAAAAGATGAAAGTGGGAGATTTTCACACTTTTTTATCAAATGTGTGAAAAAGGGCTCTAATTTGAAAATAAACTCAACAGCCTGTTGTGTTGTCACAGTTGCAGGCAGCTCTCGATGATTGTAAGATTGTGTTCAAAATACACACATACAATAAGAAATGCATTGACTCCTTCCCATGAGTAGATCTGCATGGTAATAAAGAAGTGGATGCCCCCCATAAAGCTGCATAAATATAGACCCCAATAGAAGTGAGGATGGGGTGGTGTTGGATTAAAGCCTATTTGCAGCGACAGAACAGTGGTGAGCCGTTCCATTATCATGCCTCTGATTGGACCTGCTCGGCTGATTGTCTGCCAATGTCGTTGCTGTTGAGTAATGAGTGCTGCGTGATTTAGTTATGGGTGGACCCTGGTGCGACTATTACTTTGCCACGGGTTCTTGCTGTGGTGAGCTGCAGAAGGTGCTGCTAAAGTCTATCGATGTAGTCCTGAATGTTTATTCAGTGCAGAGGATGCTCTGAGTGCTAAGCGTCTCAAAACGTCTTTGTTAAACCTGCCATTTGGCAGTAGTGTTTTATGTTTTGTACTATGAAGAGAGCTTGGGACATCTCTCCACCCGCTACTTTGAACACTGTACAATACACCGACCACTGCATTGTCACACCAAAGCTCATGCAAAGAGCCTACGCCTGGCATTCAATTTTTCAGCTGATCAATTGAAATGGCCTGGATGGTGAGTCCGCATGGGATTAACTAAGCCTCTGGTGCGAAGACAAAACAAGACGATTGGGCTTCGGTGTGTAACAAACGGCCTTAACAAAGGAGAAAGATCCTGCTCACTATCTGGTCGTCTTATCTTAGCGGGTCTTATAACGCTAGCAGCCTACTGGGCCCCATATGACCCACTATTTAACTATCTCCAGCTTCCTGCTTTAGTCACCATGACTACCATCAATGGCCAACCACATGCAGGGATTAGAAAGTTCTATAATAATTGCCATGGCAAAAGCCCTCGCTCATCAAGTGCCACTCCAGCTTTGTAAATATTGACATCAGCATTTTTTGCAGCTGTGTTTGACACTGTTGTGCATATTGGTGTCTTGTACTCAAATGCAACCACCTACACGAAGATGCACATAAACACTCAACATACACATACATCAACACACACACACATACCATACAAATTAATTAGGCTACATATATTGAACTCATAAAGCCTCAACAGGAAGACATTACATGTGCATATAAACCTTCAAGGGGGTGATTCACTAACGCATGGACTTAATTAAACATTTCATGCAAGGTCACACACAAACACTGCTACAGGGGCACAACCTGACTGCAAAGTGTTTAATGCTATCTCTAAACTCATTAATAAGTGTGGAGTTTGCCAATGAGTTGTTCACAATGTGGGGTACGGATTTAAATAACTAGAGGATATGAAGGAGACTGCAGAGTGTTTGAAAGAGCTATAGGGATTAATCAGCATAATGTTATACTTCTGAGTAAGCTGCGCTTTGACAGTTGCAAGCGCTGCCCTTTCTGCTGTACCCTAGACAGGGGACTCCTCTGGCCTTTACACAAACGTCTCCCTTAAAATGGCGGCAGCGTTTGGTTTGTGTAACTCCTGCGACCTTTGCCATTTAAACCCCATTCGATACGTCTTCACTCCCCAGGCAACCACTGTGTGGAGATACTTTGACAAGCTCCGGCATGGGTGTAATTGCTAGCGGCAACACCTTTTACTTTTACTATGTACTAGCTATGAGTTACTGTCTCGAGGGAAGTAGATGGAGCATTTAAAGTGCAATCAAGTGTAATCTTATACTGTGATCATTAAGGCTATCACTTTAAACATTTGCATCCACCCATGAAATCATTGCGTCCCTTTAATATTAGCAAGCCTTAAATCGTTTGTGTGTAAAATAAACACATGCATAAGACACTAATTGAGAAAACTAAATGTTTTCTGAAAAGTTTTTTTATCACGCTTTTTCTTCACAGTCCGTTAGTTGTTAAATGTAGCGTGGATGCTTTAATCTGGGTTAATGCAAGTGTTTTCTTTTTCTTATTAAGAAGTTAGAAAGTAATTCAGGGACAAGGAGAAAGGGAAGCTAAAATTTTATAGGAGACAGGAGTGAGGGAATAAACTTTATATGTTGTTGTTTTCGTTCCAGCTTTACAGTTGAGTTGACCTGATAGGATAATACTACAAAACATTTGTCAAAAATCTTCAACCTTAAATCTCTAACCTTGACTTGAATTGCAATGTTTTTTTTTGTTTGTTTTCGTGTTGATTCTTTTTATGCTAGCTCTAAACCCCACCTGGTAAACAATGGATGGTCAGCTTGAGTAGCAACACTGCCCTCTATGGAGACAGCCGGTTACTTCACCATTACCCAGACCTGTCATGTCAATGAGAGTGTCTAGCACCCCTGATGTGGGAGATAGGAAATGTGTTATGTTGTGTTAGTGCTTCCCCGAGGCTTGCCAGCGTGTCTAACTCTGACTGGGGTGTCAGCCGGCATTTCATCTTTGTTTGTTGAGGACATTTCTTCAGAGCCTGCTGCTTTGACTCCCATCGCAGAGTTAACTGACTTTGCTCGACCGACTTCTGCCCACCAGCAGAAACACATTGTCATGTAAATGTATATATAGCCTATATACAGGGCTCACAGCTTCCATGCTTTCTAAACAGCAATTACTACTTATTATACAGAAGTTTTCTATAACTAGAGATGAAAATATGCAGCTACAATTAGAAAACTTGAATGTTCCTCGCATTTTTCTATTTATTTGTCTTTGACTCTCGTGCTAATTATCTCTCTCCCTTTCCCTTTCTCTGTGTCTTGTTCACTCTCTTTCACTCTCTCTCTCTTTCTCCAGTGCTCTGCGGGGCTCCGCCCACCGTTGACAACACCTTCCTGATTGGACGGAAGCGCTCCCACTACGACATCCACTCGGTGGTGCGCTACCAGTGTGCCGATGGCTTCCTGCAGCGCCACGTACCCACCGCCAAGTGCCGCGCCAATGGCAAATGGGACCGTCCCAAGATCATATGCACAAAGTGTGAGTGATACATGAAGGGAATCTCTCGGGGGGGGGGGGGGGGGGTCGTTGGATCACATATCCATCTCAACAAACACCTGGTTTTGTGTCTGTTGTGAAAGACCAACTTTGGAATCGATAACTACTTTTGTCTTATTGTCATTATTATTTCATTGACCAAGAACATCAGAAATTATATATAGTCATTTAGCAGACTTTTCCGAATGTGCTATACTATACTATACTATACTATACTATATACTATACTATACTATACTATACTATACTGTAATATACTATACAATACTATACTATACTGGACTATACTTTACCATACTATACTATACTGTGCTATACTGTACTTTACTGTACTGTACTATACTATGCTATACAGTACTATACTATACTATACTGTACTGGACTATACTGTACATTACTGTACTATACTATACAACACTGTACTGTACTATACTATGCTATACTATATTACTCAGGGCACAATTGAAAAAGAGATGTCGATGGGTTTCGCTGACTAAATATAGGTCAAATAAAATATATACAATACCTACAGGCACAGCGGAGTTTAAACAACGGACCTTCAGCTTGGAGTCAAACACCCAATGAACACTATCCTGCAATAGGAATACTAATACATGATGTATTTGGAGTCCTATGATGTATATGAAGTGTAACAAATCATCATAGATGTATATGTTGTTCTGTGTAATAACACATAAAGCACAATCTTTCACCTGTGGCTGGACATGAGCCCTGTAGTTGCTGCTTCCTTCATTGCACATTTTATTAAAAAAAAAAGAAGCACTGGAAACAAATTGTCAATCATAGGTTATTCTTATCTTTTTCTTTATTTTCGGTTATATTTGTAGTCCCTTTTTTAGTGTTTTAAATATCGGGGGAGATTTCAAACACATGAGGCATCTTGTGAAAACGATTGTAGCCGTAGTTTGTGACAGGACATCATACCCTTTGAGCTTCATTGTCTCTATTCAGATATACAGTGACTTGTATGATGCCTACTTCATTAAGTGAATCCCGTGGCAGCAAAAAGCTTTCTGAAGCCTCTTACATTAGCATTATAAATAACATCAAGTGTGATTTCAGCAATCTTTGTAGCACGTGTCTTTTTATTATCAAACCCCCAGAATAGAAGCGAGAGTGACCATATGAGCAGTATAGTCCAGCAACAAGCGTATGCAGTGAGTTTGAGTGGTACTCTCTCTCTCTCTCTCTCTCTCTCTCTCTCTCTCTCTCTCTCTCTCTCTCTCTCTCTCTCTCTCTCTCTCTCTCTCTCTCTCTCTCTCTCTCTCTCTCTCTCTCTCTCTCTCTCTCTCTCTTCATGTCCGAGGCTTTTCAGTCTACTCAGACTCTGAGTAGACTGACATTTCTCTGAGTCCCAGAGGAAGATAAAAGGAGATTGTGTTCTCTGGAGAGGCTGTACAGCCCACCCATAGCCTTCTCTCTGCTCTTTTCATCTAACCTCTCTGTCTCTTCCTCTCTATGTCTCTCTCTGTCTCTCTCGCTCAAATATATTATATTTAAAGGGTTTAATTGGCATGGGAAACATACAATATATTTACATTTCCAAAGCTCATTAAAAGTCCCTTTCCCTTTTCTCTTTTTTATCGCTCTTCCTAGTTATAATGCTATGTTATTTTGCATAATAATGCAGACTCTTCTGGTGTTTGTAACTTGATCTCCATGATTGTATCGTTCCATTATAATGCCTTTAGTCCGTTATTTTTATTCTTCTCTTAAAGACAATGAGACATGGCTTTTAGAGTGCATCTCACTTTATTTATTTGCAAGTATTTAGTGCAGGACAAAATAGGATGAATGTGATTTAGTCGTGCCTAATTGAAACTCTTGCCAGCCGTGCTGAATGTATTTGGTTATAATGGCAACTTGTGGAAAGAGGCCAGCTTAACATCAAACCAATCCTATGATTTTCATTGAAATACAAGCAATTTGGTGGATGCTTTCATCCAAAGCAGTAATAATGTGAGTGCATACGTTCGTATCCTGGAGGGCCCTAATGGGAATTGAACCCCTAACCCTGGCAGTGTTATTGCCATGATGATTCAGACAGGAAAATAATTTAATGGTGAGTCTTTTCAGCGCTCATTAACTTACACAATGTTTATCTTCCCCCGTCTCTCTCTACATCTCACTTTGCCTGTCTTTTTCTCTCTCCTTTTGTCTCCTTCCTGTCTCCTCTCTCTCTCCTTCCCTCTCTCTCTATCTCCCTCTCTCGCTCCCTTTGTCAATACAATTTCAATTCAAGGGCTTTATTGGCAGTAATATAAGTAGTTCCAAAGACAATAATGCAGTGATAATACAACAGTAATACAACGACAATACAGTATGAAAACAGTAATAGTACATGAAAGAACAGTAGTTATAAGACGTTTCCTGGTTTTCCTTGAGGTTATGACAGGCAAGCACATATCTTGCTGCCAACAAGAAGCATTTTAGTTTTTCCCCTAGGATATACCTCTATAAATATATATATATATATATATATATATATATATACTACACTCACTTTTATCTCTCTCTTTTTCTCCGTTGTATCCACCAGCCCGGCGGTCTCATCGTAACCGGCGCCATCACCACAACGGCAGGAGGGAACGCAGGAAGCACAAGAAGCACGGCCACAGGGAGGGGGGACACCACGGAGCACGGGACCACAGCCTGGGTCAAAACCACGTCCACTTCTAAACCAAAAAATTAATCTCTCTCTCTCTCTCTCTCTCTCTCTCTCTCTCTCTCTCTCTCTCTCTCTCTCTCTCTCTCTCTCTCTCTCTCTCTCTCTCTCTCTCTCTCTCCCTGGTCCTCTCTCCTGTCTCCAAACTTCCCTTCCTTGCTTCTATCCCGTCCTCCCCCTTTGCTCCTGATGCCGACTCACCCTTAACCCTAAACAACTTAAAACTATCTACCCAAGTTCCATTACCCCTCTCCTCGACCCTTGTTTTCTGCCCAGCCATGCTGTGCCATGGCCAGGCCGGGTCCCCAATCCCCCCCCCCCCCCCCCCCCCCCCACACACACACACACACACACACACACACACATGGTGCGGTGGGTCAGCCTGTATGTCGTCCACTCTGAGGCCTACGCGACGCCTCATCGGGACTTCAAACTACCCCTTTGTAATCTTTAGGTTTTTACCCTTTGACCTTTCCTCTGCTTTGCTTTTTACACTTCTTTGTTTCCAAGGTGGTCTGACAGGCTGGTTTTCTTTGCTTCTCATGTGTTTTGTCGATGTGTTAAACAATGATCTGAAACATGGGGCGTCTTTTTTTTCCCACTGATCTATTTCTGAGATTTTATGTACTGTAACGTTTTTGGAAGAGAAGGGATATTGGTACATGCGGTAAATAGTGACGACTTCATTGAAACTGCTCACGTAAATTCAGTTGAGCAGAGCAGAACTGACAGTAACCTCCATTGTTTTGTACTTATAACATACCATCATTTCACAGTATGTTCCCTGACTACTCTGTTGCTTTGTTGCAAAATAGAAAGGAATTCAACCAAACTCGTTTCATCGGCCGCTTTGCCCATAAGAGAAAAAGGAGATCACATTTCATCACATCACATATCACATGACACCCCACCACACATCAACGTCAATCACATCCTAATAGCCTCCAAGGACAGACCCGAACCAGCTGTGTCCCCACACGCAGTACTTGTCATTGTCAGGGGGTTGAACTACATGTTTGTTGTACTGCTGTCTCATGGATGAATCTCTGGATCTATTCTAGACCATCTCAACATCGTGGACGCTTGAATTGCCTGTCTCGCGGTGCGTGCCATTCTGAATGTCTCCTCTGATGATCACATCGATGTAAAGTGGCTGCAGGGAAGGGTCCTTAATGCGCAGTATGGATTGGCTCTGATATTCCTTCTCATTTTCCACCAGAAGTAGATCCATATCTGCGCGATTCAGTTGTTCCTCACTTGATAGTCACTTTGCCAATTAGAGAGCGAGGGAGAGTCTACAGAGACTGACAGGTGGAGAGAGATAGCGAGAGAGATGGAGAGAGCAGGTTACTGGTGCAACCCTGAGATATGACAGGCCTGTGTGAAGCGGTCCTTTGGATACAAGACTGTGTCCATAATGAGTCCTTTAAACCTGTGCTGAGATGACATTGGGCTAGGAGGCGTGCGTGTGTGGGCCCCCCAGCGTTGCACCCGCACTGAGCAGATGCCAGAGACTAGCAGGGACGCTTGGGCAGTGTCCCAAGACTGTGTAAATTGGCATGGGGACAAATTTGAAAAGACGGGAGGGGGGATGGGGACAGAGCCAGTGTTCCATCTGTCTGGTGTGTGTTTGTTTGTGTGTGTGTGTGTGTGTGTGTGTGTGTGTCTGTGTGTGTGCGCATGTGTGTGCGCGTGTATTTGGTGTGTGGGTACATGCATGCACAAGTGCGTGTGTGTGTGATGAGGGATGCTGGCGGTCACTGTGTATGCATCCCACTGGATGATAGTTCAGCAGCGATTAAGAGAGCTCCTGTTTTTGGAACAGACTCAATCACACATCCCCCCCCCCCCTCTCTCACTCACAGTTGTTCACACCTGTGTTTGTTTCCCGTGTGTGCCCTGGATCTGAAGATGGTCTGCTTGACCCCCATACCCCCATCTCCCCCGCCTATGACACTCACAAGCCTGCCTTCAGGTCTGCTTGCAGCCAGACAACACAGGGCTCTCTTCCCCTATACCTATACTCTTTGTCGGCCAAAGCCAACCCTGTTTTGGTTGCAGAAGCAAACGATTTTAGACCGACTAGGTACTGCCTGCAGGGTTGTTCTGTCTAGTGTCCCATGGTGCGGAACGATATCAGAAAAACATCTCAGCTTGTAACTGTAGATTTTTTCTTTTTTTAATGACCTTCTTTACGGCGATCATCCTCTTGTGTAACTCTACACAAGACTCTACTTCCACCTAATAAGTGGAAAAAAACACACTTTAAGATGGGAAAGGACAGAAAGGGGAAATTACACTGGCCTATCAGTTTAATGAATCTCCCGGAGTGATGAATAATGAATGCATGGCGTTATCTGTGGAACCTTGGAGTGGGTGCTGCCATGACAGGGCTGTGGTGTCATCCTGATGGACAGCCCAGGGAAGGTTTAATTTGACGGACAGGATGCCTTAAGACCTGTCACAGCTTTCAGAAACGTCATCTTTTATTGGATGTCATTCTGCCATGGGCTCTCTCTATTTCCCTCTCTCTCTCCTCCCCTGTCCCAGTAAATAGATTGACTGAGAGTGAATATGTGATGGGCTGTATAGATTCATCCTGAGGCCAAATCCCAGCTGATTCACACAGACACAGGTGTGTGTGTGTGTGTGTGTGTGTGTGTGTGTGTGTGTGTGTGTGTGTGTGTGTGTGTGTGTGACAGTGCAACAAGGTCTGTAACCTATGCAGGAGTCATTATTGGTAGCGATGGTGGTAACAGGCTCCCAAAGAGTATAAACAGGGTTCCTCGACCTTTAACCTCAACGTGTGCAGACCTAAGCTGGATAGAGTAAGGATTGATTGAAAAAGGTTTGAAATTCAGAATCCACAACGTGGGTTTGATCAAGCCATATGAATCAAACGCTCTGAAGAAGGAATTGATACAGATGCTTCAGCTGCACATGCTCTGTGTGTGTGTGTGTGTGTGTAAATGTACTGTGCCAGAATGTTTTCCTTGTTCAGCACAGTGTGCTTCTATGTTAAGGTGTTTGCATTTCCCTTTGTCTCTGTCTCTCTAGTCCATGTGACATGCGCACAATCACACGATAACAATTTCACTGCTCAGTGCATTAAAAGACACTGAGGAAATGACAAACCTGCTACTACTTAGTCATCAACAGTCAACACTATTCCACAAGTGCACCTGCAATGTGGACAAGTCTATATTTTCTGCCTCTCTCTCCTTCTCTCTCACTCTAGCTCTCTCTCCCTCTCTAGCTCTCTCTCTCTCTCGCTCTCTCTCTCTCTCTCTCTCTCTCTCTCTCGCTCTCTCGCTCTCTCTGGAGTGCTCTCTCTAGTTTTCCCTCTCCTCCCTTCTCGCTCTCTCTTGCCCTCTTGCTCTCTACCTCTCAAACTCTATCTCTCTCTCTGTCCCTCCCTCCTTCATTCTCTCTCTCCCCCTCCCTCCGTCTATTGCTCTATCTCCCTCTCGCTCTCAATCCTTGACCTACCTCCATCCCCCCTCTCTCTCTGTCCCTCTCTCCCTCCCTCCCTCTTCCTCTCTCTCCCTCATTCCCTTGCTCTCTCTCCCTTATTCTCTTGCTCCCTCTTTCTCTCCCTCTCTCTCTCTCTATCTCTACCTCTCTCTAACACTCCAGGCCATGGAGACTGCCAGAGATCAGGCAGATTAATTGTGAGTCTCCATCATCAAGATGAGTGGCTAAACAGCGGTAGCCTCCAGCAGGTGCGGTGATGGGCTCTCCACTAAACAGGCCATCGTCCTGGCCCTAGCTAGCTGGCCTTTCTGCTGGCTAAAACCTTAACATCTTCACAAGTCTCACAAATCAGGCTTTAGTTCAGTCATTTAAAGTCTGATAGAAGATGAGCTTAAACCCGGCTGAACGTGGGGGTTTTATTTAATTTTGCTTTGTATTTATCTCGACCAATCATCTTGCTGGAGGAGGGGAACTGTAAGCGTGTAATTGGCTGTTAACAGTGAACACAACCTTGGCCAACACTAGTAAACTGTAAATAATAGTGTCTGTAAAGGTTTCAAATCAACATCGTATAGACTGGCCACTGTAGAAAATACCCTTATTAAAATCCCCTTCTTAAAGCTCCGAGCAAATTACTTTCTCTTCGCTAGAAATCTCCACAATGAAACAGGGAACAAGGAATAACTCCAGCCCTTTCAGTTGTTGAAGAGACGGCACAGGCCCAGGCTCTCCTCCCAGAAGTTCTGCTGTAACACAATAGGATGGCTGGACCCGAGATTACATCTTCACAACCACATAGAGCCCACAGCCCCGCGCCTCTCCCGAGGCTAACGTAGGCAGTAATTACCAGGGCGTCATTTAGCAATGTGCTGCGTTGTTGACGGGGCTACTGGAGTGCTGCGGAGTCCCACAGGACTCTGCAGAGTGAGGTACGAACTATGCAGTATACCGATTGTGTGTCTGTCTGTCATTGCTCTGGTGGGTTGCGGTGTGCATGGAGACTGTGCGCAGATGGCTTGGGTAGGACTTGATGTACTCGGACACAGGGAGGGAAGGGCTGATTAGATCACAGTGATCAGGGGAATTGAATGAACAATTGCGAGTAGAATGAGCAAGGTGTGTTTGTGTGGGGTGGGGGCGGGGGGGGACCTGTGTGTGTGTGTGTGTGTGTGTGTGTGTGTGTGTGTGTGTGTGTGTGTGTATGGGAGAGGCGGTTTCTGCAGTGTTGTGAGTGGAATGGTAAGAATTTTGGATCCGACTTTTGATAATATTATTCCCACTGTGTATTGAGCATTGTAAGAGAGAAAAGAGAGGCAAATGGGGCGATAATTTTAATTATCCCCTAAGGAACTGCATGAGGAATGAGAGGGAGAGAGAGAGAGAGAGCCTAGCTTTTGATTGTTTTGTGGTCCTTATTTAAGACGCAATGTCACGCTCTGTGCCAGTGTTGAGTAGGGGGTGGGGGTGTTCATGTATGTGGTTTTCATGAGTGAGTATTTATCTATACATGCACACAATGCAATTACATGTGTGCACGCCTATTGTTTTGTATATTCAACTACACCTTTGAAATAAAAGTAGATCAATTCAAACATGAGTCATCAGCATATAACCTTCTGCCAATGACAAATTGATAAGAGTTGGGTGTGGCCAGGGCTGTTGGATGTGACACCACCACACAGAGCACCTTTTGATTTTATGATTGCACTGTCTATCTTGGGTTCCCCTTAGGATTGTCTAGGACATTGATGATAGCATTGATCATTTATGAATGAACACTGACGCTAACCTTAAAGGGGTACTGTGCAAGGTTTAGGATTTTGTGTTGTGGCCAGAACATGCCTGTAAAGATTGTTGTCATATTGGGATTCTATTGTTTTTGTGAGACCTCTGATAAAACACCATAAACATTTCCAGGGATGACCTGTATGGCCAAATGATGCTTACCCTGCAGGAAGAATGGATTTCAAGTTAAACCCATCATATCAAAATGTATACAGACAGTGTATATCGCTTGGAAACAGCAACCGGCACAATACTAGTGTGAGAATCTTACACAGTGCTCCTTAAAACAAATAACAAAACAATAAACTCTAACACTGTTTCCCTCCACCCATTTGCAATTATTTTCAGTTTTGTTATCTAAGAACATGTTTGGTTCCCTATGGGTATACTTTTGGCCTTATGAGAAACTATATATGTTTGTTTGTTTGTTTGTTTGTTTGTTTCACTGCAGTTACTTAAACATCTTATATACATTTACACACTTTTACAAGATATATAATTTGGAGTGTTGAATTGTGTGTGTGGGTGTGTGTATTTGTGAAGTCTTTCAGTATCATTCATCTTAAACATGTACCCTGAGAGATCTTTGTAGAACATCACATTTCAGTAAGATATTTGGTAGACATTTGATCAAAACAAAAACGCCTCTGTAACCCTTGGACAGGTGGATGGATCGCGGTACAAACGCAGGCAGTATGACGATGATGAACGATAAAGAACAAGAGCAGAAATTAGACCATCAAAAAGTGCTTCTCCTTTTTCTCCATTTATGTGATGTAAATACTACTCGTGTTTGTTTTTTTTTGTTTGTTTTTTTAACTTTGGGTGTACTAATTGCTTAGCCTTTATGGACCATATTAATACAGCCGCTGTAAATATACCTCTCTCTGTCCTCTCTCTCTCTCTCTCTCCCTTGATCGCTCTATGTTCACCCCTTCCCCTTTTTCTATCTGATTCTCAACACGACTTACCCATATGGCTGTACAAAGGTTGAAACTGTGCGTTCACTTGGGCTGTGAACTTGGGTCGCTCAACCTCTGAACATGCCCTCTTCAGCTGTGTGAATCTGGTCCTGACGTTATTTATGTGTACTTCTTGATGTATGTTCTTATCAATTCCAGTCCTGTCATAGTATTTTATTCTTTATGATACAAATGATCATTAAAGAAAACCTTTGATTGGATCCTTCATCTGACTGAATTGTAGTCGTTATTTCATATCCGTAGTGATTTTGTTTGGATGTTCCGATATTGGTAATATTTTAATAGTATGTTTTATGGTGTATTTTTAATTGATTGACTTATTAAACACAAACAGTTTCACCTTGGTGTTAATAATATGTGTAATGTGCAGTAGACAGGAAAGCATAGAGTGATTACTTCAGGGTGTTTTTAGTTTTTTAGACTGTTTTGTTTACTGTGCACCGCTCTGGAGTTGCAAACAGATGTTACTGCGCTGCACCTGGCCCTGAATAGTGATGTCTTACTCAGTGTTTTACTGCATGGGAATATTTACCAGCACCAGACGCTGGAGAACATGAAAGCTAATTCAGACTGCTTTTTTATATTGCTTCCCACTAAACAAGCATATATTGTGAGATTTTAAGTAGTGCCTTAGTCCGCGTGACAACAAGAACCCAACATATAGCAGTGTTGTTATCTGGGTATTTACAGGCTCTGTTCTACTACTTTAATAGCTTCCTTCAAAATAAAGACCAAGAGAACACGATTCGATTGCATATTAAAACAACACTTAATATATATTTGAATTACCGCTGCCCTGTTAATCTCATTTATTTAATCTTTTACATTATCTATTCGATATTGGAAGCTGCTTAACTTAGTATTTTCCGACTGAATTACCTATTAACAGTGATTATTGGGGGAATTTCAAACCAAATCAGCCAAACAAATAGTAAAAAGGTACATTTTCTTCCTCGCTGCAAAACTAACAAGATGGTCTTCTTATTTATTAGCTCTTAATACCTTCTTCATAGTAAAACTATTAATAGTGACAATATTACTACTCTCAATTAGTATTATTATGATTAATGGTCGGCCATCTGAATCCTTTATTCGGTCGTCTGCTTGGTGCCATCGTCAGGCACTCCAGCCAAGGCAGTTCTCAAATATGAAGGAAGGAGAGACTAGAAACAGAGGAAGGAGGAGACAAGAGGAATCTGTAGTGAGCCAGACAAGGCGAACAGCGTGAAGGAGAAGAAAACAAAGCTGGAAGCAGTCCCATGGAATATTTTCTGGCAGCGGCGGGGAAGAGTTTGACAATACAAGCTCTGTTGGTTGCACTTGCTAAAGCATCCGGAGATGTAGCCCTCCTATAGCCTGGCTCAAAGGAAGGGAACAACATGCTGTGACTGATAAAAACGGATTTCACCCTTCCCAGAAAACAACATCTGAAAAATGTCTGAAATTATGCATTCTCCCTGTGCGTTCTCTCCTTCCACTCTTGTCATAACACCCATGCTTTTTGTCTAACCAGACTCTCTCTGTGTGTCTGTCTCTCGCACCTTCCCTTAGCTCCCCTTATGGTAACCTCGCATCGTTATTTCACAGCGACACAGGGACTCGACACAGGCGATCTGAATCTGCGACGTTGGCTGACAATCAATCATCTTGGATGGATCATTCTTATTTCCTGTTTAGCACTCTCTCTCTCTCTCTCTCTCTCTCTCTTTCTTCTCCTCTCTATCTTCCTGTGTTTTGAGTTCCAACACCATACACCCTTGTGATCTCCTGTACCCTAGGCTGGGTATTGGTGCGCGTCCCAACCACTTGAACACACAACATCAAGCCATCGCCGGCATTGTGCACCGCCTAAACCAACGCCTATAGAGATTGCACATCAGAAGGCATCATGGGATTTTTTTGTTGACGATTTGCCGTTATATTGAGAGGACTCAAGAGAGTTGTAGTACTGTAAAACCCCGTAATCAACGTACATACTGTATGCCGTCACCTAGGCTAATGACAACTTTGTTTTGCCACGTCTCGCATTAGAAACGCTTTGGCAGTTTCAAAACCAACAATGTCTTCCCATAGTGACAAATCATTACTCAAAAAACATTACTACCAACATAGCTAACATTCCAATGCTCCTATGCTTCCAAAACGGAGGCGGTCATTGCGATGTGGTGTCGTGATGTACGAGACCTATAGGAAAAACTAGTCAGGTTCTCTGGACATATGGAAACGTTGCATCCATGGTTCAATATATCTTATACAGACCATAATATGTATGATCTGCATGGGTGATTGTTTGTTGTTGACAACAAACAATCACCAGACAAACAGACAAACCAACTGACAAAAAGAAAAACAGTGACACGTTTTTTCAATCCCCTTGATAACTGAATGCTTAAAATAATACTGAGATCAAGCCCTGCATTACAGACATGAAAAGCCTCCGATCTCATATTACGATTACTTCGGCAAGCCGAGCCACTCTGTGAAATCATCCTGCGATGTATTCATAATGAGTGTGCCAAAATTCAGAACGATTATGAAGATTAGGGGAATCCAACAAGGTACTTAGCATAATCTCAGTTTTACTCTTACACACCAGAGTTCACTTATCCTGCAACCTTGTCGCCTCTTTCCTGCCTGTATCTATGCCTGCTTCTATGCCTCATACATAAACATACTTATAACACACACACACACACACACACACACACACACACACACGCACGCACGCACGCACGCACGCACGCACGCATACATGAATGTCTGTCAGGAGATAGACACAAATCTAAATAAATGCATCTTAAACCAATGTATATTTCTTATCTTGCCTGCAGCCAAGCTGTTGAATAACATCACCCCAGTATCTGCTTGTATGGCCGTTATAATGACTCTACTGCAGATGGGAAGGCATCACCCCCTAATAGCTCTATTTACAACTCTGTGTGTGCGTGGGTATGTGCAAGTGTGCACACATGTAAATGTGTTTGTGTGTGTGTGTGCGTGTGTGTACGCACACACTAGTCTAGGTTCGGGCAAAACCATCATGAGTGAGCCCTGAGCAAGGTCTTCACACACCCTCTCCCTCCTGTCCTACCAGCTGTGTGTACTCTGCATCCAGGGCTCACTGGTGTCCCCATGGCTGATGGAGAAAGGTGGCTTCATTAAACAGCTTATACAACACCTCTCCACCACGAGACAGCATGCCTTGGAAGAAGGGAAACATCAGAGCAGAAAAGGATGGCAGCCAGGCGCTGATGGCGTGGATGAAGGCTCATTTATTTTAAACCTCCTGCTGTTTTGTGGACATGAGGGACAGGGGGCCGGCAAGGGTAGAAGTGCTGCAGGCACATACTGCATGACATAAGAGATCAGAACGACTTGTTTTGGACGGCAAATTGACTTGTAAATTCTTTGTGACCAGAAGCGTTCATTCCAATGTAGAATAAAAAAATAAAATAAAAGTTATTCTCCAGTATGAGTCCACCATCTGGGTTTTCTTTCTTTCTTTCTTTCTTTCTTTCTTTCTTTCTTTCTTTCTTTCTTTCTTTCTTTCTTTCTTTCTTTCTTTCTTTCTTTCTTTCTTTCTTTCTTTCTTTCTTTCTTTCTTTCTTTCTTTCTTTCTTTCTTTCTTTCTTTCTTTCTTTCTTTCTTTCTTTCTTTCTTTCTTTCTTTCTTTCCATCATCAAGCCTCCGTTCCCCTACACATTCTCTTGTTTCCCCATGTTGCTTTCACCCTCGTGCCCTTCATGGTCTCTGGCTGTTTCTGCTGATGCTGCCCCCCCACACGCACACGCACACGCACCATCATGGCGAACGCACCTTTGAATTGTTTCATTAACCTTCCGCTCTACTCTCGTGACCCGATCGAATCACCAAAACAGTCCAGTGAGTAAAAACTGCTTGACCGCCTCCCTTTTGATCTGTGAGTAGAGCCCCCTGTAGAGTTGTCCGCTCAGAGGAGAGCGCAGAGAATGAGTGAAGGCACGCATCGCTAGGCTGTAGCGTGTTTTTAACCTGGAGGCTGACGTATATGTGACATGTTAAACTCCATATTTCAGGCTCCGTTTGTCAGCCATGGCCGGGCACTCGATGGTTAACAGTTTCAATTAACATTTTCAGTTAACACACTGCCGCCTGGAGCTCCAGGGGGAGACGTCCACGCCATTTGGCCAATTACTCATCTCCACTAACCAACTGTTTCTAAGGCATAATGCCTAGCCCTACCAGCCACTCTCTCCGTCTGAATTACACATGGAGTTTCAGAGAACACTTAAGGAATCAGGGAGAGCTCTTTTTAAGGGCCGGGGGTAATTTCTGAATATATTTCCCCTGTGTGCATGTAGGGAATCGGATTGTAGGTATTAATTCATAACAAAGTCTGGGTCTGATGCAAAACAGGAAGTGAGTTCTTCCTACACACTTTAGACTGGAGCTTGGCTATTTTTGTTAAATGAGGTTGTTATTTCGTTTATAGAAATGCGTTTATAGATTTTGTAAATGAAATAGCTACAACCAAGGGATGATGGACACATTGCAGTATAGTGATTTCACAAGTTTTCACTCTTCGCTTTCTATTTCATCTCTGGACTAAACTACTGATGTAAAAAAAAAACATGCATTTCATTGCAGTACCCTGTTGCTATGGCGATGGCGTGGTAACTTCTGCTAAATTGGCCAGGAGCCAAAGTATTTTGTGTTCCATATAGGGAGTTCATCACTTAGCAGTTCCTCTCACAAACGCTGAAACACATTTGTGCACCCAGTGTTGACAAAAATCCTCAATACAAAATATATTGTTTGATAAAATATATTCTTTATTGACATGGCACATTGTTTCATGGTTGTAATCAACAGTAAACATTTAGCGCACATTCTGCAGTGAAAAGACTAATGAGATCTATTTTTGTTATCATTGTGCTCATTTCTATTTTCATGTCTAGTGCAATTGGCAGCCAAGGAAGATAATATATGAGGTAATTTAGCAATTATTGCAGCTTGTGTGATTTTGCTTTTATTTTGCTTGTTCAGCCCCAGAGATTTACCCGCATACTAAATAGAGAATGTGCATGCTTTAAATTCTCATCTAGAGTGATTTTTTTTAATGTGCATATTTACGTTGAAGTGCAAACATCCTAGAGCAAGAGCAAGAGTTTTTTTTCTACTGAGCTGGGCTGGATCAGCTGCTGTTACGCCGTTGTCAGCTCTTAAGTAATGAGGGAATGGGTTGTATCCCAATATTGCATTGTGCCAGAAGGCTGCTAACCAAGCGTGGCTGACGGATGCAGCGAGAGCTCTGGGTACGGTCAAACTTCAAGGACGTCTTGGAGCACATCCATACCCTCATGGAGGTCCTCCCTCCTTGCTAATGAACACTCCTCTCTGGCATGGTGGCTCTCCAGCGCAGGAGCTAAACTGTCTACACACACACACACATACACGCACATACTATGTCTATATTCATATACTGTGTAACAATATAGCAATATATTGTATTTGTTCATAAACACACTCATACACACACGGGCAGGTAAACAAGGACAATAACGACAGGCTCACTAGTGTGACCTATGCCTGAGTACAGATCAAAAAGCAGCTTAGCATTCCATTTCCCACCCAACATAGACACTCATACACGCAGCCCTATGATTGACCGTCAGGAGACTAAAAGGTAAATCACCCTAATAAAGACGTCACCCTTAATATTATATGCCCTTGCTCCCCCCCCCCCCCCCCCCCCCCCCCCCCCCCCCCCCCCCCTTCCTCCCCTGGCAAAAGTGCAAATAAGCTAATCTTGTCTCTGAGTGTGTAGCTTTAAAAGCAATGGAGTCCGCCCCTTACGGCGACAGTTTTTGCATTCAAAAAAAAAATGGCACCCCTCCCACTGCCCCCACCAGGGCTCCCCCCCCAAGGGGCTCCCCACCACTCTAAAGCACCCTGGTGGCATTCAGCAGGGAGCTGCTGTTGCTGCTGAAAGTCTTCTGCATGGCGGAGACTTCAGCAAAGCCGCCCGTCTTCGTCTCCTCCTCCTTCTCCTCCTTCTCCTCCTTCTCCTTCTCCTCCTTCTCCTCCTTTTTCTCCCTCTCCTCCTTCTTCTCCTTCTCCTGCTTGTTCTTGCGGAAACAGTACACCCCGTAGAGGCGGAACTTCTTGTCGGGGAAGCCCAGGTGGCGGACCCCGGGGGAGGGGCCCCCGCAGCGGGCGCGGGGGTTGACGATGGGGTAGCGGATGCTGGCGTCCTCCAGCCAGCCGGCCTCGCAGCGGTCCAGCAGCTGGAGCCTCCAGGCGGCGTACAGCTGGCCCACCCGGGCCACCAGTGAGCCGTCGCGCACGCACGCCTTCACGGCCTCCACATAGTTCACCTTCTTGAAGCGCTTAAGGAAGTACACTTTGCCTGAGGAGGGGGGAGAGAAGAGGAGGAGGGGTAGAGCTCTTGATTTAAGCTTTATTGTATTGTTATTTTACCATTACTGAGATAGTTGTTTTCTCATACTGTTATTTGTGTTCTGGTTGTTCAGACAGACAGACAGACAGAGAGAGAGAGAGAGAGAGAGAGAGAGAGAGAGAGAGAGAGAGAGAGAGAGAGAGAGAGAGAGAGAGAGAGAGAGAGAGAGAGAGAGAGAGAGAGAGAGAGAGAGAGAGAGAGAGAGAGAGAGAGAGAGAGAGAGAGAGAGAGAGAGAGAGAGAGAGAGAGAGAGAGAGAGAACGAGAGAGCATGAGAGAGCAGAGAGAGAGAGAGAGAGAGAACGAGAGAGCATGAGAGAGCAGAGAGGGATCGAGCATAGAGAGACAGACAAACAGAAAGAGAGAGAGAGACAGACAGACAGAAAGAGAGAGAGACACACACACACACAGAGGGAGCGGGAGAGAGAGGAGTGGACCTCTGTGTCAGGCCCTGAGGGCAGATATTCTCAGTTTTCCCGGACTTCCCCCGCGGGGATGTCGTCACCTTATAAAATCAACCACCAACCACCATCTTGGCAGCTAATCAAAAGCAAACGGGTTTACACTCAGCTCTTAATCAGCACCCATCTTTACATTCACCTACCCTCCGGGGAGATTTCTGGGAAAAAGCAATTTTACTGAAATGGGAAGCATGATAGGAAAATTGTTTAAGTTGTATTGGGCCCTAGTGTAGTTTCTAAGAATAAGGGGCAGCTGTTTTCATCCATCACAACAACAGCAACGGTGATTAAAATAAATTGTCCCACCACCTCAGCCACCCTATTGATTATTTTTTGTACTTGTCACTCCTGGCTGTTCAAGAAGCCCAATCTTGTCTAACGTTTCCTCTTGTGGGTGTTCAGGAACCATCTCCCACCTGTGCTGGGTTAAGGTGTCGGTCGTGACCACTGCTGCTGAAACCCCCTGCTCCAAATCAGCCTTCCCACCGTAATACAGCCACAAGGGATGGCTCAGCCTCCTGCCATACTTTTATTATACTATCCTTTTTCTGGCTGAGGAAATGTACTGGGCTTACATGCACTTTAGATGAAAATACTCAGAGGAGGAAATAAAATACTAAAATGGGATTCTTCTTTTTTAGGTTTAAGAATAGTAAGGAATCAATTTGGTATTGAAATGTGTAAAAAGTGGATTTCACTTTAAACTTCTGTTTAGATGATCCATGAATAAGATGGCGGAGGAAATAAGATACCAAAGTGTGATTTTTCTTTTGTTTATGTTTTAAGAAATAAGTTATCAATTTGGTATCGAAATGTGTAAAAAGTACACATATTTTTCTAATCCCCAGAAGTGGATTGGATTGTGTTTTAAGAATATTATTTAAAGGCCAGCTATATTATTTTATTGGGCCTTGAGGTATTTATAGCGTTTACGTTTTTGTGGAAGAAATGGTGGTAAAGAATTTCAGAGACAATAGGTATTTATATAAAATTGCCAAAAGCAATGGAGTAAACTCACCTTCACTTGTTTGCCTGGTGGCATCAATGACTTGGGGCAAACTTTCATCCCTCATTCCCAAAGCTAAACTAAACTTCCAAACTTAAAAAATATATATTTTTCGTTTCAGGCCCCCCTAAAAAACATGGAGGTGGTATGTGTGTGAGAGTGATAGAAAACTCACACACACACATTTGAAGTGAAAATTCAAATGATGTAAGTCAAAGAGCTGGGAGATGAAAGCACAGGCCCAGCACCCAGAGGACTCAGTGGTCCTATGAGCAAAGCAGAACCAACACAGACCGCATCTACTCCAATGGCCTTGGGCTCAGTACATCACAGGACCAGATCTGAAGCTCCGACCCACGTACCCCAAACCCCCATTCCCACACCCACCCATCCATCCCCTAGTGTGTCTACAGCCACAGCTGCTTCCTTATTCCACAGTGCAATGGAGCGGCCCACCCAACGTTGCGTCTACCGGCCTTTTACAGCTTTGAACAAACACAAGATTTTGGACATGCGAGTGTGTCTTTAGCTTCAGCTTTCAGCTTACTTTGGACAAATGATACCGGACATTTAGAAGGAGTTTGAGATATTTTTCTTAGAGATCAAAAGGAATTCCATCACTAACAACTTCCTGATAGCACAAAATGCGTGTGCACACACAATAGAGACATACAGTATCTTTTATACGCTCAACTGCTGTTTCTCAAGGACGGAAACACACACACACACACGCAAACTTTCTCCATCCGTCTTTCTCTCTCTCACCGTTGAGGTTGGAGGTGAAGCAGAAGGCATCATAGCGCTCGTCCTCTTTGTGGCGGTAACCATAGTTACGGACGCCAGCGGGCATGTCTTTGCGGCCACACTCGTCCCTGGGATGGGAGATGGGATACTGGACCGAGCCGTCCTCCAACCACCCTGCATTGCACCAGTCCAGACCCTCCAGCCAGGCCTGGGAAACCCAACCCAAGCACCAAGTCTGTCATCTAGAAAATAATCATGTGCAGCTCAACTGGTAGAGCATGTCAAGACTGCCAGGGTTCAGCTAAATTCACAGTTCTGCTTACTCAACGTTTGCGTTCGGCTCGCGACACAACGCAGATCTTTGCAGCGCTGTGTGCTTCTAAACTTCCACGTCACATTAACGTGGACACATGGTTGAGGCCAGGTGTACATGAACAGACGAGCTAACCCGGAAATGAAATTGCGAGACCGAGTTTGCTCCATTGAAAATATGTTGAAAATGCGATATATCCATTTGAAAAATATCACTTGACGTGTTCCTTTGCAGGGAAGGCTGACGCATTGCTAAGCACTGGGAGGACTGTACGTCTTTGCATACTCTTAGGTCATCGAGCAAACCTGGTCGATGACCTAAGAGTACGCAAAGATGCTAAAACGCAGAGTAGCGAAACGTGGCTCTTCCCGGATCTTTACATACGTGCAGATTTGGCCTTGAGTGGTTTCATTCCCAGTGGGGTCATGCCCATGCTTAAAATGTATGCACTCTTCATATTGTAATATGCTTTTGATGAAAGTGTCCAGTAAATGGAATATATTTAAAAGCGGATAGACCCACGGTTTACCTTCTATTATAAAAACCTCTTAGGGAACTACTAGTAAAATATGAGGGCACTACATAGGACACAACATGAAGATAGAGGACAATAGCAGAACGGAAATTGAAATGACAGCACCGTTTATAGGTAATTACTAGGAATCAGTGGGAGGCATTACAAAGACGTAAAAGGTCATGATGCACATTATGCTTATGATAATGACCCTGTATATCAACACTGTGTTCACATTGACATCACAGGAAGGAATGCTACTCACCTTGTGCAGTTGAGAGTGGGAGGCCAGGATGGCGTCCTGCTGTTTGCAGGCATCCTCTGCCTGCTGGTAGTTGAGCTTGTAGCGGCCCATGCGGGGGTAGTAGGGAAACACCACTCCTACAGGATTACACAAGTATGACAAATAAAACGCACCCCTTAAAAATAACCGCTTTTATAGGTGTAATTCATCTTTAAAGAGCAATGTAGTTCATGACTTATGGCTCACAAACTGAAACTGTACACATACACACACACACACACACACACACACGTATGAGTAAGCACTTTTGATTCCAGCCCACGTGTACAACCTCACATACTGCCCGTTTTCTCATTCATTCTGGATGTTAACAACATAACAGCCCGGCCGTTTGTCTGGTAAAGCCCCGCTCCAACCCCCCTGGGAGTGTTGACCTTCCAGATCGAGGTTAACAAATCCCGTGTCGTCCTCCATGTCGTTGGTGACCTCACACTCGTAGCGGCCGTAGTCGGCCAGCGTGACGTTGTGGATGACGAGCGACGCGTCGCCCGGCCCCGCCTGCTCCAGAGACACGCGGTCGCGGTACGACCCAAACACCCGCCGCTGCCTGAAACACAGACGCATCATTATCTCCTCAGGATTCTGATGATGATACAATCCTGATTGTTTTTGATTATTTAATTGTTTTAATTATACACACATTAAACAGCTCATTTTAAAAAATCAAGGAGGGGGGGGGGGGGGGGGGGGGGGGGGGGGGGGGGGGGGGGCGGGGGGAGGTAGTGAATATTTGTTTGTTTGCATTAGTGCAGTGCCAAACACGACGAAGGCTGAAAAGACACAGTGTTCATAATAATAACGATTTAATAGAGTCATTATCTCTTGGTTTATGGGGTTTATGAAAGAGATTCTCTAAAAGTAGGTTTATAACGCCTGATTCCTAGTATAAATGTCTGATCATAACAACCAACGCATGAATCTATGAACTAACTAACGAGCCATGACAACATTTATAGTGATTGAACTGGCAGAACAGCAACTCGTGATATAAAAACCAAAACGTAAACTTATGTGAAACATCAAGATGCCATACCTTCCCAGGGCCACGAAGACATCCACAAACTGCAGAGCATCCGTCACCTTGGTCCACTTGATGCGGACGCGAGAGGGGTCGGTGGTTTCTGGTTCGTGGTGGTACCTGCATGGCAGGGTGATGGAGCCGCCACGGTGGGTCACCACCTTTCCCGGCGCTGTTTGGACTATCACCGCTCCCGTGTCATCCTCTGGAGACCAAAGAGGAGTTAGAGATATATCTATAGATAGATTCATATGGCCAATTTGAAGTAAGGTCTGTGTTTTGCCTATGTTTTCTTTCCGTTCACCTGGAATGTGTAAATATTTCATCATATTTAAACCAATGCATTTCATCATATTTAAACTAATGCATTAAAGCTCCATATTTCTTCTTCTTTGCAGTATTCCAAGTACATAACAATTCATGTTCATTCCTAATTTGAATTTGTTTTTGAACTGTATCCAATTGTGAGGACCTTCAACTATGTAAGAACCAGGAGAAAAGCTTCTACAATATATCATTATGACAAAGATACTTAACAGAAGTGTATTTAATTGAATTCTTGTTAACAGAATGAAAAGCCTGAATAATTGCACCGTTTAATTTTTGGTGAATTTTAAGGGGCACCACAAAGGAACTGCTAGCAAATTGGATTGGTGCTGTCAAATATAATGCACTATGCCCTTTTATTGTACTGTCACATTAAGTCATGGGCATCAATTAAGCATATTGATGTTTTTTATTACATCAAAATGAGAGTGCTTCCCTTTTTATGTGCTCCAGTATATGGAGCTCATGACCACATCTAACATTGCTTTGCCTTCAACAAATCCTTAATCTAAGGCTCTTTGGAGACTAGTCAACTGAGTGTGTGTGTGTGTGTGTGTGTGTGTGTGTGTGTGTGTGTGTGTGTGTGTGTGTGTGTGTGTGTGTGTGTGTGTGTGTGTGTGTGTGTGCGTGCGTGCGTGTGTGTGTGTGTACCTGCGCACGTGGATGCACGGATGTGGTCTGTGTGTATATGTGTGTGTGTGTTTTGCTAGTCTAAGGTGACCAGATTTCTAAAATTAAGGACATTTGTAGTTTATATATCTGATATACAACATCTGACATTATTATTATTATTACTTTTTTAAAGAGACATGTGTACATCAGAATGAATCATGGGATTTTTTTGTTGCTCTGTACTGAGAGGACTCAAGGCTTTTCGTAGTGTAAAATCCTAAATCAATGTAAATATACAGTAACATATGTCTCGCATGAGAAATGCAGTGGAAGTTTTAAACACAACAATGTCTTCCCATAATCATTGCGATGTGATGCTGCGATGTACATGCCCTAATTACGTTTTGCCTATTTTAATGGTAAAGTTAGTACTGTAGTAAAGGTTTTGGCCCAATGGTTTACGAAGATGTGTTTTAAGCTTTGGTAAACCAGCCAAAAACCACAGGCTCATCGAATAAGGAAAGGTAGATATTGTATTAATAGCTTGTTGTTTATGATGGGTCATGCCTGCTTATGGTATAAAATCGATCGATTGACCCCCGAGTAGCAAGGTCGCGTCACAGCCAATAAGATAGACACATTACTAATTACCAACTGTCTGGATATTAATATTCATGAGAAAGCTAGAACCATAAAATTTATTTTATCCCTTTTACGGGGACATTCCGGGGACAGCTCCAGCCGGGGACAGGCCACCAAACACGGGGACTGTCCCGGTAACACGGAGACGTCTGGTCACCCTATGCTATTCTGCTTATTGGTGGTTGGCTGTAATCTCGGATCCAGCAGTCCTAGTATCTAAAGTCTGATTTGTGAGACTAGTCAAACTGCAAATACTAATTTACTAATAACCACACATTTATGAGCTACCAGGGCTGTGTGATTAAAAGTTGCCTGACAGAGAGAACCCACTATTAGTAAAGACGACACCCAATTAGACCTCTCTGCTACATATGTTTTGTACAAGGGGCTTCACCCCAAAGCAATTACAGGGACAACATGGTCTCAGTAAACAAAACTTTGAAACGGCTCAGCACCTGAACGAAAAGTGACAAATCACTTTTGTTGCCATACAAACTTCAACCATTTAACATTGCTGATTTTGTAATTGATTTCTTGCTCTTTGGATGTTATTGTGAAAGTGAAAGCGAAAACAGGGACATACCAAGCACGTGCACCGCTCTTCTCCATCCCCTCTCTATCTCCGCTGGCAGGGAGGTCACGCGGAGGGTGAAGTTCAGAATGACAAACGTCCCGATCAATAGCGCTTTGGCCAAGGACATAGTCAGAGGCAGGTTGGTCATCTGTTGAAAGAGTGTGGTGTTTGTATCCTGTACCGAAGCCGATAACACAAGTTGTAACGGGGGCTTCTGGGGGAGGGGGAAATTAATGCAGCTAATACAGATTGCCCTCTAATATATCGCAGACTGCTCGAGCATATCTAATGAAATAAAGAAAAACGATCCATTGGAATATATTTGAATTACAACGTTTACAGTTGGGGGTTTATTTAACAGTGCGTGCAGAGAGACATAAATAAATCGGTACTACATTCTTCCATCATGAAAACAAGATCAGTGACAAGAACACAGGCGTCTCAAAACAAAAACATACATTAGTGAAGTTCTTTGCGTAGAAATATAGGCCTATCTGTTTTTGTGGGTGACAAAACGTGTGGCTAATTAATTGGACTAACGTTACATCATATTCGACATTGTATTTAGTTCGGGGTGCCACGCAGTTTTGTTTGGAACATAGGCCCAGTCGGTTTTGGACCTATGTTTTGGACGCAGTTTACACGCACATTGCACACATATTCTTCATATAGGCTACTGCTGACCGTCATCCCATTACTTTAGTAGACTACTATTCTGACCTATGGAACTACCTCCGTTGGCATGCAGTAAAAATAATGCATGATACGAAAAACCAAGGCAAAACATTCATTCACATTGACTTACCATAAATTGTCACCATTAGTTTGTTTAAAAGAAGGCTAGATGCTCCGGCGTGCGCCTTTTTACGATTGTAGACTACTATAACGATGAGGCTTTGTTGTGGGACTATTCTCCGTTATCTAACCCCCTGTACTTAGCTACTGTCCCATCGCAGTTTTCTCGCAATGCAGGGGATTCACTAGTGTTGGTAGGTCCTGCAGTGTAGCAATGACGTAGCGCAATTTCAGCGTACAGCTGTACAGTGAACAGCGTAGCACTTGAAATGCAATCAGAGGGTATGGTTTGTAGTGTGTTATTCTGCTTAACTACAGTAGCCTACCATCCACACAGTATCAAGCAAACATGCAAATGTACAAGTCGGTGTTCAATTTGCACTGCATATTTTTGTTATTATTATTACGGAGATATTGTTAGCATACAATACACACGAGCAACAATGATTGAGCATTATTACAAAGGTCCAGTTGTATCCTGTGAAACACCGTCGTATAGCAGCGTGGGGGATTAGCTCAAATGGTAGAGCGCTCGCTTAGCATGCGAGAGGTAGCGGGATCGATGCCCGCATCCTCCAATCCTTTTCCTGTCTAAAAAAGTTTCACTTTTTTTAACAGTTCCCGTTTTGTAGGACTTAAACCCAAACAGCTCCTTCGTAACCTACATCCACATATATTGCCCGGTGATCGTATTTCAACCGTCGATTTGGATGCGCATCTCAGTTGTAACTAGAATCCCATGGGATTTCTAACCATGGGATTGCCTTTGTAAAGGCCACGTTTGATTTAGAGTCTGTCACACACACAGAATGCATTGCTGGCGCCTGCAAGTATGACTGATGCCACACTTCAGCACAAACAAGGTACGGTGGGGAAAATTATTAGCTGGGCCTTTGTCTTCTACGTGTATTCTCTCTCCTCCGTGTTGTCACGTTGTTCAGATAAGTACCGGTGTAATTACGACCACGCTGTTATTGATGGCAATGAGCTACACAGCAGTTTTGAAGTACGCTATTTATTTATGTGAAACATCTCGACATAGTTCTCCTATTGTCAACGGTCACTGTCCGCAATGTACTAGGCACGTGCAGACGAGAGGGTGGCTACTGCGGGCAGGGCTAAGTCATTTCGATCAATATAATGTCTACCAGAGTTTAGTTCTGTGGCAAAATATGCAACAAACCGGTTCGCAGATCTGCTTAAGTGAAATCGTCTTCGTTTAGACACGCGTTGCATTCAGTGAATAATTACACCAGGAAACACCATTGGAAATTCCATGATTACATGCTTGGCGATTTAATTTAATGGCACAATTAAAACAACATCACAGGATTTGGTGCTAATTATAAATGGCCGTGGCACAGCGACAATACCTTTTTGTAAGTAGCCCGTTATTTTTGATTGGCTTTTTGATTGGACACTGCTCTCCGAGATGTCTTGCACGAGGCCGCTCCACACAGATGTGTTCGAACTGCTTCTAAAACATTGATTAAATGATCCTTTTGACAGAAAGATGCAAGGAGGGGGGGGGGGGGGGGGTGCAGGGAGGCAGCCATGTCGAGAAAGAGAAGAAATATAGAGACCTCGAGCACATGGCTTATTCAATGTGCCTATATAAAATGCTAGTTTTCTGTGAGTACATTGTTGCAAACAGTGGTAGACGAAACCAAGGACAACGTTGGACAGAAACTGTTGGAGCGTAGCATGGTGTCTTCCCATTTGAATTGAGCAAAAAAACTCTTTCAAGCGGACGGTATGTTACTGTTCACCAGAGGTACGTACCTATGATTGACAGCACTTGGTGGTAATACGATATACATCTTCCACAGCACACTTACTGCATCACTGTCCAACACAGCATAACGATAAGTGGCAGTAGCTGAAGTGGCTATGGCTGTATCTTTAGCCATGGGTGCATGGTGTTCCTTGTCTTTGCTATAGTGTCGATCCCCTTACACACACACACACACACACACACACACACACACACACACACACACACACACACACACACACACACACACACACACACACACACACACACACACACACACACACACACACACTCTCTCTCTCTCTCTCTCTCTCTCTCTCTCTCTCTCTCTCTCTCTCTCACACACACACGTGTATTTGCTCTCTTTTCCCTCCAGAAACTCTCTCTCTCTCTCACACACACACACACATAAACATGCGTACATACACAATATTACACTCCTACAACAAAGGAGAAACACAAAACTGTTGAGCAAAACAAATCTTTTATTTAGACATTTGGAATATTGCACAAGGCAACCATTATTACACTCAGTTCACCTCTCAGAATAATGGACCATTATTTATCTTTGTATTTAGTGTCTTTCTCCTCACTGTTGGGCAGGCCTGTCTGCCCTGGGAACGGAGCGATCTTCAGGAAGAAGTAGGGATTACTGTGAACGCGCAGGGCCACCAGGATGGGGATGAGGGCGTAGAGAACGTTGGTCGTCAACACACACCACAGCGTATCGCCGGGGATCCGGAATGGAGCTGAGGTGCGTGGATGGAGGGAAGCCCCAATATGGGCCCACTGGCACTGAGGAAAGAGGAAGAGAGAGTTAGATGGTTGGGGGTGAAATTATGTAACGGCAAGGACAGGATAGTGTTGTGGCTACGGTGTTCCAATGCCCAACTAATGTCCACAACCTACCTGCAGGCATTCATAAGCAAGAGGCCTAAATCCCCTCTGCTCCTTTATGAAATGCATCCGAATTCACCCTTAGTCTCTTTGTCTGCTAAAATTCCTTTTTAGTCAAAAGTAGTGAAGGTCATGTTTGCCATGTGGACAAGCACAGAGAAATACTGATTTATTATCTGCCGTGTTGTGGATAGAAGACACACCACTTGTGGCACGTACATTCCCCGCGCATTTAAGGAAAACCACACTACTACGAAAAAGCCATCACACAACCCACCCGTTGATGGGTTTGAATTACAGATCAGACTCCCTTCTGCCCTCCCTGTGTGAAACATGTTGTGCTGTTGACACGGATGTCAAACCCATGCTGTGTTGAAACAAATGTATATCAATCTCCTACAGAATAATCATCCACTTTCCAACCAGACTGATTTGCAATATGGTCACTTCAGAGAAACTGCATTAGGCCATTTCCACACACCAGCTCAATGTATAAATGCATTTTATTGCCTCTGCTTTTGGCCTTCCATAGCCACAAGATGGCATTTTCCACCTCCCAAAAAGCCTTTTAAGTGGATTAAGTGCATTGCCATTTGGACAGGCAAAACGTATATTTGGGAAAACTGATAAATAATTGTGACGGGAACAGACATCTGCGACTCTCCAAAGTCAACCTGCACAAGAGAGAAGACATAAACAGTGTTTTTGCCAATGCTAGTGAATAATTTAGAATGGACACAAAAACAGTGTTGTTACATTTACCCAGCATAGTGTGGACATGCCCTTAGTCAATGTTGGGGAGAACTTGCGGTCAACAAGATCCATCAGCAAGTCCGTTTCATTCAAGGCCATTCATTGTTTGTTTTCAACACAGTCAAGCATCAGCTCCTGTCCCTGTAGATGGTGTCACAGGGACTATATAACAGGCGGCAAAGCTACTAAAAAGTTTGCGCTGATACTTGATCAGCTAACTTCAGCTGACCACTTCAGCGTCTGTCTCCCGCCAATGTGCAGATTTACTCTTGTGGGAAATCAGACGGTTCCTGAAGGAGGCATCAGCGTGGGATCTTGTCCAGCCGCTAGTCATTTCACGGCTCGACTGTTGCCACAGTGCAGGCTGTTAGGACTTCTACAAGTGATTGAAAAAATGCAGCTGCACGTCTGGTATTCACCCAACCTGAGCGAGGCATGTTACACCTCTCCTCGGCTCACCCCATGGGGGTCCCTGTAGCAGCCTTCGTCGAGTTCAACTCTTTGATGCTGCTGGTCACTGGATCTGCACCCACACACATTGCATCATTTTTCATTCATAAAGCCTATATATAAACTTTGCACTCAGCTATTTTACTCCTGTCTAGTTTATTTTGAGACATAGTTCAATGTGGATGGTATGCCTTGGCTGCTCTTACCCTCACTTGTATGTTGCTTTGATAAAAACTGTGACTAAAATGTATCTAATTGTTTCAACCTTGAATCACTTGTACACTTACCCTTCACAGGAAAGTCTAGTGAATATGGATTTGCTTGCCAGCCCAATTGATTGGACAAATTCTTTTATTTCCACGACCCACAAAGCCACTTCTTGTCTCTTTTCATCATAATCATTTGTCTATAGATAATTTCAAATGAAGAAGATTGCATTGCATAGAGTGTTTGTTTTATAGTGCGAGGACTCTGCTGAAGCAAATTATGGGAATCAAGGCAGAGATAATAGTATACGGTCGATACAACATTTGTTACTTGGAAGTATGCAGTCTGAACTGCTTGGATTGCCATGACTGTCCCCTGGCGGTCTTACCTGGATCAAAGCCCCTGAGAAGAACATGGTCCAGTCTGGCATCCATGTACACCCAGGCTTGAGGAGACCATAGACAAACGAGCCCAACAGGGGCAGCCCGTAGAAAAGGAAGTGCAGCATCTGCAGGAAAACAGCAGAATATCATTAGCAGCAATAGCAAGTGTCTCTTTTAATGCCTTTTTATCCTCAAAAGTGCACGTTGGGCATCTACTCCTGACATTTCCTGAAACAGTAAACCATTGTGCAGTCGGATAGAGTTTTAAAATACAAGTATAATTTGAAATATTTTGACTTATGAATGCACAATGAATCTGATTGAAACTCTACTCAACTAAAAAAATGATCTGCTGTGAATTCTTGTATGTAGCTGATCAGAACTGGAATGTGGTCATAACCTGATGGAAGTGCACACCAACACACTCCAAAGGAAGAGCTCATTTAAAATCTATCAATGAAATGAGATACACACCCATAATGTCAAACTTAGGCTACACTGCACGGATCCACTGTTGTTTTGAAAATCAGATCAAATGCGTGTTCCATGTTTCCTGCACTTGGCAAGATCAATTTAACACATATGACATATTATGTGACCTAATTGCTGTGACCAGTTAGTAAAGAAGCTACTGATGAGATTTTGAGTGCATTCTTTTTCCTCTTTTATTCTTATTTTTATATTCACACGTCAAAACAATTTCCTTCACACTGAGCACAAAGGACATGTTTTGAATAAAAGCACAATAAAGGAACTCTTGACTTTTTTGCTGCTGTATAATAGCTTTACGCCACGTCACTGAGCACTCTTTAATCCCAGTCTTTGGGTGCAGATTAATTCAAATGAACGTCTCATCGGAGGGCCAATCAAAAACGCCCTTCAGCCTTTTGTTTGAGTGCATTCCCAGAGCTTCCGCGGTCATCCGTCACATGTAGTTCATCACAGTGGATGATTAAAATGGCGGTTCAATGCAAGAGCAGCGTAACCCTTTGACTGCAACACACCAATCCCTAATGACCTCCCTCAACCACACATCCACACGGGACTCACAAGTTGTCTATAACCACACACGCACACTCTCACAAACTATACACACACATGCACACTTCCGAAATAGACCTAGACAAGGCATGCTTTAAATGCTACACACACACACACACACACACACACCCAGCGTGATGCTGAGGTATAGGTGCGCTGGTTAGGGATTAGCTTATCAAGTTCTCAGCATGCAGTTCGCCCGTCTGATCAATGAAATGCAATTGTGTCTGGACAATGACAAGGTCTTTGGATAACCTATTGACAGGCCTGCGTACTGCTAGAAACACATACACACACACACACACACACACACACACACGTACCCTAACACAACCAGTCGCAACAATGGACTGTTTCAATGCTTAAACACATGCAACGGACCACAATGCATGATGCAATGCAATGCACCTCTTAACCCTTTTCTTATTGTTGCAGTTATGACAAATGGGTAGCATACACAGATACATGCGACACACACACACAGCAGCCTGTAGCAGTAGTTGAAATGTGAACACCCTTTATCCATCACTCCACGCTGCTTTAAATACCCAGCCACATAATAGACTGTGGACTGGGAGCCAGGCTGCTCACCATTTTGTGTGTGTGTGTGTGTGTGTCGCAGTTTTTAGTTTTAAACCTACCATCATAAATGTAACAAATACAAATTTGGTAGATGCTTTTTAGTGTCATAAAGACAGGAAACCGAAACACCGTCCTTGGCAGTGTTAATGGTATGCACTATCAGTTGAGCTAGAAGGGATCAATCAGGAAATATAAGGAAAACAAACTCTAACTTTTGAACTAGAAGATTTTGGTAAAAGATTGTTTGGTTTTAAACCTACCTACGTATTTATGTAATACATGAGATTTAGTTGATGTTTTTTAGTGCCCTGAAGAAAGTAGTAACAGAACAACTGACCTTGGAAGTGTTAATGCTATGCACTACCAGGTTAAAAAACTAAACATTTTGGAGACCTGATTACCGGGAATACAGCCGTTGATAAATTTGAGCAAATCAGGGGCTGAGCTATAGTCGTTACCAATTGGGAATAATAAAAAGAAGAATCCTTACAATATCAAAAGGTATCCACAGATACTCTGTGTATACCTAATAAGGGAGAAAGGAACAACCCACCATAACTTTGGGGTAGCCCACAGGATCGTTCAGGTAGGGCTCATATTGCTTTAGGTAGACGGAACAGGCTTCTAGCGGGGAATTGAGAGCCACCTACATGCACATACAAACACAGAATACGAAACCACTTTTCCAATTCAAAATTCTTGCATTGACAATCATTACGTATTAGCACAACAACAAGCATAGAACAACAATTATGAACTGGTATGCATGCATTTGCATTAAACAGTATGCATGAAACGGTATTAAAGAGGCAGAGTTAAATCATCTTAACCTCCAGGTAAACAGTTATTTTTAGTGAGTCCGTTGTATTTATTACCAGTCCTCTGAGGATAGTGAAGGCCATGGCGGATAACAGGAGCAGTACCAGCACCAAATCCTGGGGGCGCCAGATCAACTTCATGGTCTGCACATGGTGGGCCTGTAGCAGGACACCAAAGGCAAAACAAAAAAGTTCAAGGTCATAGTTTCTAGCACTATATTCACATTCAAACATGTACGTATATATAGGCAGGATCAGGATACTCTGTTTTGTGTAAATACACGTATGTAGTACAGTCTATAGATACTCTCCAAGATATTTTAAACTCACATTGTATCCACCAATGAGCGGTCTGTCCTTGGCCCGAGCGAACAGTGTGATCGTCCCCCATACAGGTATCAAAAGGAACACAAAGTTGATCCAGAAAGCTGGACGGATTTCCGACCCATATTTACCTGCCAAAATGTAGAAACAGTGGGTGTGAGAGAGAGAGCGAGAGAGACAGTTAGTGGGGTGTGGGGGTGTGAGAGTGTGCTATGAATTCAATTCTAAATGTGGAGAATCCGGCTAATTTGATATTCCAAATGTTCACACACACCTAGGATTTATCGTGCTATATTATCAGAAACTCTTAAGCATTATTTTAATCACTACCATGGTAGTATCTTCTTCTATCGAAATAGAGGCATTCGAGTCGGTTGCCTAATTCACAGAAGATGTGGGCTAACAATATCTTTACATACAGAAGAGCTACTCTCCTGACACTATAATCAGAGGAAGTCAGTGATGGATCGACAGATGTTAAGTCCTTATTGCTTGTCTAAGCATGCAGGCTATTAAAGTGGAGTAGAGCAATCACTGCACACTGCGGTCAGATATAGGTCACATAAAAAATATTAATATGACCAGCCAAGTAATAAAAATGTATGATCTGTGTAAAACAATCTGAACTGACTGTAGTGTCAGCATCTGGTTTACTTCCAGATCTCTTATGTCCCTTTACCTGCCCACAAGAGGTGGTCTTGTGGCTTGGTCTTCATGATCCTGTAACCTGGGGTTATTTTGTATCAAGTTGGCACGTGGGTCCTAACTGGTATCAACGGACACATGTGCACATTCAGAAAGGCACACCTTCCCTTGCATACAATCACACTAATTCTAGGTTGTTAATATTGGTACCAAAAAACTAGCACATATCTTAAAAACTAAGGCTGAGGGACACATCACTACATGCTTATACTGACAAAACAAAGGAGCTGATCGCCTTCAGGTAAGCTTGAACTCCCTTTGGAAACTGAAAAAACAGATGCTCAAACTCTGGGCTTGAGTCGCAGCTTCGGAAGGCAAAGCAAGGCCATTGTATATTTTATTGGTTGGGCAACGGTGGAGCTCCACGGTAGCCCAAATGTTTGCTCGACTAAAGCCCAGATAGAGTGACTGGTGGAGAGTGGATTAGCAGATTACCCAGCCTCACCTGAGACGATGCCAGTGATAAACACACTCATGTTGGCACAGAGAGAGCCGGCCCAGAACAACCCCATGGTTCGGTAGGTCTTCCTGGGAGGATGGACAGGGAGAACCATGGCAATTAATGCTTAGCAGGTTGTTGTTCAGTTCCAAATACATAGTAATGCGAATTGTTCTGAGCCTGAGCACAGTTCTGTCAGGGAGATCACACAAAAGGCGCCATTTAAAAAGTATTTATTTTCAGCAATGGCTCCACACCATGGCTAGATCTGGATCTGGAAGTGGATCTTACTTTACACATTAAACTCTTGAACTCAGTGAGGGTACTTTCTAACTGATCTAAGACAGACTCGTCTTTTTATACTCTGTTTTTATTATGTTTTTTTAATATGCTGTTTTTTGTTTTTCAATAAACCTATATTATACTCTTCTTTTATTTGCAGCCGAGTGAATGGATTGCATAGAGTAGGTGGGCTGTAAAATGGTGATGTAGAAGAAGCTATGAATCCGAGAGAAGAGTTAGGAAGGCATCAACTAGGAGATTAAATCATGAGTTCATCATAACAAAGTCAATATGTATCTGGGACCTGAGAGAAATCCATCCACAGAACCGTGGGAATACAGCGAAAACAAAATATTCCTCTGCAACCTTCGCGATACATAAAGATGGAGCGTATCATTCACATTTATGATTGCTTCCCTAGATACCTTGTTTGAGGCTGCGTAACGGCGCAGTGACGGTGGAAGTGGTGATGCCCCTACCTGTCTGTTATCCTGCTGATCATCATCAGGTACATGACGAAGTGAACTATCCCATCCCAGTAGCACATCATAATGCCATAGGCTGAGCCCAGGTACGGCTCTCCCTAGAACACAGACATCAAATATAGATCTAGTGATTATAGTTTTTCAGGCCTCTGGCTATGGAATGTCACCAAATGTCATCATGTCACTGTATAGTTTATGCATTATATTGATTTTTTGGAAAGCTTGAGTTTGAGATTGAGTTTTCATTTACAAACACTTCACCTACCTAAATAGATTCAATAATTGTTGTCAGCATGCTGTACATATACCATAAGGTGACTTACTGTTTTCTCATAGAATTCTAGGAACCCAGAAACGACACCATCTTGTTGCAAAGCGCTTGTTAGGTCAATGACACACGTGAAGCAGAAAACAGCAAACACTAGAAATAAATAAAAAAGGTGTGATACACTTTCATTCATTTCAATGAAAGACTTTCATGACCCATCATAATCATACATGACTCCGTTCAATTTCTGGTACTTTGTTGGTCCTAGACTCCATTGAAAGGAGTCAGATCCACAATCCCAAGCTGTTTTATTCAATTGGTTCTGGAGTTCAACCCTGGAATTCATGACTTGCTAAGCAGCTATGTCTGTGGAACAAATGCCATTCAGTAGTCCTAATGACTGTGATTGAAAGCGCCACTCTATTCCATGTAATTACCCATTCTGCTCCATCAGTCTATTTATAAAAAGAAAATAACAGAGCACATGCCTGAACACTCAATTCTATAAAAACGTCTGAAGAAAACACAAGTAGTTTAAAAACATCTTCAACCATGTATTTTCACCTGTCCGCTTTGAAAATGTTTTTTTTTTTCTGGGACCCTCATTGTCTTTTTCTCGATATTATTTGACATCTTTTCTTTAAAACATTTCCCTCCATCCACTTGGCAATTAATTTCGGGTTCGTAGAGATGTTTCTTATCTTTTTGGGCAGTAACATATGAGAACACGTGAACAAGAGTGACTTCCCACTGCATTGACACTGCTTGGAACTAGTACTAGGAGTTGTACTTGGAAACATACCAGTTTCAAAGAACAGAACATACATGTCCAAGGTCCAAGCAGATCCACTTGTTATTTTGTTAGGGCAAGTTTTATAATGTCATATATCAGAATATGCTATGGCTATTATGCAAATTGCATGATCTCCATATTTACACATGATGAAAATGTAGACTATTCTTTATAAACAATAAAATAGGGGTAATATTATAATATTGAAGAATGCCATTGTAGAGTTATCTTGCCCTATTGCCACATGGGGGTCATAACTAATTCCAAGGCTTAATGCTTTTCAGCGCTTTTCTGTCATTTCTGTCCTTCAGGCACATATACACATGGGCAGGAGTATGTGTACACACAGATACAAATCAACACAACCCTTATTGCATGGAAAGACATAAACACACACATCAACTGTAATGTGAACTGTTGTCTGATGTGTAATCCTTGGGGGAGAGATATGTCTTTGGCATCTAACAGGAGACATAGGAGGGGGATTATGGCTCCAGAAACGGTGCTCATACCCCTCTGGTGTTTTTGATATACCGGTATTGTTTTGGTTGCTGATATACAATCAAATAAAATAAACTTTCTGCCGTGATGATATTGCCATTGGGAATATTGGGGCATGTTTGAGTGGGTATTGAGGTCTTGACTACTGGGCTCTGAATTGCTAACAAATGGTTGATGGAGGTCTGCCAAAAATGATGTCCTTTGGATGGCTTCCATTTTAGAAAATGAGGTAAAAGCCATTGTGCTATAAATGACCTGACTTTCTTAAATTACATTATACACCTTTCACCTACAACATCTCTTAAACACAACAGTGTCGTTTGTCTTGAAGTGTCAAGGTTTCTGTACTGTAGCATAAAGTCTAAATTAAATGTCTCTGCTATATTACATATATTAACCAATGGACTTATTCAAGTGTCACAAATGCCAGTGTGGGTTTAATTTTTACTCTAATCCCTGAACAGTGGAAGCAGCTTTTCGAATAACAAATGGATACACAATGAGAACAATTCATGTTTTCAATCCAACACAGGGTTCTGAGAAGGTTCTGGAAATCCTTTCTTCAAGGGTTAAGGCTTTTAAAATAAGTCTCAAGCCACTTCAACAATGTTGGGAAATACATTCGGTACATTAGGAATTACAATTCTATATGTTACCAAAGAATAAGACATCTTTAGGTGGGTTGCCATGAGTTATGAGGAAGTAGAACAGAAATACGAGCACCAAAACAGCGATTCCAACCTCCAAGATCACGTAGGGCCTGGAACAGAAAACCACTGTTATCCATTCATATTTGGCAACTGAATATTTGAGATCTAGCTCAGTTATAAAGTAAAGTAATCAACGGTGTTAAGCTTTATTTCAATTGCTTTCAGTACATAGTTACCTTTCGATTATTAACTGCAGAGCTATTATGAATTTTCACAATGTTGTGCTAATCTCTTAACCCATTAAAGGTGATTTATGTACGATTAGAGAGTGGTAAAGAGACAGATCAGGAATTGAAACTGAACAACCAAAAAAATGTCCCCTCCTCCTCTGCAGCTAAAAAACAAATCACAATTGGCTCATACAGAGGCAGATGTAGTCAACTCAACACAGATAATTTCACATTTCACTAACTAATAACAGATTGCTACACAATTTCTAACAAATTACACTCAAATAATAGCTCTTGAATATATACAGCACCTTCAGAGTCTACAGGCGGGCCAACAAGTAGAGCTTTATATTCTATTTTGCTGAGGTGTATATGAAGCCAAAGTCGAAGATCAAGTATGTTCGGAAAATGTGTACCAGTCATGTACTGTGGCATGTCAATGAGGGAAGATAAATATGCTTAGGGCATCATCCTCTCACAAAAATAACAACTTATTTGGAAAGTTACCATGTAAGAAAGCCAAACAAAAGAATGGTGAGAGGAAAAGGAAAGGAAGGTTCCCTCGCTATCACTGCGATTCTACAGCATAAGAAAGATTTATGCACACATACTGTTTGTTTGCAGAATGGAACAGCACAAGGCACATTGTGTGTCAGGAGCTATTTATCAAACTCCTCTGCACAGGTTGTATTGATTTTCAACCTCCACATACTGAAAGAAGAGCCAACAGATATATTCGACGCAGAGTGTATGCTTTGGTAAAAATAAAAACAGAAATACACGACAAATACCAGCCATTCAACGCCGTAACGTGGCAAACCTGCAGTTACCGTCTACTTATCATAATTTGCTAAACAAATATGAGTCATCAACGAACAAGGGGTCGGATACAGTTGTGTAAACCAAACAAATGTAACAGCTAATTGTGTTTGAGCACTTCCGATGAACTGACCGTGATACATAGTTCCTGAGGTTTATTAACTCGTGATAGTAATACTCATACTTACACTAATAGCATCAGGGTTTACCGCAACCTGGAGAGGAGATGCTTACTTTCAGCCACTAAGTGAATCACCTGCTCAATCATGACCAATCATTTGTTGGCAACTAAATGCAGTTTCTGTTTTACGTCTACAAGTAGTTTTTACGTGTATATAATCGCCTATCAAATATTAAATGGAGCATCGCTTGCCTTATTATGCTGATTTATTATAAGACGACAATTTATTTACCCCCAGACTCTGCCAAGGAAGGAAGAGTTTCTTGTGTATTTACTTTTAGCAAAGAAAGAAAGACAAAAAATAAAGAAACTTACTCTTGAAGCTCGGGGATGCTGTTCATCGCATAAAGAACGCCAAGGGCAGAAAATGAAAATAAGAAAACTATGGTCTCCATCTTGTCGAACACGAATCCCTCCCTATAGAATCACAAACCTCCCTGAAATAAGAAGAATATTGGGTTTTAGTTTTAATATACTTGAAAAAAAATGGTGTTGCTACTGTTACCAGAGAAAAAGTACTATAATATAAGATATATATAAAGTTAAACAGGAATTTTTTGGGGGGGGGGGGGGGAAGGCAGCTCTTTCTCTTACCTGCTGCTTGCGCTGTGGATGGATTAATAAAATGTCTGGCCCATGGTCTTTACACAGAAAATAATGAATTGGAGACTATGACGCTTTGGGGAAGGTTATGCAAGTTGGTTTTGTCAGAGATTTACGCAAATCTTATTAGAGTCTGGTTGCTGTAGCTCGTAACGGGCCTCATTACAAGTCACATTGCAACTGTATTTTGCAATACATGCTAATCCTACATGTGGTTTATGAAATCACTCCAGATAATCTCTTTTTCCTAATTTAATTTCAGTCACTAGGTTCAAATTAAGACATTTCTAACGTGTTGGATGATGAATAAACCTTATTTTGCAGTGGTCTGTAAAACAATACAAATTTTTTGAAAAATCCTTTTTTGATAGCTTTTAGCATTTGCCAATAGTGGCAAAATATGTCCAGCAGAGTGCGCCAAATGCAAACTTAAATCGTATGAAAGAGGTCCTTTTTTTATCGGCCGTTCGCGTAACAACAAATATATTAAATCGATTTATATCGATCCATCTATCTATCTATCTATCTATCTATCTATCTGTCTGTCTATCCATCTGTCTATCAGGCAGACAGACACTTTCTGTATGTCTTTCTGTCTTTCTGTCTGGCTATCTATCCATCATGATGAACTATCGTGCCTCTTAGCTGCAAGGTGCCAACGTGCCTCTTTCCACCTTACTGCCACTTCATTCTCACGTTCATTTTCTGCCTTGTCTGCAGGACAACGAAAACCACACTATCTGACCCACAGTATCTGCATCTGACACAGACGACAAATGGCATTCTGTCATGTCTTGTAACTTGCCAGCTTGGACGTGAGCCCCACCTTGAAGTATTACACAAACACACACACCCGCACGCACGCACACTCACACACGCACGCACACACACACACACACACACACACACACACACACACACACACACACACACACACACACACACACACACACACACACACACAATATCCTTTGTTGGGAAAAGGGGGACTGTGATACCGGGAAAGCAGTGACTCTGTGTTTACTGGAAACAACTGGAGCTTTTCCAATCATATCGTTCAATAAGTCAGAGTATACAGACAGATAAGAAACGCCCGAAATAAAGGAAGAAATATTATCAAGTGTTTGAAAAATGTTGCAGTTCATTGGTAAGAAATAATGAAGAACAACTGTAATAGTAAATATTATAATTATTATTAGTTTGAAAAATACTAAACACTTAACACAATCAAGGACTTCAGCATCCCCATCTGTTCATACACTAAATTACCTCACCTCGTGCCAAACAATGCTTTAGTCACTAGCTGCCAAGACACACAGCATTGCAAAGCTGTCTGCAACGGTGCAACCCTTACGTTGTTAAATCATTTTGATAAATCTTGGTTGACCAACTTGACCACAAGTTGATTCATGTATCGGTAATGAGAGCAATTCATAGCCTCACTGATGTTCACAATACACATCATTTCATGCAGGGTTATGAGATGTATTTAGGCCTTTATATAATATATAATTATATTTACAGCTGGAATATTTTGCTAACACATCATATAATGATCAATTGCTGATTTTCTTTGAAAAAGAATTGGTCCTAACTACCAAAATTGCCTTTAACTGATCATGTGAAAGATAATGACAAATGATTTACATGTCTAAATAAGCGAAAGTTGAATATACTACATGTTCATTTAAATGTATTTGATATTTTTCAAATGGCATTAAACCATAATGGGTATGTGATATTTCAAAGTTGCTGAAAGATTTAATTCTAAAGATGACGGTATTATAGAGTCCAGGAATTTACATAAATAAAAAACTCAAACGATGCCCAGCCTCATACTTTAATTTGTTACATCTCCAATTACCAGTTGTATTTCCTACAAAACACACATCTTATCTTCATAATGATTTTGGCTGCCTTATAACCGTGTTATTTATTATTTATGGACTGTTTTAATTGTTGATCATCTTAATAATCGTATGTTACATAGGCAATTATAACCTTCTGTTTAGTCCTGAATGAAGGCCTACAACCGGCGTCCCCGATTTAGTGAGGTATTTTGGGCTAGAATTTTGAGGTCCACTTTGGCCCACAACAAACAAGATTGCGTGACGACAGCAGCGGAAATATCTGCTTTCGTGTGTTCAAAATGGCAGCGTCTCAATCAGGAAGTGAAGAAAACAACTGAGAAGAATAAGTTGATTCAAACCCAATTTCCCGGCCAATTCGACGCAAGCTGTTATTACATATTATAGCGTTACTTGGATATTGGATTTATAACAATACAAATACGTGGTAAGTGTACTGTACGGTCTTTTAAAGGGAAGTGAAGCGTCGGTAGTGTTTTACTGGACGCGTTCGAGGCAGCCTCTCCTTGGCTCACACGTTTTATACACCGGGATAGGCCGGGGTTTGGGTGATCGTTATACGAGAGTCGTATCAAATGGGGAAATGTTTTTATTTAGTATAATTCTAGTTAACCCTACAATCTGGTTTGCTTTGTTGAACTGAACGAAGTCACATATAGCTTTTTTTTTAATCATAGCACACTGTAAACAACAGCAAACGCTGCTTATAGTATCATACTAAACAGGTGCATTAGGCCAGTAACTATCATCCGATGGCTGTTTGTGTATTTGTGTTGAAGTGTGCTAAATTGGCCAAATCAATACTGCAATTGTTTCCGATTATTTATTAGAATCAACGGTGAGAAATCCAACATCGTTGTTTTGGTGTACGTGGATATTGAAACGAGCATACCCAGAGGCAGAAAACTCCGCTATGCTAATCGAGCTAGCCTCACCATCGCGAGTTTTTACAAATATAAGGAATCGGCTTGGCCAAAACATTATACTGGTACATGTGAGGTTACTTGGTTCGTTTAGATGTCGTATATAACCGACCAATTGGCTTTATTATTAACGCAATCCAAGGAATTCCTTCGTCGTCCGACGAGCTAGCTCATAGTTAAAGCGGTGCGAACAGGGCTCGCGTCCTTGCCTTCCTTTGTGTGTATGTGGACTTTTGTCTTTGAAGTACGGTTTCGAGAAATAAAGACCCCCAGAGCCCACCATCCGTCGAATTAATAACTGTATATGCATTATCACCGAACTGCAATACTCAACATGAGGTTCTAATGCCCCGTACTGACCCATATATAGTGATTAAATTAATTTGTTTCTATAATTGTAGCACAATCTTACTTTAAATAATCGAGTGTTACCCAAGAACAGTTTTGGTGGAGAGCTCACTCATTGTGTTTGATGTAATATTAAAATTGCTATTAGAATTATAGAAACGAACCGTCATTAATGTGATATAACTCAGGATTGAGAAGTCCGCGATGCTTTGCGACTTTAAACGTTGTGTTGGGCTGAGCGTGTCTGTTTTTATTTACTATATCGTTTCCATAAGATACTGATTCATTAAAAAGTTTCATTACATGTTTTACTTTTATAAGACCTATAGCCTACTGGCCAGACTCAGTGCTGTGAAGGCCTGTCCGTACGTGTGCAATGGGGGAAAAGTTAAACCGGGGGTTTAATGAATTGAAAGATGAACGGCATTAGCGCTTGGAGGGCCTTCAATTTACTTCTGTTCTAAAGATTGAAAAAAATATAAATGGCTCAAGAGAGTTTTCGAACGTGACACAGAAGACAAATGGATTTGGAGTTATTTTAGGAGTTGTTTAGTAGGCCAATCAACTGCAAGATATAAAGGAGACAGTTTCTGTTCTTTGTCTGCGCAACTATTTCCACTGTTTAGTTTCTAGTGTCTTTATTGCCTGCAGCCAAGGCCAGTTAGTCAAGCCTAATGCAAGTCTCGACACAGGTTGCTATGGTGGCTGGTTATCTTTCCAATTATGTAATTTCCCCTTGTTGAAGGATACTATTTGCTGATTGTGAAGTGAATGATATGTCTTCCCTCTCCCATCTTTCTGTCCGTTTAAAGGCCCATAGACCTGATGACGTAATATGTGCCTTTGGGATCGCTGCCGTCTCTTCTTATTGGCACCAGACAGTTTGTTTAACTATTAGTGTCAAGCAGAAATACAACCTTCAAACCACACACTCCTTCCCCGCCTCCCCAACTACCTCAGCCAGCCTCTCTCCTGGCCGGTCCACAGCTTGGAGCCCCAGAGCTGCTGGATCAATAGAGGTCTGTTCATGCCCTGTGGTAACATAGAAAGAAGGGGGATTCAGAATATAACATGTCTTTTGTATGTGTAAGTTTGACAAAATAAAATTTTAAGATTTGGTATATGATGTAAATGTAGATATATGCTAAAGGCCAGTGAACAGGGGCTGTTTAATTGTAAAGGTAGCTTATGTTCGGCCTACACCTTTTCAGGAATTGGATGATCGTTACATGAGTGGTAGTGTAAAAAAAATAAGAAGCAAATACTCTTCGGTTTGATTGTAGGAAAAAGGTGATGACTATGAACTGCTGTATTTGACCTGTTTTAAGTATGTAAGCCTGGTTTCTGCACCATGCTTGAAGTAGGTTCAGGAAGTGTGGATGGAGCAGGGTGAGTGTGTATTTTTGGCCTGACATTGGTGCAATGCACAGGTCTGCTCCCGGTGCATATTCGTTTATACTGTTCATATGTTTTGTAGTCTTGGGGTAGAAGAGACTGTGTACGCAACACAGAAGTACATATTTACTCATTTATTGCAAAGCCCCTCATTCCTGATTACTCAAACACTGGGTGATGTAGTTTAAGCTGCCTGATGAAAGAAACACTCTCTTTTCAAACAACCAAGCAGAGGCTCTTCATTTACTTTAGTGCTTTAGTAAATAAATAGACTAGTTGTAATACTACAGTTCAGGCAGCACACACACAAATGCATAATAATGATGCATAGAGTAAAAGTCTGATTTAAGAATTGTCTTCACTCCATCTGTTCGCTTCAAAGGACCAAATCCCCAGTGTAATTCAGCCAGCAGAACATTATTTCAGGTTCAGCGATTCCACTTGCCTTAACCCAATCCCCCAACCCCCCCACCCCGGTATACCGCCATCAACCCTGCCTCGAATTAAACCAGGGCTATAAATTTCAGTGCAGGCCGCCTCTGACAATAAATCTCCGGCTGTTCAGCGGTGACAATGAGGGGCGCAACGCAGCAAGCTGTGGACCGGGGCTCTGGGAATGGTGGAAGAAACACTAGGGGACAAAATGCATCCATACAGTCTCTCTCACACATTCACTCACTCACACACACACACTTATAGACAGGGGTGCCGCTACCATAGAGGGATGTTTGTCAGGGTAACTGTATGTAAAACCCCTCTGTGCCAGGGTTTTCATACAGTTTCTCTCTCTCCATGCCCAACCCTTCCCAATCTGTGTCAGTGATCATTTTTATGGCCTGTAGGGTGATTGGAGTAAGAGTGAAAAATGTGGTGTGGAGGAGGCTGCTGGTGGGGGGGGGGGTCTGGTGATGTCGGTGGGGGGAGTCAGGAAGAGCTGAAAGCTTAGATTGTGTCCTCTGTTTTCCTGGAATCTGGTCTTCACAGTTCATGTATTAATCATGGATGCTCAGTCAGTACGGGAGAGGGACACAGATCAAGAGAGGGAGAGAGTGCATGTGAGTGACATGCTTTTTTGGAACCAATGTGACTATAGTTTTCTCTCTCCGTTGGCATGTCTGAAGAAGCAGATGAGTTAAATAATGATGGCTGTTTCAAAGCTCCCGATGTTCCATTTAGGGGCCAGAGCTTCAGGGTGTGTGGGTGTTTTCCCAGGCTGCATGGGGTAGGCCTGTAGGAGATGACTGAAGTGTAACCAAGTGTGCCCTGCTCTGCCGACCCCATGGCTGCATCTGTCCCTACTGTTGACTGTGGAAAAAGTGCGGTAACGCTCTTCTGAGAAAAACCCAGCCGATGTGATTTAAAAAATGGGACTAATCCAGGAAGGTATTAGTTGCCCTACTAGTGATTGAGTATAAATACTGCATGCCTGTCATATTCCCGAGATGGACTTATCAAGGTTGTTTCGAAATGTAAAACTAAGTAAGATATTTTGAGTGCAGAATGGTTTGATGGCTGTATGGTAAATGTTAAGTAAATTATTTGCAGTAGCGAGGCCTATAAGGTGTGTTCCATTGAACAATTCTGACAACACGCGAGAAGACTAAAAGAAGAGGATGGAGATGTATTTTTAAACAGGCCAGCAATGCGGTACCAAAGTGAGATCTACCTCTGTTTCTCACTGCTGCATAGTGTAGATTGACTGACTGATATCCAGAAGTGACCTGGTGGGTTTTAATGGCTGGGTGGTTCAGGCCCACTCTGGGCTGGGTACAGCAGGCCCAGAATCAGAACCACAGTCTGGTTCTGGATCAGACTGTGAGAGAGGCAGACACCACAGGAAGGCTCTGACAAGGAGGGGTGGGACAGAGGGCTTAGGGAAACTATTCCAAGTAACAAAACTAAGTAGAAACTCATGTATGGCCCTCTACTTAGCAGATGGAAAGAGATAATGGTATTTAATCAAAGGCTAATATTGGGTGAATTTTAATGAATGAGGTAAGATTAGTCTAAGCATTAAGATGCCACCTCTGCTCTGGTTTTACCTTAAATCTATTCGTCAAACGTGCAATGAGCAGCAGTAGCCTACATCTGACCTCATGTCTGATAATTGCAAACCTGCATGGCAGCATCTTGTGAAGTTGTCCTTTTAACTTTTCATCCATAACTGGTGAGCAAAAGAGCAAACTTTGGTGGAAGGGGAAATATTTAAGAATGACTTCTAGTGAAAGGTGGACCAGTTTTACATCTTGTACAATACAGTGGCATGATACAGTTAACCTTTTAATGAGGTCAGCACACAGCACACACACAGAAGTACAGTCTTCTGTTGGCAAGAGGATTTTTAATAATGTTGTCAGTGCCAATCGTAAATCTTGATTAGTATAAATTAAACCTATAGGCTACCATCCTTTTTAATCTTCCGTTGCTTCATTTGTATCTCTTTTGCTTTTCGAAGTTATCTGGTAGGCCAAATGCTATTAAACTATTACATAATAGATTGTTTCTGGAAAGGAAAGGGGAAAAACGAGTTGTGCCACAGATTTGAAACTGCTGAATGTTTTTATGGTCTTTTCCATCCATTCTTTGGACACCTCCCTTGAATACACCTAGAGACTGTATGTTAGCTTAACTTAGCTACCCATTGACCCAGAGCAACCAGGAGATTGTTTTAGCTCACTCAGCCTTTTGTTTGTCATTATCCTTCTATCTGTGCAAGGGCGAGTTGGATGACAGAGCAGAGGAAGATTGGCTAAACGGGGGTCTGCTTAGTGGGTCCCTCTCGCTCCCTCTCTCTCTCGTCAGGTTGGCCTTTAATCTATTCCTGGTAAACCCGTGGCAGAAGATGTGTGGATTTGGTGCAGTGCCTGGTTTAAATTAGCACCAGTTAGCCACCGACCATACACCCTTTGTGATCTTTCGTCTTCACAAAATGTGATTGCTTGGCTCCAGCTAAATCTGGCAAAATAAACGTTTTCATAGCAAGCCACCTGACATGGAGTTGGATCGATGGTGAATAGGCTTTCGGGCTGCGTTGCTTTGAGCTAATGTCTGTCTGTATGCTGTCTCTAACAGCAAGGGTGGCTCTGTTAGTGTGACAATGCTCCAGCTGGGACGACCTGATTTGTGGCGGAGAAAGCCGTGTAAAAGGAAACCATAAACAGCATCTGTGAATACCAACAGTGCAAGAGCAATAACTGTGATGAAGCACGAGCGACAAATACATGTCATTAATCATGAACGCATAGAAATTAATCTCACTTTATCACATAACAATGTCATGCGTTTAACAACAAAGGAGAGTTATACCGCCTATTTAATTTGAATTAGTTAAGCGCTGCTATTCTGATGTGATGCACAGTCTATGGAAAGGACTAGGAAATGCAAAAAAAAAAAACAATGGTAAAAAAAAAGGAACTTGAAAAAGTCTGCAAAAATCAAGGGAACGTGTGAAGAAATGTGATTGCCAAGTGAACTGTCTTGGGTGGAGGGTTTAGGGTTGGAAACCTCCCAGATTGCTTCTGCCAATCACAGGTTTATTGGCGATTTAGAGACTCAATCTCTAGATTCTCTAAATAGGGATTTTGATGATTACATTTTGGCTACAAGTCTGTCACATAGGCCTAGATATCGGGGTTCAGGTGTCACCGAATACCTTTCAGTTTAATGTGGAGTTAGTTGTCATTATTGCCATATAATATAGTGTGTTAAGTCTTAGTTCATTAATTCCTAATGACTCAAATAACCTGATAGTTAGCATAATACCTTCTCCTCAGCTGTGCTAGTCTCCTGGTTCTGATTCATAAATATTTAAACAGGCTAAACACAATAACTGCTACCTCTTAAAGCACAATTTGTTTCAGTTTCCCAGCTTTTGATAAGCCTACAGATTTGGTTACACACAGGTCATTCGATCATTATGCTCTAGCCTGTAACCTGTCCCAATGCTCTTCCTAACTTCCTCAATGGAAAGACTGGGGTCGAGGTCTGTGTGTGTGTGGAAAAGGTGCTAATTCATAATGCAGGTTGTTTTGAATGACAGCCCCGTGTTTCCCTAGGAAGTAATTTGTTCCTTTTTATGAATATTTCATCACTGGAGTATATTAACACCGCCTCCCCACAGTGTACCCATATAACTGCATCTTCAACCAGATGTACTGGTGATGGGAATATTGGTCACCGTTACCAACTGATTCCCAGTTGCATGGCAACCATTAGGAATCTACCTGCCAACTATCGTTTGCATTTCAGACAGATGTTAGTTGCAGCATGACAACGACAGCGATGCTGTCATGACAGTGTCTATGCTCAAAGCATGTCATTTCAAAGCGTGCCTGTGCTTTTGTGTTAACTGAAGCTTCGGTCCACTCCATGCTTCTTCTGAGGACGCATAATGAGGACGAAGGGGAGCTTGCTTTGGAAGGGATTTCCTCCGTGTCTTAGAAGGGATTTAATGCCAGAGCTCAGGGTGAAGAGACCTGGGAATCTGGGTAATGCATAAAAGAGATGGCGAGGGAGGCCAGTCAACAAAATGGCAGGCTTAGAGAATGTGAAGTAAAAAGAGTGTGCTCTGTGTGTGTGTGTGTGTGTGTGTGTGTGTGTGTGTGTGTGTGTGTGTGTGTGTGTGTGTGTGTGTGTGTGTGTGTGTGTGTGTGTGTGTGTGTGTGTGTGTGTGTGTGTGTGTGTGTGTGTGTGTGTGTGTGTATTTATATAATATAGAAACATTGTAGTGGAAGGGCTGACATTTGTTGACGCATGATTGTTTTTTTTGTGTGCAAATGTTCAGGATTATCTAGGTAAAAGTATGTGAACCCCAAATGTCTATACAAATTCAAAATATAAGTCATGGTAATCCAATACACTGCGGAGTGTAAGCATTTGTCGTTCATCCATGCATGTGCATTTGTTCGCAACCTGGCTCACACCAGAGGAAGTGTGTTGATGGCAGAGATGATGATGATGGTGGTGGTGGACGTGGTGGTGTAGCGCCTCGTGAGTGCTTAGCCGTGACTTAGTCGGCTTAGGGAAGTCATACTTCCCTGGATGACTTCCATGTGCACACTCGCCACCCAACGTGCTCGCAAAGCACATGTTTGCTGTTGAAATCACCAACATGTCTTGACGGCGGTATCTTGTGCTTTTTGATGTGACAAAGACCCTGCCGGTGGTTAGCCAACTCCCGGGTGGCAGACGGGTGACGGGCTGACTCGACTCCACCAAACCGGGCCCATTATTTCCCCACACTAGAAGGAAACGTGTAACACTCTAGTAATAATGCTTTCCACGCTCGGTATTCCACCGCAGCCTCTTGGGTTTTGACAACTTCTTTTTAATGGTATGGTTCAGTGTGAGGCCACCCACAGGGCTCAGGACAGGGAGGGTCCGTGGCATTTTGAGGTATGTTAGTAGGGGGTCTGATGCGATGAATAGATTGCACTCCATATGGGGGGCTGGGTATTCTTGTATCTCCCCCCCCCCCCCCCCCCCCCCCAAGGTGCCGTTTTGATTTTTGTTGCTTCACTTTGCATTTCCCTTCTCCTGGATCTACCTGAACTGTTGAACATATGTAATTGCAGTGCAATGATTTAATATATAGGCCTTTTTGAGTATTTCAATTATTCATTAGAATAAGAAGCATTTACACATTTTAAATGTGTAAAGCGGAATGATTTCCGACCGACAGCCACCTCCTAGTAGTAACCAGCTTCTCACGATTCAATTGGCTTTAAGTTTAAGTGGACGAGAACAACTTCCGTGCAAACACCCAACATCAAGTTGTAATGACCATAAACCTCTTTTACCCAGTATTTTTTTTTATTAATTGAACCTGTGGATACCTTTTGTGCATTGGCGGAATTGCTAGTGCAGCTCATATCTTTTTGCCATATGAACCCGCCTCAGTGCTCATGAAATGAATACCACTAGGGTGTTTTTCTAGTAAATACGTGTCCTGACAGGAAGGGGGCACCTGGGGCTCCTCTCCAAATAATCAATACCAATTGTCTTGAGATACTTTGAGTAGGAGGGGCGGGGGGGGAAACGATGAAGCCATCTGTTGCTAGGAGACTGTAGACTATCGTTGGTGCTGGCGGCCAGTAGGTAGGGAAATTGGCGAGCGGCAGGAGGGAAGGGCCGGGTAGAAGCGGGAAAAGGAGCGTCTGGGATGCTGGGAATGAATCCCAGCATCTGAGAAGATGTGGGGGGCAGGGGATGAGGGCAGAGGAGAGAGTGAACACGGGATTGTAGCTGGGAGAAGGACAGAAAATGTCCACTTGAGCCAATAAGGTGATGGACTGAAAGCGTTGTTTGTCACATTCGCCGATGAAATCTTTTCTGTATGCCTGAGGAATTTATTAACACACACACACACACACACACACACACACACACACACACACACACACACACACACACACACACACACACACACACACACACACACACACACACACACACACACACACACACACACACACACACACACACACACACACACACACACACACACACACACACACACACACACACACCAGCCAGAGTGTGTAAAGCACCTTTTAACTCATACATTGTACCCCAATCATCAGCCACATGTGATTTTATTTATTTATTTATTTATTTATTTTTGGCAGAAATCCTCACCGTAGATTATTATTTATTTAATTTTTCTGCCTAGGACAAAAGGCCATCACCCTTCTTACGATGTGTGCTACCAGAAGATATGCAGAACAAAGGGTCGGCATTACATTTGATGCTGTCCTAATTGTGTTGCAAGGCGCATCACTGCCTCCTTCACCTTGGAGGTTTATAGCCCCAACCTTGTGTGTGATGTGTACCAATGAATACATTTAAATCTCCTGGTCAATTGATAAATAAGTTATACAAATATAAGCATGAATGAATGGCAGTTTTCTACTTTGAATTTTACTCCAAACAAAGTATTTTCTTACTTTGAATAACAAAATATAAATATATATTTTTACATTGTGTGAAACTGAACAATTCAGGGAAGGGTTTGTCTGATGGGTTTATCAGGGTTCGAGATTAGTTGCCTTGGCTGACATTTTACAAAGATTTTTTTTGGAGTTACCTCACTGCCAGTACAAAGTACAAGTAGTTACAGCGGTCATGTCTTATAAACCCCCACCCTGCACCCCATGTTGGAGGTTTAACACCTCAACCAGACAAAGCCACGTTGGCAGCCTCGGGGAGGTGTGTGTGTGTGTGTGTGTGTGTGTGTGTGTGTGTGTGTGTGTGTGTGTGTGTGTGTGTGTGTGTGTGTGTGTGTGTGTGTGTGTGTGTGTGTGTGTGTGTGTGTGTGTGTGTGTGTGTGTGTGTGTGTGTGTGTGTGTGTGGGTGGGCATGTGTGTGTAACGGTTTTGGGTGTGGATTTGTGCATGGGCTACTTGACGGGATTGGATTCTAGGTCAAACGTCTGTCTCAAACACAGATCCACAGTCACGCACATGCACACACACACTTAAGACCTTCAGAATTAGACCCTCATGAACTCTATTACCATGGTTTTGTCCCCTGTGACCATGTCTGGCCCACGTTACTTCGAGGCCTTGTTTGGGGGAGAATAGACAAAGAATGGTGCGAGGGTGGGTGGGAGGGAGGGAGGGAGGGAAGGATTTGATTAGTTTGAGCAGAGGGTGCGAGATTGACTTTACACAGCCATCCTTTGTCGTGCCCAGCGAGCCTTGGAACAGAGTAGTTGGTTTTAGTGGCCAGTGATGATGTAGGTTTGTTTTAACACTTGTAACTGTTCCAGACGTGTGGAACCCCAGCTGGACATGTTTTATTTAAAATGTGTGTGGTGTGTCTTTTAGGAGAGTTAATCAAAAATATTTGATGGTTGGTTTTGTAGCTTTGTTTTTCGAGGGCTGTGAGCGTAAATGTAAAATGGAATATAATCTGTCCATGTTGTCAGATGCACGTGTAGCGATGACACTGTGGTCAAAGGGTCGCTTGCTAAAAGTTACATAGGTTGACCAAAATAGTTCCTGGCAGCATTGAAACCAACTGGAGGCTTTTCATTCTGTGACGTATATGAAGTGCATCTCGACTACAACATTGGAGGAGGACCAATAGGATGATGGTATCGTCCTATTGGACGTTGGGCTTAAACATCCAGATTATTCCAAATTCAATAGGTGCCATGGGAAGGCCTCGATCAGTCCCTTAATTGTATTCCTTACAACTACCTAACAATTTTTCGTTTGTTTTGTCTTTCCGTTCTCAAACTAGTCATGAAGGCTGGGGGAAAAAGTAGAACAAAGCGCTGTTATAGCATACATTTGTTTTAATGAGTATAGCGTTGTGACGAGTTGACGTCTTTTCAACCCAGCTGCTGATTTTAAGGGAAAAGAATGGCAATGCTGTTCTTTTATTCAACAATTCCCGTAATGGGTGACCTCTAATGCTTCGTGCGGAGAATAAATATCAGTGGCAAGCATGAGCATATCGGCATTTTCTGTCCGTCTGCCAAATGATTTAAGAGCCGGTACGAACATAACTGAGTCAATTGTGTTGTTTCCTGAGATTTTCCTTCCAAGCTGAATAGATGTTGGTGTACTGTAATTCATCTTGTGCAATAAAACCAGTTCATCCGTTTAGAGAACAACACACACTTGCATTGTTCTGTGCTTTCATATAATATCTGCTTTTACTTCACAGCAGCAAAATGAAAAACAATATTTCATGACTGCTTTTCTTTTGGCCGATATCTCCCAACAAAAAAAATTGTAGGTAGTATTGTGTTGTTTTGATGATTGTAATCCAGCGCCAAAATTCACCCAGTTCTTGGCTCTTCTTTATAGCGAGTGTCTCCGTCTCCTACTGTGGCGGTAATGAGTTCTCTGATGGATGCACAGGCATCAGTGATGTCAGACGACAGGAAGCTAATGACTGCCGTCACTCAAAACCAATTGGCTTACTCCATTCTGCATTACAAATTAGCCCTCCATTCAATCTCATGCTCTGTGTTGGGGGAGGGGGAGGGAAGACAGTCACAGAGAAGAATCAGTGTTGAGATTATGGATTAACTCAATTTTGTGCATTTCTTTGGATTTCTTGTTTGTTACTTTTGATCCTTTTTTGTTTGTGGTTAGGGTTTAGTTCTTTGTCATGCATTAGGATATATTTCTAAATGTATGCTAATGAATGTCTTGTCATGTCATCCTGTGGTGTGACAGTGCCTTGATGTAAGATGAATTGGGATGATTTTCCTTCCCCCAGTGTGGGCACAGCCTGCCTCACGTTGCACATTATCTAAATGGAGAGAGCGCTACACTGACGTCAGTCTCATAGTTTCCCCTAGCTGATTTTACAACCAGATAAAGAAGGTCTTTAAAATTCTAGCCACTTCTGTACTTTTATCTACCACATGATTTTCATAACTGAGACTGCCATTTCGCTATATTGATACTCATCTTCTTCATCTACAATGTCGCTGTTAACATTTGCAATGTTTATTTATGTCTTTTCTTCTACCTCTCCACTCTCCCCCCATTTTTTTTTCTTTTCACTCTAGGTCATGGAGACTATTTGCCGTTAAGACATTCTTGCTCAGACACAAAGCGTGTGTGTACGTGTGTGTGTGTGTGTGTGTGTGCTGTCGGGCGGCAAGGATTTAGTCAGCTGGTGATCATGTGCGGCACTGCGGTCTGATGCCCACCCTCTCCTCAGCTCTGGCCATGGACGGGGACAACTACCTGCATCCAGAGGGCCCCCAGCTGGACGTCAGCATCTTCCCTGTGGCCTCCTCTAATATGGAGGTATGGTTTGTTTTCACAAATGTTATCATGTCAGGGGTGCTTTCTACCTGATATTGTGAATCTGATATATAAATACTTTTTGTGTATCATTTTTGAAACTGTAAACTCTATTATAATGGCTCTTAAAAGTGTTGTTTTAAATTATATTCATTCAGGAGGTTCATCTGAATCCCCTGACATGGTATAGACAAGGACGTAATAGCTTAGCAAAGATGTTGCATTTGGCTGAATGAAAGCTGCATATGCCATGAGCTCCATTGCCTTTGTCTGCTTTAAGACACACACATTGCATTTATTTAACGTTTCCCCCCAGTTGGTTGATGCCTGACACTAAAGGAAGTTGCAAAGAGAGGTGATATGTACATCAAGTGAACCTTTCTCTTCTGTCATCAATTGTAGGTGATTTGTAAAACTCAAGATCCTTTGGAGGAAAGCAATGGTTTGAGGCTACAACGACATAGGTTTCACACTCACAGCTTGTACACAGCACTGTTGTGGTGAAGGTGACTCGGGTGCACTTACAAGTTACAAACCTGGGGACCTTCCTCCACTGTAGATTTTTGGTGAACATCATTTAAAGAGTCGTCCCTCACAGAAGTACTTAGTGGTGTGGTGAATTTAAAGATCCTCCATCAGAAGTGGTGCTGTCATGCTTCCACCTCCTGCTCCACCTGACGTGTTGTATTGTCTCCTGCGTTCCAGAGCTCTTTGTACGGCTCTCCTGGTCCCTGGTGCTTCTCCTCTCAGCAGGCTGAATACAGCGCACACAGCCCTATGCAATCTGGAAACCAGTAAGTTACTTTACCCCTACGGCTTTTGCATGTCTTTCCATGTTTAATTTACACCTCATTTAGTTCAGACCATGGAGCGGGATGTAATGAGATGTTATGCAATATTGGATAAGCTGGTGTTTATTTATTGTTTGTTTTTTCTTTTCTGCTGTTGACTTATTACTTCGACATGTGGAGACTGAATATATGTGACACACATATGAACAGCCTATGGTACACATATGCCCTGACATGAAACCACAGTGTAACACTAGCACTGTTTGGTAACACTAGCCTGTTACCCAACAGCACTGTACTGTACTGCTTGTTCCGATTGTCCTGCGTGTATAAGCTCACTGTTACACTCCTTCTGTGTTTAAAAACCTGTGGGAGGCATTCAAGGTCCTTTTTATTAGATCGCATTCATTTCCTGAAGTAGGCGGCTTCGTGTCTGTCTTTCCAGAGGAGGCTGGGGGGGCTAGGGGGGTTAATCTAAGCATCTGGCAACCCTACCTCCTTCTGCGGGCTTGTTGTCCAATGAGAGGGCACCCTGTTCTCATACATCCCTTATCCTTATCCCTTTCGTGTGTGTGTGTGTGTGTGTGTGTGTGTGTGTGTGTGTGTGTGTGTGTGTGTGTGTGTGTGTGTGTGTGTGTGTGTGTGTGTGTGTGTGTGTGTGTGTGTGTGTGTGTGTGTGTGTGTGTGTGTGTGTGTGTGTAAAAAAAATATGGGAATGGATCTCATCATAAGATTTATGTTTCATAAATTTAGCATAGAAAGCACACCCTGGACCCAGAGTGTAATTTTAGTTTGAATACTGGGGAGGATTGACTCTTTGATGGGTTCCTGACGGTCCTGTTGCTTTGATGTATATGTAATATATTTTAAAATTTCTTGCACCATTACACTTTATATTATTTGAGCTGAACCGTTACACAATTTTCTATTTAATATTTCAATAAATATTTCATATATCTGGTTATGAAGGGGATTTAGACAATTTGAATACCCTTGTAAATATGTTCTTGCATGAGAAAGAATATCAATTGCCTCCCTAAAGAGTGCATAATGCAGTCATCACAGACAGAATGTGATGTTAAGCAGTGATCAGGAAGCCTTTGTTCCCACCCTCTGGTGTTTTACTCTCTGTTGCTGTCTTTTCTTTGAAAGAGGCACGACGGCATGCAACGGAGGACGCGAAAGCACAAGCTGTGGTTTTCAAGTCAAGTTAGCGTGAAATCTTCCGGCTGCACTTCTTTATGTTTTATCAATTTATACATTTTTTTATCACTTTGCAATTCTAAAGGACCAAATGTTTTGTTTGTTTTGCATCACCAAAAAAACAACAAGAAGACGACAAGAAGAATGGGGTGCATGGTACATCAACTATAGACGTATCTTTATGTTGTCAAAGTGTTTTAGGCCGTAGTTTATCTCTAATCCCGTGCCAATCTAGCCTGGGAACCAGACGAATCTCGCAAGCTCATGTTTCGTTTGCTCTGCAGATACGGTCTCATTCCCCTCCGATACAAAAAGATTTCTGCCCGGTATGAGATAGACCGACCAATTACAACTGTTTATCTAATATGAGGCAGGATAAATACGATGGATGTGCAGAGGAGCGCCGTAGAGGCATTTTCAACAACAACAAAGATGGCTGCCGCTGGTCCAGAAAGGTCTGTTGATTCCGCAATCGAGACAGTATTAAACGAACTGGATGGAATATTTTCACTAAAAGAAGAAGAAACGACCGCACTTAAAGCTTTTGTTGACAATTTTGTTGTCTTTTTTTCGTCGCTCAGTGCTATTTCACCCATTTCGTTGATATGATTGGTTGTAGGCCTATCCAATTACGTCCAGAGGCATTTTGGTCTGTGCCTGTTGGTGACGCCCCTTGGAAATCGAAAATGAACAGAGAGATTCCAGACTAATTGCAGTTTGCAATTCGTCTGGCGATGCCAGGCTAGTGCCAATCTTTGTGAAGTATCAAAATGGGACTGCTGTGTATATATAAACGTGTAGACTTTGACGGAGTAGGCAGATAAGGCATCTATTGCTAGATTGAGTTATGTGGTGCAGCGCCGATTCAATTAGAAAGAGCCGAAAAAACGTTGTTATTTTCTGAACAGTTTGGGATCACATGACAACTATTAAGGAAACATGAATGACCCAATAATGTTTTTACACATTTTGAGCCTCTAAAACACCTTTCTTGTTATTTACATTAATATGACTTATTTGTTTTGTATAAAATACATATTTATTAGGTTATGATGATTGCCCTCTATTAGATGTTTTATATTTGCACATGTAGAACAAGAAGAGTGATTGGCCAAAGCACAACTTGGCTGAAGGGAATTTGATGGACAGTATAGGACCTTGTAAATGTGTATTTATCTTCTGCATCAGCAGGCAGATAAAACATAAAAAAATTATCATGTTCAGATTGAGTCTAAACAGACATTATAGTCTGATATCTCAATTGTAGTATTGCATCATAGTTGCAAGATGCAGGAAATATTTAATCGATCAGACATTCTGATTTATAAAGTTGCCAAATGCTAGCATTCGTTTCTCTGATGCTATCATAAAGCCTGTAACAAAACTCATTTTGGTTGGTATGTATTTCCTAGTAATAGGAATTTACTCATAAAAGAGTTGGAACATTCTGTTAAGCGTGCATGTTCCTCCTAGTTAAGCACGTGTAGGGGGCAGGGGGGTTCATTTTCCAATATTGGGCAGTGTGCTTTAACAAGGTTTAAGCAAATTAGCATCATACTAGCATAGATGATCTGAACTCGACTCAGTTCAGGTCAAGTATGGAAGAGTTTAGTTTGGGTCAAGTAAGGAACTGTACTGAATTTTACTTGGATTAGTTCAGGTCAAGTATGGGATATAATTTAGACTCGTTGCTCGAATAGGTTTACTAAAACAAAGCTCTAGAACATCAGAAGCAATATTTGTTTATCCATGCAGATTATCTTTCTGGGGTATTGACAACCCTAAAGTTCAACAACAACTTACAACTATGGCTGGTGAACAATAAAACCACACAATGCACAGATGCTTGTACCAGAAAACGATGCATGCACTCAATTGTTAGGAAGAGGAAGAATAAAAATGTTAATTGTCATTGCACAAGTACTATACAAACTAAATGTGGTCTCTGTATGTAACCCATCACTAGCAGCTGTAGGAACATACTCTGCAAACAAAGTTCCCCCTCCCTCCCCTGGGGTTCAAACCTAGGACCTTCTTGCTGTGAGGCAGCAGTGCTGGGCCACCTGCCACCCTGTAGTAAGGTCTACCCCTAGATAGACATGTTATACTTCATTGCAGAGGGTCCATTGCTTTGTAGTAAACAATGATTGTATTATGTAACACACCAAAATCGACCTAGCCAATTGCATTATATAAAATCCCTTCTGATCTAAAATATTGGTTATTGTGGTGTAGACAACAATTTAAATGAAGAGACAACCAATCCAATAGAAAATCAATAGTGTTATTCCTGATACAATTTTTCTCCAACTGCATTCATAGCATATTACCTTCAGCCAATCGGCTATCGCTATATGAGTTAGTGACACCTAGGATGTACACTATATTCATCTACTACATGGGATATGTTCCTGTTAAACATTGACATCCTCATTAAGTGGATTTATTTATTTTGTACGATTTCAAGGCCAGCATTTCTCAATATATTTCACAATCCCTCAACAAACTTGTGCAACTGAGGTGTTGAATTTATTTAGTCCCAAACCATTGCTTAACCCATGAATCCTAATTACCATTCCTGGAAGTCAGATTCCCTCTGTCCTTTTGGAGGTAAGGCTGAGGGTTACGGGGTATAATGCAATAACATAGTGGCAGGTGCTGTAAGCATGTAGTGTGTGTTGATGCAAAAAAAAAAAATAATCTCATATTTTCCCTTCAAATGAATCTTTTCACGACATGTTATTGAGTAATCGGTGTCAGTGCATCAGAATGACACCTCACAAGTCAATCATTGTAATTGGCATGCAATTTGAGTGAGCCAGGCCAAATAGGTGTGGCCTGCATGTTGAGCTCTGTTTAGTTTTCTTTTCGCTTTGAGCACATTTATAGCACATACGTTTTGTTATCAGTCACCGTCATTCACCCTGAATCAGAAAGAAACTGAAGACTCAGAGGAGCTGTTCATTCAAACACGAGTGTGTCAATAGTTAAGCAGCCAGGGAAGGTACAATGGTTTTAGAACAGTCTTCAGGACACGCTGGCCAGAACCAGACCACTACTCAACACAAGTCACCAGGTAGGATATCTGTGTGAGGTTGTGGTGGACTAATAAAGGACTCTATCTGGACCAAGCTGAGGAGCTGTAGCGTAGAGCCTTGTGGATGGCAAATGGCCCGGTTGGGCTTTAGATCCGGAGGAAGGGTAGAAGATTCTTCTTTGAGGGTTTGTTATGTTTGCTTCTGTTGATTCATTATTGTCACCCCCTCGGGTCTTTGTTTTTTCTGTAGCTAGGGTCACACATTATTCACATAATTTTCTTTAGAGTGAAAATAAGAACAAATGGCAGCAGTATCGTGTTTTAGGTATTACAGGAAATTCTATCATGTGGTGTGGGGGCATGGCATGATTGCACGAGACTACACAATTACTTATAGATCTAAACCAGACCAGGAGTAAAGGTCCTGGAACCACGGTGATGCGAGGGCGCAGTAAATCTGAAGATGGGAAGATGTTTAGACTGCCTTCTTGCTTTCCCACTATGCACGTTGTTCTGGATTTGCCTCAGAATTTTTACTAGAACAAAATATTTCACACTAGGCATCAATGTTGTAATTACAATGTATCCTCCTTCCTCTGGAAATCCCTGGCTACTACCACGCCACCTTTTAGGAGTTAAGTAAAGTGTGTCTTGGATTTAGTATTTGGCAATAATGTGAAAACAGAACTAAGTGTGAATGGATACGTAAGCGCGTTCGTGTGCGTGTGTAGTTGGCTAACTTTACTCTAATACTGCATTTGAAGTAGACAGTGAGTGTCCAAATTGCCTGGTAAATAATACATGATTCTGGAAGTTGGTATTCTTTTTAACACCATATCCGAGGCATCACCCATGCAGCGGGAGTGGACTGTTTTCATAGTGGACCACTCCTAGGGCCTGACAGCTGTTACTTGCAGCTACACAGACCTGTTTGGTCACAAGCGACAGCCCCCCTTCACCCCCACCCCCACCACGGTCCTGGCTTTGCTTTGCATATGACTGGCCATTCCGTTGTTGCGTAATGTGTGCAAAGCCATATCAATGTTTGACTGCAGGACTGTTGTCACCCCAGTCAAACAGTGTTTAGAATGAACAAATGAATCCTAACGGCCCCCTCTGCCTTCCACCCTGCAGGCAGTACCACCTGAACAACAGCAGCAGCACCACCCCTACTCCAGACGTTAACATGGACGTATACCCTGGCTTCCCGCTGGACTTCAACCTCCCCCGGAACGGAGACTTCTCCCAGGTAGGGTGTGCTGGAAAGAACATGCACACAACGACGGTACCACACGCACGCTGACGGTACCACGTCAACACACACACACGTACGTTATGGGTATACCGATTTCTACGTCTTCCTCTTCCTCCCCTCTCCATATTTCTCCCGAGGAAGCATTTCTTTCATCCTCTCGTCCGTCCATTAAGCCGTTCTCAGTAACCCACCAAAGGGCCAGCCATAATGAAAGCACCGTCTGGTCTAGACCGCCGCTCCATTACCCCACCCCGCGCCCCTCTCAAAGTATGCCATCGGCGAGATGGTGGCCTCATATCGTGCTCTACTTGGCCTACCGTCCAACTTTCAGCGGCCGTCAATAACCCCTTGTTGTAATTCTCCAGTAACACCCTAATCGTGGGATAAACAGATTGCATTTCGGAGCTCTTAAGCAGTGTTTGAAGTGTGTAGCAGTTGCCCTCAGTGTCTCCCACTGTAAACATTTAGGCCATTTCCTCTTTTTCTCCGGAGCATCTTATGATTCCAGTGAACAACCTTGGGTCGCCGAGTGTTGGGAAATCCTCCTTAGCGGAAACGTCACTGGCCTCAATGCTGGAAGTGAACCCTCTCAATGTTGTCCTTGTTCACTTCATGTCACGCTACGGCTGCCACGGCAACAGTAAGCAAAAGCCCCTACACCATTTGCAATTGTATTTTACCATCCAGTTCACCCGAATCAGCTGGGCCCAATGAGAATCGTATGGAAATTAGATTATTCCAATGTCACAGATCAGCGAACCATTGCCTAGGGCTTATTTGAGTGTGGATATGTCCTATCCCAGAACCACACTAAAACCCCCCCCCCCCCTGGATCGAGCAGTGTTGATGAAGGACCGTCATAGTGCCTCGTAAAGTGCCTGTTTATCGCCCCTCCTCCGCTGCTGTTCAGCCTGTCAAACATGACTCGCTCAATGCTAAATAATGCAAGCATGGTGTGGCAAAGCAACCGAATATCATGTCGCATAATTGTTGATATGGTTTTACCAGTCGATATTTGCATCTGTTCCAATTGGATTGGGGGCACACTAAATTGGATTTGACCGTGAGATTTCAGCATGTCATTTAATATTGGAAGAATGAAAAAACTAAAAACAGCTGTACAACTCATGTGACAGTACTGTGGTTCTCTCCTGCCACGTGGCTAGTTCTGGCTAGTGTTGAGCTTAATGATTCACAGGGGACATAAAACAGTAGTTTCTAATAGATTTTGCAATGGTACTACTACTCTACTCTAAATTGTAGCTTTGCTTTTTAACTATTCATTATTCATGACTACCTGACAGTGGAGATGAGGTCTGTGTGTGATTATCTCCCTGTCGTTTCATTAGCATCTGGTTATTTTCCCCATGCATTAGTATTCTCCTGGCCTGCTCGTGTGTGTGCGTTGTGCTTCCTCAGCTGTTCCTGCTGGTCAAAAAACCCTTCAACATGTACGCCATGCAGAAAAATGTGTGTCATGGTGTGTGACTAACTCTCCACACTGGCTCAATCCCCCATCCCCTACCTTCTCTCTCTCTTTCTGTCTCTCGCTCTTTCTCACTGTTGTTTTTCTAGTTCTCTCCACTCTCTTGCCGTGGCGTGCACATCGTGACCCTCCCCCCTCTATTGCTCTCCATGCTATGGCGACTGCTCCCTGGACACTAGGGCTGAACGATTAATCGAATTCAAACCGACATCGCAATGTAGTAGAGCGCAATTTTCAAATCGCAAATTCTGCGATAAAAAGAAAATGAAGTGTTTGTTTTAATGTTACACAATCGAACCAATCAGAGGGTCGGAATCGGAAACACCGGGCCGAGTGGGGTTCACGTGTACACGACGCTACCCTACGCTCACGTGACATGCGAGTGAGAGCAGTAGAGGAAGAAAATAACTTGCTACGCTTTGATTTGTTGACGGCATGGGAAAATGGCCTCGGCAGAACCGAACACTGAAGAGGGGACTCTAGTGTCAAAGAGGAGCAGTACGTCGGTTGTCTGGACCTATTTTGGATTCAGGAAATAAGATGCTGCACAGAGTCAGGTATTGTGCAGAACGTGCCTTGCTACCGTAGCTACAACACTGGGCAACACTATAAACCAGTTCCAGCATTTAAAGAAGCATCGCGCTAAAAACCCGATCACCAGTGTGTCAATTAGGCTGAATACCACCCGGCAGCGATCACTGACCGAAATGTTCGAGAGTATACCTCTATATGGACGACATTCAAAACTGCACCGCAAAATTACTAAGGCGATAGCGGAGTTCATTGGGAAAGATATGGTGACCAGGGCGGGGTTCACGGCTTTGGTAAAGACACTAGATAAACGGTACAGCATGCCATCCCGCACATATGTTGGCGATGTTGCCATAACGGAGCTATTTAAAACATGTAGGCAGAGAGTTGCAGCGGAGCTAAAAACAGAGTTTTTTATGTTTATGTTAATGTTCACATTTTTTTTTTTTTTTTTTTTTTTAAATGCAATCCACATGTTTACATAGTACATGTTTATTACAACGACTTTGAGTTATCTAAATATTGGTAGTGGTAGAGCCATAGATTTGTTCTTTTTTGATATTGCTGCACTTTAGTTTGAGTGATTTGTTACTGTTACTGACTGGAGATCAGTAAGATTTGTATTTATTTTTCTTTTACAATTCAATAGTTAAATAAAGATATGTTATAATATCAATTCATGCATAAATTAATCTCATTTCATCATAACACGTAGGCCTGGCCTACAGGAAAGAGCAGTTTATATGTTATGTGTTAAGTGAATAATACAGAAGATACGGAACTTTAAAAAAGTGCATACTAAATTGCAATGGTTGGTTGGTCTAAAAAATCTCAATTTGATTATTTTCCCAAATCGTTCAGCCCTACTGGACACGTATGCGTGCGTGACCTCTCTTCACTGTGGATTGGGCCCTGGTGCTGTTTTGCTATGTTCAGGCTTTCCTGTTTCTTTCTGCCAGGGAGTGAGTGGCCTTTTTGTCCTGCCTTTCATTTATTATTATTTGCGTGTCTCCAGCAGCGTGAGTTTTTGTTTTTGAAAGAGTGGAGTGGGGCTCTTTTGGGATATGCTCCTTGGATTGTGTAGAAACACGCTGTCGATGCAGGCCTTCAGCCTCAGGTATCTGCCATCAACGCAAAAATTACATTTTTGAATAGGCTTAATGGCTGGTACTCGCTTCAGGTGGTAATTGTGTGTGTTTTATAGGTGGCAGTATTGTCATGGAGTTACAGACCTAACATAAATGCTTAATTTCAAATTGCAGTGGAGCAATGTAAAGCACTTGGTATTTTACAGTGGTAAAATACTTGGTATTTTCTGAGATGTCAGGATAACATTGCCATCATGTTTAGGCTCTTGTCATTATTCCTGCATGGCTGGAATTTGTTCGGTTAGACCTCAACGCAGCTACACGTAGCTACTTTGTTTGTTGCATGCTAGCAGCTTTGTCATGCGCACGTTAACAAAGTAATTCTAATTCAGTAGAATGCAACCACCCCTGTGGTGAAGCTACACAAGCTTTACTTCCTGTTTACAACAGAAATTAGGCTGGTTATTCTGAATGACAAAATGCTGATTACAATCTGTAATGGATGTGAACGAATGTAATTAATGGTGTATAACACACACACACACACACACACACACACACACACACACACACACACACACACACACACACACACACACACACACACACACACACACACACACACACACACACACACACACACACACACACACACACACCAGATACACATTCTCCAGCCTTATCTGTTGGACTTGTGAAACTTGCACTCCTGTTCCAACAGTGGAGCAAATGTCACCCGTGGGACTGTGATTACATTAGCAATGCTAATGTCTCTGCAGTTTTTTTTGTAATTACACTCACTGTTTAAGCCTCTCTGTGGCCCACTATGCAATTTAGAGGAAAGGCTTTGTTGGATGGGGATGACGGGGTCTGGGCAGAGTGATTTGTCCTCGGCCCTTGTGATTGGGAAGTATTCCTTCAGCAAACTGTAATCAACTAACGCTATCTCAAACGAGATATGAACAAACTGGAATAGCAATGAGCTAGTAACAATCAGCTTGTAAACAAAATATGCGCTAACTTATCGAAGGCTGCCCCAACTATGAGTTGGGTTTCTAAACCCGGCAAAGTAGGATTGACAGCCTCTTATTTTGGTCAGCAACAGAATTATCTTTGTCTCACATTTCTATCCATTTCCCACAGAAGTCTCTTACATCATGAAAAAGGCAGGGCCGGAGTTGGTGGCTGAGTAGCATTTCCAACTGCTCATTTTTATTTTTATTTCTGTGCCTATTAACTTTTTGTGCCTGACAACATTGTTTAATAAATGTTGAGTTAGCTGGCGCAAGAGTCACACACACACACACACACACGCGAAATGAAATGAAGCAAAAGGTGAAGGTGATTTGGTTTCTGTAATGTGTGTAGACAACCTGTGTCCATACCTTCAAGGAAATCGGGGAATTCCCTGATTTGAAATGTGGATCAGGTTGTTATTTTGGCTTTATGTAGCATTTTACTATCAAGTAGATCTTCATTATCTTGGAAGGTGATTTTTGTTGACCACTTCCTGTTGTTTTAATAGCATACTATTACAAAAGAAAATGGTTTCGATAAGTTCTTCCTTTGAATTTCCTGATCAATCTGGGTTTAGGTCACTGAAGTGTGCATGTGTGTGCATGTCCAATTAGAAATAACGAGGGTCTCTTAATGCCATGATGTGATCTGTGTGGGACTGGCATGCCCATATCGGAGAAGAATTGACGATAATTTGATACCCCCCGCTCCCAATAGCCTTCCGTCTCCCTGATGAGCACAGGCATGCAGGCGCGCACGCCGCTGCTGGTTCCGCTCATTCAAATCTGAGCATTCCCACTCATGATGACACCATGCACTCGGGCGCCACTCTGTCTAGGAGCCCGTTTCACCCCTCAGCCCAGTCCAGTATAGATGGACATTAGAGCCAAGTGGTGCCATACCGGACCCAACACCATGTGTTCCTGGAAGCTGGGTGTGTGCAAATTGACCCTCCTTCATATTATTATCCTCCTCCCAAACCAGATAAACGGGTGTTGTATTTGTTATTAAAGAATAACATTTTGGAAATCTCATGCTGCAACACAGTCTCCGACCCGTGTCTTATTGTTGTTGACATTCACCGCTTGGTATTAGATTTCCCAGAATGCTCCCCCCTCCTTCCGAGTCTCCACTTCCCGTACACAGGAATGGCTATTTGTGATGAGGTATAACGTGTTATAATACACATATTAATAAAAATTACACAGCACCGTAAAACCTCTTGGATGACTGAGTGAACTCAATAACGTCATTGACGAAGTTCAGAGAATTCAGACTATTTTTAAAATATATTTTTCTCCCTATGACGACCTCTTTGTCAACGCAGCTTGTGTAAAGCATTGGCAATTGAAACATGAACAGGAAACCTCATCAGAAAATCATGGAGAAATTAACAACTCCCTTCCCACAAATTTCCCCTTTCCAGTTGATCATTTGGGTTGACATTTGAGCTAGTTGACATAGATCAGCATAAGTGCGTGTTCACTGTGATCATAATAACAGGGTCCGCGTTCTAACTGAGCCCGTGTTACTATTGTTCGTATAATCATCCTGGAGCCACAGCCTGCCACTCACATAAGGTAGATGCAGGGGGCAAAAGAAGGCATAAGGAAAGGCAACCAGGCAGGGTGTCTCTGTCTCTCTAAATATCTTGATCATTAAATAATGGCCCCGGCCCATTAAACAGCAGCATGTGAATATCGGCCAAGTCAAAAGCGCACCACTGTTTATACTACAAATGCGGTTGAGTTACACCATGTACAGTAAAATGGACCTGACTGCCAGTAACTCTAGTCACTTACCAAGAAAAGCATCATTTCCTGAAAGCTCCTCCTCTTCTCCCTCCCTCTTCTCTCTCTCTCTCTCTCTCTCGCTCTCTCGCTCTCTCTCTCTCTCTCTCTCTCTCTCTCTCTCTTTCTCTTTCTCTCTCGCGCTCTCTCTCTCTTTCTCTTTCTCTCTCGCGCTCTCTCTCTCTCTCTCTCTCTCCTCCTTTTTTTTGTGCGTGCTGAAGAACTAGTCCACAATCAAAGTGACTAAACCCTTGGTGCAAATACCTGACTGCTGTTGTGGATCAGGAAGTTAAAGTCTTATAGTGTGAAGATAGTGCGTGCCAGAGTGAAGGGTAGAAGGAGCGTGGGTTTGTTTGTACCTGCGAGAGTGTACTTGGGCTAGATTCGGTTGAATGTGTTGAAGCATAGAGGAAGTGTTAAAGGGCTAGTGAAAGTTCAGTGTTTTCGGTGGGAGTACACCAGCTGATCAGTGAATACCGAACACTTTGACCCACTCATGGAAGGAGCTTTCGCCTACAGAGATTCAAGGTGAACAAGGAGTTTATGTGCACTGCAGCACTTGGACCCATGTCTCTCATGCAGATTTGGAGCAAGTTGTATTCACAGCTGGGACGACCGCTTCCCAAGGTACCTGAGCCGCTGGTTTCTTCAGTTTTTCTTTGTTGTTGGTACCCTTGAGGTTCAACGCTTTCAGGATTTTTCTTTAGACTTCATTATTTATTTGATTTACAAGAACAAGCGCTGCTCTTGTCTGAATTGAGACGATGTCTTTGTCAACGATCTACTATAGTTTTGGTGTCTGCGATTACGTTTACTTGTATTAATTAAAAAAGTACTAGGCTTTTACTAAACCACTGTCATAGACTTCTGTGATATCTTCATTGTAAATTGAAATACACACCAAATATATAATGTACTGACATTGCAATGACTTAAGGTAATGTATGCCTATTCTAAATGCTAATCCTATCCAAAGGATTGTGTAAATGTTGTTAGTTGTGGTGCTGTAACATTACAACTACATAAACAATCTATAATCTATAAAAATGTAAAGGACGGCATGATATTGTAAATGTGTTGTGTTTTAAGCTATTGGCTTCTTTTTTAGGGCCGGGTAATGTATACAGTTATGGTTTCTATTATGTATACTTTTCCCTTCATTGTTTGTTGGAAAATTATGAGTGACAAGTGATTAGCAATTGTAATGATATCAAACAACCTGGGGACATGGAATTTAATTTGGCAAAATATCTGTCCTATTATATACAATGTGTATTCTAAAATCATTGGGATGACAGATTCAGTGGATAACATAAACTGATGGTCTAGTATTAGTTCAGTACTAAAACACCCTGAACTAATATTGATTTGGTATATCTCCCTAGCAGCCTCTCTTAGCATCTCGCTAACCGGCTAGCCATTTAGTCACCCAGTAGACATTCATCTGCCCTCATTTCAGGGAACTATGACCAATGGCTTCTTGCCTCATGCTATGCCATCTACCGGTAAGTGCTACAACATGATAGCTGCTCAGTCTTGACACCGGTATTATCTTGTGTGTTCCAGGAGTATAGCTGTTTGTTTGTTCCATGAAACTTTGCTATAATGAAATCCTACTATATAAGATTATTACACAGCATCCTAGATATTGCCCCTAGGCTCGCAGTTACACGGTTACAACACTGATTCGGCTTATATTTTATTTCCAATGCAATCTTTATGTTTCAGCAAAACAAGGGAAATCAGCCCAAGTTTATTTTCCCCGCACAACATTTTCCTGGCATCACACAGTCCGTTATCCGGTATGTCAAGCAGCATTTATACCCGTTCTCTTTTTATTGATGTACAAAGTGCGCTCAACGCGAGCATGTATATTTCAACTATAAACACACACATAAACACACTCATTTCCACTCTGGGTTGTGAGCTCCACAGCACTACTTTGGGTCCACCAGGAGGGCCCAGCATGTGTCTTACGGGAAGTGGATGAGCAACAGAGACACGGGCGAAGGGCTAGGAGGGATGATTAAACGTGAGGGGGGGGGGGGGGGGAGAGAGAAGCGGGGAGCAGTTGAGGGTAGGTCAATATTGTAAATTAATAAAGAGGTTCTTTAACGTGATTTAGAGTTGGCCGATGTCGCTCATCGTCTTGAGAAAAAAAAGGAGGCAACGAATATGCGTTGCACTATTAAAGTAAAAAAAATAAAGACAATGGGTATTTTAGTGCGGTTCGATTCTAGTCTTTGGTTACGGCCAGTGGTCTTATTAATCCAATATATTCAACCTTATCACTCCCACACTTTTGTGGTTAGTAGCCATTGCCCGGGTTTGTCTTGAGCTATGTTGAATTAATTGTGACTTTTAACATCTATATAGCTACTAAAAGACCACCCTACAAACCCCCTCTTTTGGAGTGTAACTGGCCAATAATAACTATGTAAAAGGAGATGGTTGATGGATGGTGTTGATTGGGTGTGACTGCTGTGGCCAGAAGCTAGAAAAAGTAAGCTCTATTTTGTAGCACGCAGTGGTAAAATGTCATTACTCAAAGTCAAATAAAAAAAACGATAAATAAGTTACAGATGAGGAAATAAAGGTAATGACATTTTTCTTAAAAATGGTAAGAGTGCATGTTTATATCCATATATTGTTTTGGTTCGGCTGCATGGCCGCGTGGTTTATTTCCTATCTGTTTGCTTCGAACGTCACTGCTGTTACGGTAAAGCTCCCACAGACCCCCTCCTTCTTGATTCTGTGGTTGCAACTCATTCTTTTTTCTTTATATCATACCATAACTTTGAAAATGCTAAGGCAGCACATGACTACAATGCTGGCAAGTTTGAACTATTGAGACACGACCTGCCGAACACCAGCAAATCCGAATGGCCCCTAGCCATGGGTGACTTCCTCTTGGCAGAAACTCCCAAAAGATTCTCAATCCCTCTCTCCCTCCCTCCCTCCCCCCTCCTCTTGGTATTGACGTGGATATGGTGGGGGTAGCATGTTGCCCATGAACATGTTGATACTGCTGAGGTCATCAAGGATGTAATGAAGCCATCATATCTCGCTGTGTCAACGTCAGAGCCAGAACTGCGTATGCATTGATCAGTTGTGTAATGTTTTATTTATTTTGGACTAAGTTCCACACATACCTGCTCTGGAATCATGGTCCATGAGGGCCGGTACACCTGGCCTCGGTATGTTCCAAAACTTACCCAATCTTTGGAAAGTTCCAGGGGGGCAGCCTTCGGCAGTCAGATGTCCTTGGCCTGGTTTCCTCTGACCGGACAGGACACACAGGCCTCTGAGGAGCTCTGTCAACTGGGCCAGGCTGTGTGGCTGGTCTGGTATGAGACCAGTAACGCAGGCCGCCACGAGCCAGGTCATGGTGGTCTTCTTTTTAGTTATTCATTTCTTTATATTTGCATCCATTTCTTCTGCAATTAACACTGTGGGCTGTGAAATCCCCAATAACTGCCAGCCAACGATCATGCATATTATATTCTATATGGCATATCCTTAACCATTTGCTACGCTTTAAATGTACACCCCTGTACTAAACCCTTCTACAGAACAGCCACGTGCATGGACTCCACAGTGTAAACACTGCAGACATCTTAATGGTAATGGATTTGACTTATCTGTGTTGCCAGCTGTAAGTTTGCAGCTGTCGTACTCATAACTCACTAATTCAAGCCAATCGACTATGATCTATTGTCGGGGCAGGGAAGTGGTCTTTACAAGTAAAAGGGTTTTTATGAGGAATTGGATACCTTACCTTTTGAGTATTATTCTCGTAATAATTAGAGATAAATTGCAGAATGAACATTATTAGTATGGTTGTTATTTTTTTATGTAAAAGATCTAGTGTTTAATGGACAAACATATAGTTAAACTCGACACAATGTCAGTGTTGTAGATAACCTGGAGCAGATTATGGTCACCATGCCCGTTCAGCTGGGGTAACGTAGTCCAGGCCGACACTACTGGTGGCCTTCAAGACCCCCACACACACACACAGATAATCAATCAGGCTTTGTTGACAGTCAGGACAACTACACCAGCCGGCCTCTGAGGGAATGGCCTGGTGTTTCTCTAGTCAGTTGAAAAGGGGGTTGGGTAAAAACGCACAGCGTGACTGGACAGTTGCACTTAGTGCAGCTCCCCTGATCTGTACACAGGGTCATATTAGATTACACTCCTGCCAAACTATGGCGTTCTGTCTGTCTGTCTGGCAGACATGCTGCTTTTATTAGCAGGGATTATTTTAGCTGGTGTTTTATTCCCTCTGAATTCCTGATTCCATGATTTTAGATGATTTAATTTTCCAAGGAACTCCTGCATGTTCCACACATATTTAATCGTGCGTCAAGAGCTGGGAATGTTGCAATGAGCTTTTTTGTGGCTGCAACAACCAAAAGCGAACCGCCACAAACAGTGTGACTAGTATGGTGTGACTATAGTTGTGCTGTTGTAATCATAGCTTAACATCAGGTAGGTGTTGCCTAAACACACTTTGTGATGATTTTCGAATAAGACGAACAAGGAAATGATTGGAAAAAAGCTGAACTGATACTTCCGTTAAACAAGGCATTCCCCCCACACCTGAAGTGAATGTTTTCGGGGTAGAAGGCATGGAGAAAGAAAGTCAAGCACATGGCGAGGGCAGGAGGTTGAAAACCAGGATAAGCGACTGTGGGTTGAAGAGGAGACGGGGAGAGAGGTTATTTGAGGTGTGTGTCATCGTGAGGGTTAGGGTTATTGGGAGGAGGTGGGTGGTGGTGGTGGTGAGTGTGACTGTGACTGTGTTTCCTGGCCCTTGCAGATGCAGCTGAGCTAACCAGCGTGTAGGAGGGGGAATCCCAGTGGGCTCTGGCTGTGCTCCACTCTGGTGGCCCAGCCCTCTGGCCAGGCTGCGGGTACACCACAGCCAGGCTCTGGCTCTCTGTCTCTGTCTTCCTGCTGGAGGGAAGGGAGGAGAGGTTATCGGGTTCAAAAGGATATCGCCCAAGGACTGGGCAATGGGGAAGAATAATACTTTTATTTTATTTATTCTCTTCTGAATGAATGAATCAGTCTTTTGCTTGTTTTTAAAATACAAATGTTAGTTGTTCAAAATTGAGGTTTGTCTGAATTTCTTTACCGATTTTTAAACATGGCACAAATAACGTCTGATACATTTGTATGAGAAACTGGGACGATAATAATTGCGTTATCGCCCAGCGCTGTTAAGTCCTTGGCTCTGTTGCTCATCTCCCTGTACTGTAGTTGTTTAGATAAAAGGCAAACCATGCAGGATTTACAAGCAAAAAAGGTCGTCTGCATATAAAACAACTTAACTCCTAATATCCCATTTAAAACAGAGCAGAAGTTATGGGTCCCTCAGACAAATCAACAACTTCTCTGCACACGGTGAGGGTAAACGGCTGTCCTTGGAATCGTTTTAGCTATGTTCTGAAGCCAAACGCACTCGGCAACACAATCTTCCTCCTGGCTGATTATCTCTCAATTGTGTGTGTATGAATTTAATAAATACAACCAGTGTGTGTCCTGGCGGTGTCTTCATCAACACCAATCCACCTCTCCCTCCCTGGTGTGATTAAAAGCCAGTGACTCTCTCAGAATGAAGTGTACACACTTCCATGGAAATATTCACCATAAAGTGAACTAGATAGATAACGAGGCTAGACTTCCTTGTATGGGAGTGCCTTGGCTTATCACAGAGGCTTGTTTCACAATTGCTGTCTGCATGGTATCAACAAACCAGCTGTTTCTGTCTGTGCTCCCTGTTTCTTTGGTCAATGTGCACACACTCAAAGCCCATAGTTGTTTCTTTCAAGGCAAGGTCAAAAACCTATCCGGAAAATAATAGTATATAGGCCACGCTGGTATGTGTGTGTATTACAATTAGTATATGTGAGTCGTGTGTCAGCAGAGGAAGAAGACGTGCAGTATTGGGAGCCATTCCATGGTGCCGTTGTGTGCTGTGAAAGGGGCCAGATTAGCATCAGAGCAGTTTGAATGTGGGCCTTATCTCGGGCCAGCATGGCCCTGCGTCGGCAGCAGAGCCAGGAGCACAACGCCGGCCTGTCTGGAGAACAAATGCTGCTGCCGGGGTGACTCTGCCTGGTTGTTTATTAAGGACCAAGGAAGAGCCATAGACAGTGTTTCACCCTTTGTACTCCTTGCATTTTATGACCGCTTTAATACCAGAGTATGATTTGTATGTGTGAATGTGTTTGCTCATGTCTCATCAAGGTACAGTACCAGCCAGTTTGATGCTGTTTTCTGAAATCAATGTGTTATGTTTGTGTGATCTTAATTCATTTGTATTAGGGCTGGTTAATACACCAGACTGAAGAGCTGACGAAACACCCTGAAATGGCCATTGAACCTTTTGGTTAAGAGTAACTCTTGAGGGACACACCCACTGTTTATAACTTCCGCAAGCTAATATACAAGGAAAGATTGACACTTTCCTTCCGAGAATATCGCACACCCAGGTGTAAACAGTACAATTTACCAATAGAATTGTATGGTTCTCCACGCCCTGGAGATCCCCTCGTGCAGAGCAGAGTGATGATGACTCAGGTTAAACGCCGTCCATTTGCCAAAATCGCCTTGTTTACTCCGAGAAGCTGAGGAAGAGAGACGAAGAGTGTGTTGCATAGCGAGACAGACTGGTGTCTTATTTTTTCTTCTTCTGAGAACACTGTGTGTCCCAGCCAGGGCAGACACCCCATCTAGCTGTCTGCAGGGCAGAACAACTGGGATAGCCTGATTCCACAACGCTTGTCGGTTCTTGCCCTTGCCTCAGAAAACATATATAGAGTTAGCGATGGAGGGAGGGAGAGTAGAGGAGTGTTGGGGGATAGAAGTAATCACTGAGCTTCCAGCAAACTCACACTAACAAATATTGTGCACTGCCCTTGGAAAAAACCTTAGCCTCTCCCTGCATTGCCACAAAACACCCACAAGCTAGTGCCCTTTGCCTTTTTGTTTCTTACCCTAGATAACCGGGAGTGTATTTGTTTGTGTGAGAACTTGGTTTATCTGTCCGCTCAGCATTCCCCCTATTCACGCTGATATCGCTGGCCTCTTCTCTCGTGACTGGGGAAGGGTTTTCACAGGAAACTTTGAGTAATTGTTAACAGGCGCTGCAACCAGTCTCTTAACAACATGTTATGAGTAAAATTTAAATGAACGATTCTCTAGTTATTTCCAAGCAGTTGCTCTTGAGGTATGTTTAATTTTGTAAGATTGAATGGGCAGCTATGGTCCAGGGTCAGCTATATTTTGGCAATTTTATATCACTGAATGGCTATACATTGGTATAAAAGGGTAGTGTTAAGCACAGTTCTGCTAGTCCAGGCACTGAGGTCTCCACTGAGTTGGTATTATTGCGTGGGCCAGTTAAATCCCTGGTGCACTAAAAACTAATTTATAGTCTTTTAAACTGTTTGGCTGGAATACCGGGAGTGTGTGAACCTCTGCACATGGCCTGAGGAACAAACCCACTGACATACAATGGAAACACACACACACACACACACACACACACACACAGACACACACACACACACACACACACACACACACACACACACACACACACACACACACACACACACACACACACACACACACACACACACCGCCCCTCCATCCTGCAATCTGACTGGTCCATGTTTACAGGTCTCGGGGGCACGCTAAGGATGGGAAAGGACACGCTATGAAAGGACAAAGTAATAAACAAAAGAAAATATATAGACACACTTTGTATGCACACATCATAAACTCTCACACGCACAGTCTCCTATTGCCATGGTTTCCCTCCCCCCACACTTCTGCTTTTTATTCTCATTCACACCCATCACATGTGATGGGTGGTGGGATGGGTTGGTTTCCTCGCTGGGTTGAGAGAATACCTTGTGGTCTCAGAGCTCATCACTCCCACTCTCTCAGGGAGTCCACCATTCTCCCCCCCTCGTTCCCACTCTGTCTCTTTCTCAGTGCACATGGCTAAATCGGACGGGAGGGTGGTGTATATTGTGTTTTTTCGCCGCTGTTTGGTATGATAATTTGATGCAGGGAGGTTGAGAAGGAGCGAGCGAGAGAGAGAGAGAAAACAGAGTGAGCTAAAGGTGCAGGGAGGATAGGAAATTGAGCTAGTAAGCTTGTTAATGGTTGTTTGAACATGTGGATCTTATTGTGTTATGAATTCTGAATCTATAAAGCAGTGTTTGAATTATTTTTTTACCTTACTTAATGTACCCAAAAGATGCACTCACCCCTGGCTCACTTTTTCTCCTGCCTCCTCCTCCTCCTCCTTCTCTCCAGGACCTGTCCTGCATCGATGATCTCTCCACCAACTCCCTGTTCTCCTCGCCGGCCGACTCCCTGTCTGAGTATACGGACACGCAGGCCTTCATCAGCACGGACAGCCTGGCATCGGTCCCCACCATTTGGGATGTCAACACCAGTACCACCAGCCCACCAGCAGCCAGCCAGCTCGAGGTCCGAAATGACGCACACACACACACATGCATATAAACAGTGAGGCATGGACACATTACACAGAATGTCAACACTAGCGTTACCTTCATGCAGTGATCACGGATTTCCCTGTCTCTGTGTTTGTCTGTTTGTCTGGCTATCTTAGTCTCACGCAGGTACACACCCAGTTTGTACAGCTTACGGTTATTTGTTAGGTAATGGAACAACAAACATCTTTACAACTACAGCCAGACATTAAAACATTCCATTATTTGTCTGTGAACATGTCATTGTCTTATAAATGGAGTCCCTAGTCACTTACAACCCCCTTTCTTCAAAGTATACTCAAACCTACTGCGCTTAAATTGGCCGACTCGCTTGAAAAGAGCACATTGGCGTGCAAAACCAGCTTTATACAACCGTACTGTTTAAGAGGGTATTTAAACTATGAATGTCTCAAGGATAACATAATAAGGCCTTTTTTAGTCCACAGAATTTGTCTAGCTAGCATTTCTTGTTGTGCAGAAAGATCAGGTCTTGCAGAATCACATTAAATCTCTTCACTACACTTACTGACAAAACGCAAAAACCACAGTGGGTTTGAGCCAAGACTGTTCTCCACATCATTTATCAGATGCTTTCACCGAAACACAATTAGATTACATTCAGTAGCAGTCAAACTGACCATATATCAACGGCATTTTCGGTGAGGCCTTCCATAAGCATAGTGCATTTAAGTATCAGCTTAACCGGTATATAGGTATGTGAGCCGGGAAAGTGTGTCATATGCCATTTCGACGATAGGTGGGGACAGGGAGGGGGGAGGTCTATGTGTTTAGTTCAGGTTCAGTTCTGCACTCCGGGTGTTCCCGGGTCTTTAAAAAGGTTGAAATCCAATAATCAAAATTTTAGGCCTTAAAATTTCTTAAATACGATTTGGACAAGTATTAAACATTTACTGGATTGTGAAGTTAATGTATTTTTTTTAATAAAGTGGAGGTGCAGTGGACTTGCACAAGGTTGCTAACATATTAAAACAATGAAGACATAGGCGGGCTGTTTCAAACCATGTCCCCATATTCTGACATCGCTTAAACTGCTTAAAAAAGTGCGGAAAGGACAATACGTTTTACATTACGCGATTTGAATCGGCAGATTTAATCAAGAGACCTCATTCCAAAAGTTAATAAGTGGCCGTTCGTGCTGAACGTGGCTCATCAGCCATTAAAGTCACTAATGTCTCCGTTAAAGTCACACTAGCAAATAACAATTACTTTTCAAACTATCTTTTGACTAATAATGCTGTCACTGCAAGTCAGTTGTGGCTTTGCAAAGACCATGTTAAGTTGAATTTGAATAGATTAATTTGCTTTGCAAATAATTCTGGGACGTTTTGTCAGTATGGATGTAAAATAGGTGTTAAATTGAATTCAAAAGGACTGACAATTTCTTACATTTAGCTTGTTGAAACCTGCAGAAACCCTGTGCTCCACTATTGCACACTGGCCTGCTGTTGGTGTCAAGTATGTTTTATAATAAAGATTTTTCTATGATAGAATATATGTTCTATCTATGAATCTAGGATTTCTTTATTTTAATGGAAAGCAAAAAAAAAATCTCCCATTACTTTTTAAGGGGCTGTTTTGATGTTTTGCTTTGCACTCTCTTCTCATTCCATCTGTCATGTTTGCCGAGATAGTGCAGGCTATATCTACCTTTAATGTTGTTGCTGGCTGTTCACTACCTGACAATAAATTCCATTAAGTGAAGTACTGCTCAATCATACAGGCCTACACAAACTCACATCACAGACACAATTTACACATTGCTTTGAGAGGACACAGACATACACACGCAAGCCCACGCACACTTGAAGACATCATGACTCATTGCAGGGTTTTTCATTTATAAATTTATTTTGGATTACTTCGTTTTTTTTATTTGTTCAATTTGGTATTTTTTAGGTTTATTTATTTTGTGGTTTGTGTTTGCAGCTGAACAGGTTTCAGGGTTTGGCCAGTTTGGATGATATAACTGCCATTATCAGCACTCCGCCTCTGGGAGGATTCCAGGTAGACACACAACCTCCAGCTGAGGTGGAAAAAAAAGAAGGGCGCCCTTTCAAGATCTGTGCTTCACTAATTGCCTTTTATTTAATGATCTCTGTTCTGCATTTCTGGTGTCAATTCAACTAGTATTGGCATAGAAAATATAAAAATGACTTGCGTGTTATAACTTAAGGGCCACATTCTGACACAGTGGGAAATGGACTGTATGATTAATTGGTAACCTTAGGCCTGCTTCTAATGGCATGTGTTTATTTTATGAAACAAACAAACGCTATGTGTGAAAACATTTCCTCTGTCAAAATGGACCCTTATGATTATACATTTTAATAGCACCTGGTATGCTTTTAGATAAATGTAATCTAATTTTGTTAGCCTATTACTAACAATTACGTTTAGTTTTTTTTGTTTCCAACCGCAATGTCTGTTTGGCTTAATTTTGATTCAACAACTAACGGAATTTATGCATCACTTTTAAGTGGCTTGGGGCTGGGCGATAACTCACTGAGCAATTATAAGTTATCGTGAAATAAAGTTTTTGTCATATCCATTTTTGAATGTAAATGCATAATAATGAGAACATATGACCAGGCCTTTCTCATAATACAAGATATATATCTAAGAGATTGTATTATGTTTCCATAATAGTATGGATTACATTTTGTGATCAATTCCTCATTATCACCCAGCCCTAAAACATAGGTCCTTTGCAACTCAATACCTCAACCGGTTTTAATGTTCCTTGTCCGTTCCTTCCAGATGTGCCTGTCTCACATCTGTTCTGCTTTCCTAACTCTTTCCTCCTCTTGCACACCGACCACTAAAAACCACCACCAGTAAATTGCATGTTTTTGTAAGCGAAAAACTACATTTCCCATGTTTCCACTGTCTCGTTAGGCTCCGAGAACAGGGTCTCCACCTGAGGAGGAGGAAGAGGCAGAGGAAGAGGAGGCAGAGGAGTTGGGGCATGTAGACACCTATGCTGACTACAAACCTTCGAAATGTAGGCAAACCCTTACATACACTGTAACTTCAAATTGTAACTCCTGCTCACCTTGAAGGAAAGCTCAATATCTGTTCATCTGTAGTTATTGAGTAACCGTGTCCAATTCCAAGGGCACAAATCAAAATTCTTACTATTTTACCATTTGGTCTTTATCCAAAGCAATGTATAGATATTTGTTTAAATATTATTAATAAGCTATATCTCTACAGATGATTTATAAAAATAAAAGATTTTTATACAACTTTATTGAACATTAGCTTGAATCTCTTGTGCCTGTGACTTGAGCGCCCTGCGTGTCCTTCCCTCCACAGCTACGATAGGGATCTCTCATCCAGACATAGTGGTGGAGACCAACACCTTGTCCAGCGTCCCTCCACCCGACATTACCTACACCCTCTCCATCCACCAGTCCACCATCGACAGTGGCATGCTGTCCGCACTGCAGCTGGAGGCCATCATCTACGCCTGCCAGGTAGACACGCACATACATGCACACAAACATTCACACAAACACATACACACGCGTACACACTAACACAAAGGTCATCACATGTGTTGTTATTAAATATGTCTATCACAGTCAGCGTCATTAGTTATCTCATTACTGCCACCTGAGCGGAGAGAGATTAATAAAAGAAGGCAACAAAGGCATTTGTGGCCCATTATAATGAACTAAATACAATTCAGTTGTAATGAAATAATGGATCCTTTTATTTTATCTTTCAAAATATTCCAAACGCGATACAGAATCAATCATCGAAATTAAATTGTCTGTCCTGATGGTTGTGAAGACAGACAGACAGAGAGAGACTGAGAGACAGAGACAGCATGCCTTCCCATACACAAAGCTACTAACAAAATCACAAGCACAGATGAACGAACGCACAGACAGACAGACAGACAGACAGACAGACAGACAGACAGACAGACAGACAGACACGTAGGTCCAAGCTTGCTCTAGGAGTCTCACCAGTCTGGCAGCCTTGTTGAAGACCAGTTTGAAGTTGTGCCCCCCCCCCAACGTTCTCTGATCACCCCCCTGCTTGTGTGCAGCAACACGAGGTGATCCTGCAGAACAACCAGAGGGCCGGCTTCCTGATCGGGGACGGGGCTGGCGTGGGGAAGGGGCGCACGGTGGCCGGGATCATTCTGGAGAACTACCTGAAGGGACGCAAGAAGTCACTATGGTGAGACTGTTTGAGTGCTCTACTGTAGATACTCCCGTTAGAGCTGTGGTGATCTTGGATTCAACCACCATTTCTCCCCCAGAAATGTTTTCTTTTTTACAGGATTCATTTCCTGCATTCTAGAGATTATTCTCAAGGGTGTGAATCACAAAATAACAAGCAGACAGAAAATCAGCTCGAAAAAATATGTTTATTAGTAATGAAATATATATATATATCCACAAAAACCCATAAATATGTTCATTTTTTCTTTGGCTCCATTTACACACGTGGCTGCTGAAGTGCATTAGCATAATTTACACCTGATGGTGTGCTGTATGGCAGACGACCAATCACAACATGCATGCGAGTCATCGCGCTGCTTTATGATTGGATTAGTAACTTCATCTAACTATTAGCTACAGACAACATATATATATATATATATATATATATATATATATATATATATATATATATATATATATATATATATATATATATATATATATATATATATATATATATATATATATATATATATATATATATATGTGTATTCCATATAGATATAGATATTCTCCTAATTCAGAGAGCTGCAGGAGAGTGGTCTCCGGGTGAGGACAGTAAAAACTGGGACTTTCCCAGGAAAATCTGGAAGGTTTTCAAGTATGTCTGTGAGACTAGATCTGTGGTTTGGTGTTAGTGTGTCAGCTGACTATACAGTATAGTCACCGACTGCTTTTATTGTAAAGATCTGTTATCTGAATGGAGATAGATGAGGAAAAAAATGTATAAGGAACAAAATCCAAGTAGTAGATAATAAGTAGAGATTGATAGAAAAAACAGCTAAATATACATAGTGGTTTCAGCAAAGCTGAACGATTGTACTTCACATTTCCATTCGCACTGCCTTCTCTGTGATCATGAAATTGTTTCTCTGCTGGATTGGGTATATTTTGGAAACGAAGATCAGAAACTGGTTTTACCACAGAGAAGTGGTGTACGACACTGACCTTGTTTCTCTCCCCCCCTCTCTTTCTATATTCATCTCTCTCATTCTACCCTCAGGTTCAGCATATCTAACGACCTGAGATTTGACGCAGAGAGAGATCTCAAAGACATAGATTCTGCCCATATTCCTGTGCATGCCTTAAACAAGGTCTGTATAAAAGGAAACAGGTGCATAATAGGGAAATGAAACTCCCTGCTTTAGTCTATTTTCATGGCAAGCATCAAAAGAAAGTTATGTAGTCATTTGTATTTGTGCAATATCCGTTTTAATGCAATGTGTTTTAAGCTTAGTTTGTTCTTTTTGTTTTATTGCTTGTTCATTTCATTATTGTTGCATTATGTAATAATTTGATTTCCTGCTCCTCTAACAAGTGAATTCTGTCTGCGGTAATTAATGGAGTTCAAGCTAAACGTATTGTTTCTCTGATGGTAGATAAAGTATGGAGACACAGCTACCTCAGAAGGAGTCCTGTTTGCAACCTACTCGGCGCTGATTGGAGAGAGCCAAGCAGGGGGACAGCACCGGACCAGAATCAAACAGATCCTGGACTGGTGCAAGGCGGACTTTGATGGAGTCGTATCCTTTCATGGTCTCAATCAACTAGTCTACTGGGAAACATGACATTCATGATACACTGATCAATTAACAACCCAACAACATTCCCTCAAATGGCTAATGCACACCCAATGTGCCGATTCTTCGATGTGACAAACCGAAGGACAGTCTTTCAGACCGTTATACCACACTATATGAATTCCATTCCGACCCATTACTACATGGACCGCAAATAGACTAACTGTGTTACAGTCCATATGAATAAACTTCTCTCAGGAGAACAGAAACTAGAGGAAACCATTTGATTGAGCAACATGTTGATCTGGGCCTTTTTAAAATAGGATTGTGCCACACACTTGGAAGGGGTTTCACATTGACCAGGATTAGCTCCCTCCTAGCCACGTCGCTGCCGGTGTTTCTCCTTGACCCCATACCCCCTCGCTGCAGATTATTTTTGACGAATGCCACAAAGCCAAGAACGCCACGTCCACCAAGATGGGCAAGGCCGTGCTGGACCTGCAGAACAAGCTGCCCCGGGCCCGGGTGGTCTACGCCAGCGCCACCGGTGAGAAAACACACACACACCCAACCGGATATGAGGAACACATGATCTCACGTAGAAACGATTACGTCCATTGGGTTGCTTTTTCTCAAAACAAATCTCCGTTGTCTGCCGCAGGCGCCTCCGAGCCAAAGAACATGATCTACATGAGCCGCCTGGGCATCTGGGGCGAGGGCACGCCCTTCAAGACCTTTGATGATTTCCTGCATGCCATCGAGAAGAGGTATGTGGGGCGGCGCATCTCCCTGGCGTGGTTGGTGAGGCTCGTATTGAGCCATGTTTCACAAATCAAAATAGTTAATGTCTATTTTTGTGTGTCTATAGTGATGTCACAGTTACGGTATGTTAGGTGTGACGGTTACGTGATCTAGACTACTTTTTTATTACATTTTTATATTCATTTTGTATTATTTGTTGTGTCTGAACAGGGGTGTGGGGGCCATGGAGATCGTTGCCATGGATATGAAAGTGAGTGGCATGTACATTGCCAGGCAGCTGAGTTTCTCAGGTGTGTCGTTCCGCATCGAGGAGATTGGGCTGGACAACGATTTCAAACAGGTCTACAACAAGGCTGCCAGACTGGTGAGACTCCTAGAGCAAGCTTCGACCTACGTGTCTGTCCGTCTGTCTGTTTGTGCGTTTGTTCATCTGTGCTTGTGATGTTATTGGTAGCTTTGTGTATAGGTAAGCATGCTATGATTCTCTGTCTCAATCTCTCTTTCTGTGTGTGTGTCTTTCTCTCCTCCTTTCTGTCTGTCCGTCTGTCTTGTGTGTGTGTGAGACGCTCTCTGGGTCTCTCTGTCTGTCTTCTCTATGTACGTGTGTGTTAGTTAATCTGTGCTTGTGAGGTTGTCTGTTGCTTTTTGTATTGGTATGCATGCTATGATTCTGTGTGTACGTTCTAACCCCGCTCTTCCTTGGTGTCCCCAGTGGGCCGAGGCGCTGCAGATCTTCATGCGGGCCGCGGACGAGCTGGGCCTGGTGAGCAGGAAGTCTCTGTGGGGCCAATTCTGGTCGTCTCACCAGCGCTTCTTCAAATACCTCTGCATCGCCGCCAAGGTGCGCTGCCTGGTGGAGCTGGCCAAGCGAGAGCTGGAGGCTGGAAAGGTCAGTGCAACCTTGAAAAGGTTTCACTCAACTAGTATCCTCTTTGGGGAAAACACAGAGTAGTCTGGATTCAGGTTACATCTCTCTCTCTCTCTCTCTCTGTTTGCTCTGGTTGAAATCGAAGGAGGGTGAAGAAACGTAATATAAATATGTTTTTAATATATTTATATATCGTCTATATATTGATATTGATGTTATTACCCAGAAGCCAGGTCACATCATGTTATGTCCTCAGTAAATATGTATTGACTGTAAATGGGATCGAAAGGCTTGTTTTAGCTGCTTGGTGGTGGATGTGTGTGTGTGTGTGTGTTGACCTGTGGTTCCGCCTGCCCCCTCCACAGTGCATCGTCATCGGCCTGCAGTCCACGGGAGAGGCTCGCACCAGAGAGGTGCTGGACGAGAACGACGGCCAGCTTGACCGATTCGTCTCTGCTGCAGAGTGAGTGATTTTGTGCGTGTGTGTCTAAAATAAAACTGCCCTTTGTTGGGCAAGGCAGTGACTCCATCCTGTTTTCGGTGTGAATATCACTATCTGGCAACTATCAGGTAATTTATCGCTCACCGATCCCATGTTGGTCAAGTGAATCATTGTCCCCCATGATTCCACAGAAACTAGTCTGGGATATCCTGCTATCAAATCATCACCCTCAGCAAACAAACAATACTGCCAAGCCCATAGCGAATGTTTGCTGTGTCACACCTCGCCGCAGTGCACAAATACATGCTTTCACACTGTAACTACTATTGTTTTAGTATTGTCTGATTACAATCTTTTTAAGTCTATTAATGCAATCTCCAAGCAATATCTTATCAGAAACGATTCTCGTAATTGCTATTCTAAACTAAATAGGTTCATCTTATATTTAATATTTTTACCTTTACTACTTTCGTTTTCATACTTACTGCGAAGTGTCAGAGTGTATTTAGTAGTTTTTTACACACGGTTGAGTACACTTTCACACACACTAAGCACTGGAGCGCGCTGCTCTTTGAGACCACCTTGAGAGGCCACCGTATCGACCTGGAGACCCTGGGTCCACAGGTTGTCGGCTGTGTGTAAAGATACTGAGGAGAGTATTACCTCCCGTATGTAGACTCTCCACTGCTCCGCTGTCTGTGGGAAGGTCGGCTCAAGGTCGAACGTTGAATAACAAAATGGCAAAGTGAAAATTGTTTCTAATAATACATCTTTATCTGCCCCCATTTTCTTCTTTTTTTGTACTTTTAGGGGAGTGTTTCACTCGCTCGTCCTCAAGCATTTCCCGTCTGAGAAACAGAGGAGGGAGAAGGCGCCAGGCAATAAAAGAAAACGTAAGTTCAAGCGTAAGGCCATCTCTTCCACCTGCAACTAAAGGAAGCAACCCCAGATAATAATCAAATCCTTATGTGCGTGTGGAGTTGTTATCATCCACTGGTTTCCTCATTTCAGTGGATAGTTACGTAGCTGATCATGATCTGTGTGGAACTGAAACAATTAATGTTTCCTTTGGAAATTCCTTAATTTCCAAAGTTGTGCAACTAACGTTACAGCCAGTATTTATTTTCTATTGACCAATCGATTTGAAAAAACGTGACCCACCAGGGTTTGTGCAGCCCCAGTATAACCCTGCATTGGTGTTATTTATGTATTGATGTACGCATGTATTTCTAATCAGGCAAGCCACGGGGCCGCCAGCCCAAGCAATCGAAGCACACGGTGGACAGCGGGGGTGTGATCAACATCAGCGATGACAGCAGCAGCGACTCGGACGGCATGGACACGGACTCCAACTCCTCGCCCGACTCCCTGTTGGACAATGACGACGTCATCTTCGTCAACCACACGAGCTACCACGCAGGTTCGAGAGACGTCGCGTCGTGTTCCTTCGTTTGTTTGCCTCGGTCACTGACCGTGGGTTATGACTTTTAGCGGTCTTACCCGCTAAAAATAAAGGGGGTTGTTGTGTTGGTGGCACTTGTCTAGACGGATGGACTCACCTGTCAGTCAAGAGCTGACACCTTAGCCCCGCGGCGGTGGCGCGTTTAGCCTTCTATGACTACGATCTGCCAGGCTTGTGCTTGGGTCGCGTTTCATTGCAAGCCTTCTCCCGTGTCTCCACAGCCCGGATAGAGGACATGAAGCATGGCCTGCTCAACAAGATCTCCCAGCTGGGGAAGGAACTACCTCTGAACACCCTGGACGAGCTCATCGATAAGTTCGGCGGCCCGGAGAAAGTCTCTGAGGTACGGGGAAGTCAACTGTTGCCGTCATTATGGGAGCTTAGTTTGATAATATGACGTAGATGAAAGCTTGTGTCCCTAATCAGTTATAGTGACCATCCTTTGACATTTTTGTTAAAACCACATCTTCTGAGGTGGCTTGGTGGCTCATGCTGCAAGTCTGTTTCCCACAGCACTAGGCCGAAACACCTTGAGGCGTCCTGTCCATAAAGGGCAGAAATGCTCCCAAAGACAAATAAAACCTTCCCTTCTAGCAACAAACCTGTGTAGATCATAGGCGTAGCACCATCTGTTTCTAGTGGATATTTTCTTCGACCACACACACATGAATGAAAGTGATTTTCTCGTCTCTACAGATGACCGGGCGGAAAGGTCGCGTGGTGCGCCGCGCCGACGGGTCCGTGCGCTACGAGTCGAGGGCGGAGCAGGGCCACACCATCGACCACATCAACGTCAAGGAGAAGGACCGCTTCATGAACGCAGAGAAGGTCAGACATCCAGGACCTATCTGTCACTAAGATTCCCCACATGACTCATTTCTGTCGTGGAAGAAATAATCCTAATAATATCAAATGATGTACGAATGATATAACCTTGATTGCATTTTTACTACTAAATTTAAAAGGCATTTGTATACATTCTCCTTGTACCTAAGAGATCAATCCCTTCCTCCACATGGCCACTGTAGCCACGAAGTCGGATGCTGAGGCCATGCCAATTTCCTCCACAAATCCACATCTCCACAACTTCTTTGTTGTGTTGATTCCTTTAGTTGCATCTTTGCAGATATGCGAACTCCCCCCCCCCCCCCCCCCCCCATAGGGTATTGCAAATTAACTTGGCCTCTCTTGCCATGGCTTGCTGCCATTGCCTTAACTATCCGCAATGGTCACCTCACTTTTGTTTCATTTGTTGTTAAAGCCCACGATGTGAAAGTTTCCCTATAAGAATCATGAACACGCATTGTCTCATGGAAGATGCTTGGTAAATCGCTGCCTGTGTCTTCCCATGATCATGCTCTATTAAATGAAATACTTTGATATCAGGTGTCCTTAAAATACATTATACTTGTATATACATTTCACTACACGTTGCACATGTCTAACTGTATGTGACGAAGACATTTGAATATGAAATAAACTGGTAACAGCTATCGGTTTCATGTTTTGCACTTGGTGATTATGTGGAAGAAAGCAAAACACAATTTGACATCCTCCCTGTCATTTGGGGTGAAATGGCATCACGTGAATTGCATTGCATATATTAAAGTACAAAAAAACAACCATTTCCTCTACAGCATCATGTTCATATCTCTCTTTGACATTCCTGGACTTCCCCACCTTTTGTCCTACCCAGATGGTGGCCATCATCTCGGAGGCAGCCAGCTCGGGCATCTCGCTGCAGGCGGACAAACGTGTGAGGAACCAGCGGCGGAGGGTCCACATGACGCTGGAGCTGCCCTGGAGCGCCGACCGAGCCATACAGCAGTTCGGTGAGTCTGGGGGAACACACACACGCTGCTCTCTGGCTATCGAGTTTGGCACCAAGCCGTTGGGTGAGATTTTACAGGGGGGTGGGGGGGGGGGGGAGGAAGGAAGAGAGCGGACAAGGCTCGTGCTCAAGCCAAGATGATCCCCATCCAGCCCCCGTCAAGGGCTGGATTATCACTCGATGTGGAGGAGGTTTTGCTCACAGGGCAAAAAGGTTTTAAAGGTGGAATTTCATTGTTCACAACAATCAGCTGCTGTGCAATTGCTGCGCTCACTCGGGAGTTGTTTTCCTGGAAACAAGAATGGCCATGTGTAGTTACGGTTTACTGGAATCAATTACGGGTCATGCTCCCTTTTTAGCCTCCTTGTTCTATATAATCAAAAGCTTACATTAAGAAAACCCAACATAGAGCCTATTACGTTAGAATTAATTAAAATCGAAATGTCTCAATCACCATTGGCGGCGACCTCTCTGTTAATATTGGTTTTCCGATACTGCAGCAGTGCGGTAAACGGTAAATTTATATGCACACACTTACTTACAGGTTGGAGAAATGAATTGTTTGCAGTAATTAGATAACTGCCCTGCTAATTCCCCCGTCAGCAGCATTTCCTGCTTGAAGCTGGATGTGCAATGCAATGTGAAGCCACAGCACATGCACATACTCATAGACACACATACAGACTCATGAGCGCAAACACACGCACACAGGCCGATTGTTGGTTCCGTTCACCGTTTATGTTTCTCTTTGTGATTACAGTGCAGTGTGGTTGAGAAGAGGGACAGGAATAGCCTCATGTTATATATGTAAACACTTCTGCTGGTGATCTCCCAACACACACGCACAAACACACACGCACACACACACAGACAACCTATTCCCAGAAGGCAGTGACCCGTCATTGGATATAGTGCCCTGATTCTCATCCCTTAAGCGTCCCACGCCCTCCCCTTACTATTGATCCTGGCTTCCGTGCGCTCATTCAGCAGATCGCAGGCCACTAAATCAACAATGCAGCTCAATGACAATTGCCGACTTGAATGGAATATCGTCTTCTTTATTTCCACATTTTTGTAACGTTGGTCTCCGGTCGATCTCTTTCGCAGGTCGCACCCACCGGTCCAATCAGGTGACGGCGCCGGAGTACATCTTCCTCATCTCGGAGCTGGGGGGCGAGAGACGCTTCGCCTCCATCGTGGCCAAGCGACTTGAAAGCCTGGTATGTATATTGTGTACACAAGCCTCGTAGTACGCAAGGTCACTAGGTTCTCTAACTCATGGCTTCACACAACGCTATTCGTTGCACATTATTTTTGTTTTTTGTCACAAAAAAATAGTCATACACCCATGATTCTATTCACATCCTTTTACTGCCTGCACTTCTATCTCCTGGAAAAATGCCCCCCATCATGCCCTACCTCCTTATGAGTCATTGTGACCGTCGTAAACTCGGAAGCCGGCAACCAGCCTTTTGTTGCCGGTTGTCAGTTTGCACGTCATGTTCCCTGAGTCAGCCATTGTGAAAGACTCCTCTTGTCCTGGCCCTGCCCTCCCCTCCACCCCTCGCCATCCCACTGCTGTCCTTCCTGTTCTCCCATGAGCCACCTCTCATGCCATTTCCCCTGAGGTCTGCGGCCAGCTCTCCTACCACGGTTTAAATCTCGGGCCATCCCTGGGTTTCCCCCACTAATCCATCCCCCTGAACAAAGAGCTGTCTCAGTAGAGGGATGAAATGAACATAAATGGCTCCTGGTAATTGTATGCCCATTGTGGTTTTTCTTAAGGTCATTTAATTTCCTAGTTTTTCTGTCTGTCTGTTTCTCTCTCTTTCTCACTCTCTCCCTCTTTTACTCTCATATGGTCATGGTTTGTGAGAGTACTTAGAAGGGATGATCATCTGATGTTCAGCCTAAGTCTTCAGTATAAAAACTAACAATTCATAAATGAACACGAGTCTACTTCATATCTCTGCTCTCTGGTTGAGAAGAGACGTGTTAATGAGATCCAAACACACCATGAAGACTCGGACCGACACATCAAACACACATACTGTCAAGTTCCACCTGAACTCACCCCCTGACGCACTAAAGCATACACACATTCCAGAAGGATAAATGCCTACTACATCCCTGCTGCTCTCGCTCCTAGGCGAGCGATGATGTCATACCTGTCTGAGACATCCCATTGTTTTGGGGGCATTCATTGCACAATGGGACAAGTGCTGGCATGTTGTGTATATAAACACTCCACTTATACACCCCCCCCACACACACACACTCTCTCAATTATATTTCACAGAGTTGCATATCCACATACACACACATCTTTCTCATGTCCCACTCAAAGGGTTGTCTAAAAGGTCAAGGAAAGGTCACAGGATAAGCATGACAGGAGCCAGAATTAGATCTCATAAAACTGTGCCATCAGAAATCAGCACCAAACTAAACTGTGTGCATAGTCAGATCCAGATTTAAAATTGTCTTGGGAGTGTGTGCACGTGTGTGCATGTGTGGATACACTTGCATCTTAATTAAGAGAGACAGAATATGACAAGCGTATGAAGAGTACTCTGAAGGCAGTGCAAGTTGATAACCTTTTGATAATAACAATCCGTCTTTTCCCTCCCTGTGCAGGGTGCGTTGACGCACGGAGACAGGAGAGCCACCGAATCCAGAGACCTCAGCAAATACAACTTTGAGAACAAGGTAACCCATGCAGCCACGTCATCCTTCATCTCGCCGTCTGCCCTTTCATTCTGAGAGCGCGTTTGTTTACGAGGAGGGTGGAGCTTAAGTTCTCCTGACAGAGGCACTTTAACCAACACACAGTAGCAACAACAAAGCGCTGTAACCACCCGTCATGTTTGGAGAGGCGATGCAGTGACGAGACCTTGATATCAGCCGGGGTTCTTTTAAGTGCGTTCTGCACAACCTAATGTCCCGTGTTTAATTTGAATCAAGTCACTGATGACACATAGGCAGGGCTCAAAGATAAGTCCTAGACATTCCACAACTCTGTTCCTCTGCTGTCATCAACATTGTGTGTTTCTAAAGACCTTTCGTCAACATATACACCACTGAGTTCGGGCAGTGGAAAGTTGACTGGTTAAGAGATCCTATCAGCTTGTGAATAACAACGAAGAAGACCACCCACCACTTCTGGTGTGGAAGCAAAGTTTTATGAGCTTGTTTTTATGTGTTCTCTGACTCCCCCCCTCCCCCCCCCCCAGTATGGTACCAAGGCTCTGGATAAGATCACTAAGGCTATCCTGGGTCACATTGAGAACAAGGTACCCCCTCCCAAGGGATACCCTGGGGGCGAGGCCCTGTTCTTCAGAGGTATGCACCACCTTCCCCTGCATGTCAAAATACTTCCCTTCCAGGCTTTACGGACTCAGCATAACAACTATGGCTGTTTTTTTTTATATTCTTCTTCTTCTTCCCAAGACATGAAAATTGGAATGATAGATGTAGGCATCTTCTGTCGGGAGCCCCGCATTGGGCTCAATACTGAGAAAGGTAAGCGGCTGAAATGGCGTTTATATATTGGTAGTGCTCAGTACTGCAGTATGTGTCGGTGTTCTCACGTGGCTTTTATATTCATATAGACTGCAGCATCACCAAGTTCCTGAATCGCATCCTGGGCCTGGAGGTCCACAAGCAGAACCATCTCTTCCAGTACTTCATGGACAACTTTGACTACCTAATAGAGAAGGACAAGAAGGAGGGCAAATACGACATGGGCATCCTAGGTACAAGTTGAAGAGATGTTGGCTGCCACAATTTATTTGCCTTCTATCCCCCCCTGACGCCTTTATTTATATTGGTTAAAATGATTGACTCTCTCAAATAAGATCTGATTGGATGACTGCAGTTCCTTTCTGACCAATTAGTGCAGTCTTCCATTGCGATGTCCTCTGTATGAATCAGTGTGGCTGAGCTCCATCAGTCAACAGTGTGCTTTCCTGTGTGCTCACCAGATCTGGCCCCGGGCAACGACGAGATATACGAGGAGAAACAGGAGAATTTCCTCACAGCAGGAAACCCTCAGGATGGACAGGTTGTTCTCTACAAGGTAGGGAGAGGAGGAGAAGGAGGAGGGTGGTGGTGGTGGTGGAGGACGTTGTCCATGTACAAATCAATTATCTAAGGAATTGTAGTTTATTGGTCGACAAGTGGAGACAATGTCTAAAATGAACGATGACTCATTTTTCATTAAGCTTTTATTAGTTGGAAAAGGTGAGATGGATTTGCCACATAGTTATCCGTCCACAGCGTTCTCTGCTGTTGGTAGAGAATGCAGTGGGAGCAAGCGAGCTCAGAGGCTCTACTTGTGGGTTGATCTATGTTATTTAGCCAGTGGTTAGACTGTGATCATGCACGCTTTGCCCCGGGCTGAGGAGTCTATGGAGGCACCAGTGGAAGGCTAGAGCTGGATAATTACTGCTATCTCCGGCTTTTAGCTGTTGCTGCAGGCTAACCTACAATTTGACATTCTAAACTTGGCAAGCAAACGGGCCACAGCAAATCCAGGACTGGTTTAGCAAGTGCAGAGATGAAGATTTGTTTGCTTTAGCTCCGGTAATTTGTTAATTCCCTCTGTATTGATGTATTGATGCAGTTACTAGCCTTAATTCCCTCTGTATTGATGTATTTATGTATGTATGTGTGCTTGCATGTTTTTTAGGTTTTGTTTGTCTTTTTATGTTGCATGACTCACTTCCCTGATTTATTGTTCTGGTGGTCACATGACCCAATGTTGACTCCACTCGTCAACAGCTCCTTCTTACACTTGTTCCTCTGTCTCCCTCTCTACAGATCAGTGTTGACAGAGGCATGCCCTGGTCGGAAGCCTGCGAGAAGGCCCAGAAGCTCAGCCGTCCTGAGGAGGGATTCTACCTGTCTCACAAGGTGAGAAACACGGCTCTCCCGACAAAACAGGACACGTATCGAAAGACATCAGTGAACTCTCTGTGTATGACATGGCCATGAGTCATACCATTGTATAACTACCTCCATTATATGAACCACCTCAGGCTATTTTTTGCCTCCAAGAATGGGCTGCCCCTTCAGATCAGGAAGAATATAATCTTTTGGGTTGCAAGGTGGAGGTCAAAAAGTTGGATTTTAACCGGATCTTCTTACTTGTTTATGAGTCCTTATCTTCCAAAGCATACCTTTTTAAACGCAGCTTTGTTTAGTGGTCGATTGTTTTCTGGTCCGATTTTCTTACATCTACACACTTTTACAGTCTTGTCATGAATAAGGTTTTGTACTGAACCATACAGAACCAAAAAGCTGTACGTTTTGTGGCTCCTATGACATATCCAGGTGGTGAATTAGGCTATTGTAAATATGAATTAATTATTTTAGATTTTCTTTATTATTGTCTTGTGCCCTGGGTCGCTGATGAAAACCGTGCCACTGGGAAACGTCTCCATTGTTGTGCTTTGTGTTAATGAGTGAAGCGGGTTTATCTGCACGCTGTTAGTTTGGATTTGTGTGTCTTTACGGAGGCTCTCCTATCTGTATTCCTCACCCGTGGGTGTTCTGTGCTCCACAGCTGCGAGGGAACCATCCATGTGTGCTGCTGGCTGAGCAGGGCCGGGGCAAGAATTTCATCATCTACAAGCCCAACATCGGCAAGCAGAACCACCCAGAGAGTCTAGACAACCTGCATTCTCGATACCGCAAGGTGAGGAGGAGGCCGGGGGGTCTTGCTCATTGTTTTGTCGGTTTTAAAATCTCAAGCGTTGAAATGTTCTTTTCAAGTGCTGAAGTATTTCATTTGTGAGCAGACTTCAATCGTTCAAGTGATGTTCCCAACATTTGTACATCCGCCCACAGTGATTAACCACAAAAAACAGGCTTTTGTATTAGTGGGGGAGGGTTGAAAAAGAAGGTTGGGTTTAACGGCATGGTGTTGGCTGCCCCCTTGTGGGGCTGAGAAACAGTGAACCACATGGTATTCAGGATTTAAAAAATCAAAGTGTTCCTTTGTGTAGCTGTTGTGTATGCGGACCCACCTGTTCACTGTGGGAACCTGTACTTTATCTCCTCCCCAGGTGCCCCCAGAGGAGGCCCAGGACTGCTGGGAGAACCAATTCACCTTCTCCTTCAAGAAGTGCAGCCATGCCAACTGGTGAGTAGGAACACCCATCACCCATGATGGAAGTGGGTGGTGCGCGATCCTCCATTCACAGTGGTAATGATTGGGGATTAGGACTGAGCCCTAAGCCCAATTCCGTGGGATTTGCTCGTCACTTAGTAGAAGTAAACATACCATTTAGGCTTGAGAGATAAACTATGCTTGGGACAAACCGTTAACGAGTTTGTTGTGACATCACACATCAAAGTTGGGATCATTACAGACAAGATAGTCATGCGCTCACCCTGGAAGTGCCCAAGGTTGTACATTAGAAAAGTACCAATAATAAAGTCCTCTAGCAGTATCTTGAGTGCAGGAAACGACGTGGCTACCTCCAGGTGAGCTAATGATTTGACTTGTGTCTTCTTGTCGTCTTCCCCGCCCTTTCTCGTGGGGCTCAGGAACGGTAAGTGTAAGAAGATCGAGGAGGGGCAGGAGTGCCTGCAGGGCATGCGCCTGCGGCAGTACCACATGCTGTGTGGCGCGCTGCTGCGCGTGTGGAAGCGCGTGGCCGACGTAGTCGCCGACGTCACCAGCACCAGCATTCTGCAGATCGTCCGGCTCAAAACCAAACAGCACAACAAGCAAGTCGGTGAGTTGTGACCCACGAGACGAAGCGCGTGACCGACGCAAAAAGGCTTCCCCAGCTTTGACATTGTGGCGATCGCAATGACTCGGGCAAAATTGACCAAATTCAGATTCAAAGTATCGCGTGCCTTTTGGTTGACTCTTGTTTCTTTGGCATTTACGGTTAACTACCGCTTGGTTACGAAAGAAAACTTTTGGAGTTTCGCTAACTCCCAGCAACCTGCCCCTCTTGTTTATCACCAGGCATCAAGATCCCGGAGAACTGCGTGGCGCGTGTGCGTGAGGAGCTGATCCAGATGGACGAGGAGGTGAAGAAGCGCCGGAAGGAGAAGGAGCAGGCCCTGGAGCAGCAGCAGGCGGAAGAGCGCCGTCGCAAACTGGTGCAGGCCGACCGGCCCCTGTTCAGCCAGAGCCACATCATGAACCAGTCCCTCACCCAGAACCAAGCCCTGGGACACAAGCCCCAGATCCAGAACCCAATGCAAAGGACCCAGCCCCACGGCATTTCCCAGCTGGCGCTTCAGAGAGGCCATGGCCAGGCCTCCTTACAGGTGGCCCAGAACCTAGCCCGCCTGCCCTCCCAGAGAACCCCCAGCCAAATCCAGCCAAGGACCCAGAACAACCGGCCAAACAATGGCAACAAAGGTCCGGGGCTCCTGCCTAGCATGGCCACCCTCAGCTCCCACTTCCCCCAGTTCTCTCCCCAGCCCTTCATGTCCTCCTTCCCCTCGCTGAAGAGCCACACCCTGGCCTCCCAGGCCCTGCTGGCCAACCCTTCCTCCTCCATCGTTCCCTCCAAAAACCCTCTGGACATCTTGGACCTGACCATGAACTCGCCGTCCCACTCCCCAGACAGCACGGAGGGCGGGCTGGGCATGGCAGGGCCCCCGGGGGCCTTCAGGGAAGACTTTGCCCTGGAGTCCCTGATCTCGTCCAACACGCTCGGCCTCCACCAGCTCTCCGCCCAGACCCAGCAGAAACAGCAGCCGCTGCTGCGACAGCTTCAGCAGCCCCGGCTCCAGCAGCAGCAGCAGCAGCAGCAGCAGCAGCAGCAGCAGCAGCAGCAGCAGCAGGAGAGCTTACTAGTGGACAACAGCAGCCAGCCAGACTTCCTGGACTTCTTAGACTCCCCGCTGTCCTTCAGCATGCCCCCCCACTCCTCTACCTCCTCGGCCCACAACGCCATGTCGCACGCGGCCAGGAGCCTGCACCCCACCGCCACGCTCATCCCGTCCTCCCCCTCCTCGTCGCTCTTCTCCTCCACCACCTCGCCCTCCTCTCTCTTCTCTTCCCCCGCCTGCCTCCATCCGCCCCCAGACCCCCTGCCCAACGGCCACGGCGGCAGCCCCAGCACCCTGGATGTGCGGGAGGTGCTCACAAACATGCTGCTGGCCGGGAACGACCGCAAGTCCGTCATCAAGTACCGCCCGCCCGAGTGACTCGCCGACGCGGCTGCCTCGGACCTTTGCGTCGCGTCTGCTGCTGTGTCTTTAGCGCACCCTTTGGACCATCGCCCAGACCCCCTCAGGGCCTATAGTCTCATCACTGCCTGTCCCGACCCCTTCTGCCCCCATCTGCCCTCCAACCGCATTTCCATCCAACTCAAGTGTTCTGAGCAACCAGTGCTGACTTTGTGCAGGGATTTTGTTAGAGAAAGAGGGGGTGGGTGGTTCTCTTGGTACCCAATAATTTTCTTCTTTTTCTTTTTCTTTTTTTACACCAAAGCCCCCCACCCCTCCTCAACAGTGAAAGGCAGCTGTAACCGAAATGGAGTTTTGCTGTTTGAGAAACATCTTGTGCTGTATGTCATGACTGGAGTGCATGCTGTCAATTTGATGTTCATTGAGGGTAATCCCTGCCTGGGGATAATTTTACCAATAACACAGCTCCCCCTGCTGGCTTCATGTGGTATGAAGGGTGAAGTTGCTGGAACCAAAATGCCTTTTACCATTTGTAGTAACATATGTTCTGTGATTTTTGCCGGTATGTTTTTTCTTCTCTTCATTTGCTCCCTAGTCCTTTGACTCGACTGCAACACGCCCGTATGCAAGTAATTTCCCACATAATTGTGTGGAACTAGAAGACACAAAGACAAAACAGATCAGCTTGTTTGGGTAGTTAGCCTCCGAATGAGTATTCAACTTGCTTTTTGTGGTTCACCCCACTCGAACCCTTCCTCTCCCTTCCTTTAATTGTATGAACCCATGTCTCTGTCTAGAGTGGTGAATAGGGCAAGGGGAAAGCAGTCTGCTGTTGCAAACAGTGCCTTTTGAATAAAATGGAAAAAAAAATCAACTGAAATGCAGTCTTTAAAAACCCACATAGGCCTAATGTATAGATTTGTACTTCTTGAACGTTGTATTCTTTGTTTTGTTTTATTCCTAATTTATTATATATATATTTGTATTTAACTCTTAAGCCCCCGGTGTTTGTGGTGATGGGTCTTCGATAAAAATAACCTTGCCCCACCCTGTTTAGCCTGTGTGTCTTTGTATGTGTATCTGTGAAGCCTGCATTTGTCCCCATAGAAACCAGGCAGCATTGCCTGTGTCTTTTCTCACGGTAACGATAGGACACAATGGGGCTAGGCTTTGTCCTAATGTTGCGCAGGTAGGCTACGTGTTGAGTAGATTGGAATATAATTGTGTCAAAGAAATAATTAAAAACCAACCCCCCCCCCCCCCCCCCATCCCCCCTGTCTTCTATTGGCATATTTAGTGATGGGACTCCTGGTTTGCGTTGATGTTTTGAAGTCTCAGGAACGTCTAGAGTGCGTTAGTTTTCTGTTTTTTGTAAACTTTTTGACCAATATTGATATAGTAGGTTGTTCTTCTCAGTCCGTATCTATACGATCCTATATATTTGCGAACCTGTTGGGATCTGGCCATCTTTTGTTCTGTTTAGTTTTTTTTTTAATGAATGCACTGTAGTTGGTCCCCGCGATGACATGGCTGTGCAAACGCAACCAATCAAACAGCAATAAAAAAGACAGATTCTACGTTTGATAGGAAATAAGAAATAAAATCCTCAGTACTGTTTACGCTCGAACGGGCAAAGCTTCTTGATCACCCGTTCACGGTCTGGACTCAAATCAACGTATTTCTCTGTTGTGCTCTAAAGTGTTGTGTTGAACCAGATGCATATGACCCTTTTTTTTTATGTAAAGAGCCGTGTCATGGGATGAAAGCAAACATGTTCCTAGATGTTTTGTCACCAATGTTAATGATGAAAGTGAATAATATTTATATTTAAGGGAAATTTTAGATATGTTATCCTGGTTATTAATGCATTAGTTATGGGAAGGTATGGTCAGGGATGTGTAAAATACAAATGGCTACAAAACAAACAAATACAGTCTATTCTATTCTGCCACCAAATAATGTTGCAGTGCTCTGCAACTACAGAGGCTGGGTTTCAGTTGTACTCTCCTTTCAGATTCTCTTATTCTCAAGTGGAGTTGTGGTCCCAGTGCTTAACAGATTCTGCTGGGACTATAGTTTGCAGAAAGATACCAAAGTATTCCACAGACAGTTACTGGCTTGAAGACATATGATCTTTAATCAATCTCAGGAAAGAAAATCCCTCAAGTAAATTTATCAGCCAGATATCAGAGAGAAGTATATTTTCCCCTATTTACAGTCGTAGAAGTAACCATTACGTTAATTATATTATTATCTTTTGCTATTACACTCTTGAGAAATTCTCTTGCGGTATTATTGCAGTGTAATACCCTGATGTGATGCTTTAGTCATTTGTTTGTAAAAATGTTTGTGAAAATGTCTGGTTAAAAATTAGTATGCCTTCCTAGGGCCACAAAATGGAATTTCTTTTGTTTTAAGGAAAACTATTTCCGCACTATTTCCCTCTTAGTATTTTTGTTAATTTTTTTTAACTTTCTTGTTAAAGATTATGTGCACCTGGGGCTCCCAGGTGTTTATGCTGATTTTTTTTATGTTGACTCCACCTCAAAGTCTCATGCAGAAGTTATCATCTTGATATGGCCCAGATTATTGTAATATTTTACTTCTAGTGCTTAATTGTAACCCATCCATTGTAATATTATATTAAGTAAACAAAGTGTTTCCTTTCTGTTGCTTTAAGTTTGACGTCAGAGTCAAAGCTTTACGCGTCTTGGATGTGGACCTACATTGAGACAAAATACTACATTTTTAAGAACGTTGTTACTCTGTTAACTAGTGTAGTTTGGCGTTTTTGTATAATTTTGCACTAAGAATGGCATAATCAAGTTACTGTTGTCGTGTTGGTTATGATTGAGAGTTGCAAGCTTGTGTTCCTGACCTGAAGAATTGCTTCTTGTAAACTGTAACCGACATACCTGTTTCCCCCACCTTCTGCATATTATATAAATGTGTTCACATTCAAATAATTTATTGCTAACAAAAAAATGAAACAAAAACATGCTACTGATTGTATGTATTTTTAAACAAAGACTATTTTTTTTTGTAAAAAAAACTGTTCAGCAACTGTGTTCAGCACTTTTATTCTGGGTTGTGTTTTTGTTTTTCTATATATTTATAATTTAGATCGAAATGTATATATTGTAAAAAATTGTGCCTTTCGACTAATTCTTTTAAAAGTTTTCTACTCATAAAAGGAAGGAATATATCATATTGCAATCGTATCTTTGTAAACAAATAAAAATTTAAAGATTGTGGGAATAGTTCCCTATCTTCTTTGAAATTCTACATTCTTAATTTATTGTGGTTTGCCAGGGGATCATTTGTTGCCGTTTTCAGCCTATTTACCATCAATATGAAGCAGTCAAGTTTATTTGTATAGCTCTTAATCACAATTACAGCTTTAAAGGGTTAAAAAGGTCCAACAGCCAAGCCCTGAGTAGGGCAAGTACAAACTCCAAAACCCAGTGGGAAGAAACCGCATAGAAGAAGGTATCGCTCCTTCCAGAAGCCTAGGTGTGCCAGGCAGGCATTCGTTTTCATTGAATGGTTTAATTAACGCGAAAAAACAGGGTTCATGAGAAATTATGAAATAATGTAAAACTGATAATACACCAACAATCATCATCTGAACATAGTAAACAGCGGAAAATGAACCTGGGGGAAAATATCCTTGATCAGTTCATGTGGTTCAATAAACTTCTACAAACTGTATTACTATTATCAAAAAGGAAACACTAGGGGCCAGTGTCGTGCAAGTAACCAGAGCATCCTGTTCAACATCTGAAGTATACTGCTCAAAAAAATAAAGGGAACACTTAAACAGCACAATGTAACTCCAAGTGTTCCCTTTATTTTTTTGAGCAGTATATAATCCATCGTTAGCAACATATATTTGCAGCACACTGTACCTAAAATACATATTATATTTCGAAATTAAACGAATTGTTAACTCATTATACAATTCCAGTGAAAAAAACAGCTAAACGGATATTCCTTCTAAAATCAGCGCGTATCATGGGCGCGTATTTCATTGCGCTATTAGCGCTGCCTACGTAATGACGTAATGAAACTCACCTGGACTCGTCACCACTAAAAGGCACGCCCCTGGTCTACAGGTAGAACGAATCACTTTAAACACTTTATTTGTCAGCAGTCTGCGTAATGCGTTTTTGAGAAGAGTGAGCAGGCTACTTGATCATTTGGACAGTCTTGGATATTACAAAAAATTCAGGTATGGTAACTTTTGCTTAGAAATCTAAAATAGGAAGTGACACATTAAAATATAATATTTTAATATATCGAAGGATTTGTCAAAGTTAGTAAAACGTTTTGTCGTAAAGGCGTTTAGCCATTATTATCCAAGTAAAAGAATCAGTTAAAACGTACATTTGGCACGATCATATATTATATTAAATTTGATTTGGCTTTAGATTCGTTGCTACATTTGCGATATGACATAACAACGTGGACTTGTGTACGAAAATGTTTATTTGTGCACGAGCACGCGCGTGCCAGAGGAAGGGGTCTCTAATGAAGAGCCCCACTTCCTTGGTCTCACCTTTCTGGTTCTGCCACACATGCAAGTTTCTGCTTGCCTCAAAGAAAGTTCCACAATAGTTTCGACTCTGCATTCCAATATACCTGCGTACATCAGTCCAAGGTAATTGGCTATAAAGATAATTGTAGGCTACTGTAGTTTGTATATATACCTTTTAAGGCATCCCAATGGAATTATTGATCACTGCAATATTATTATAAGCTTGTAGCCATGGTTTGCTGTGTTGTTGCTCTGTGTTACATGAATATCACAGGGTAGAAGTTGGTATGGGTGAGAAGTGTGTTTGCGCTCTTAACACGCAAGTGAGGTTGACACTTGCCATCTTCCATTGGTGTATGGAAGCTAGAAGATGTCTAGTTTTATCCACGTCTGTGCCTACCTGGGTTAGGAATAACTACGACCCTTTGTGCTCGCTTCCAATCACTTAAATGGTATACTCTTCTCATCAATCGTCTTTTGTATGATGCATATCAGAAATAGAAAAACACATGTCACACAATTTATAATTATTTGTCGTCATAAGGCTCTTTTAATTTCTGGCCATATGTCGACCTGTAAGATAATTTAGCAATAACCAAATCCAAGACTGCTTGGGTTGGGAAAACAACAGTGTTTTGCATATTGGACCACAGTGAGTTTCTTCCTTTAGAGATACTAATGTTTGCTTCATAGTTGGCACTATGCACAAAGTTCTTGTCTGACTAGAGTTAGTCATGTGTTTGCATATTTAAGAGAGACACACCTTAGCTTCCTCAGTGGCCTGCTACTGGCTAGTGTTTACTTGAGTTACCTTGTTTTTCCCCAGTACACCTTTTGTGTTACTTTCAATTGTTTGAGCTTATTATTTCCCCCAATGTATTAATGATTCAGTGAGTGAAGCCAAGTAGTCTAAAGGCCACCTGTTAGACACAACTGTGCTAACAACGTCCAGCCAGGCCCTTTTTTTTATATCAACCCGGTCAGATGTCATACTCTGAACAGAGCTGGAATAAACAACATAAACTGTATACTATTATCAGTGTATATTGTACAGGGCCTAATTTTACTTTTTGTCTTTTTACCTGCCGGACGGGAAGGGTCTACCGGCCAAGCAATTGTTGTAATATGTAACCCTGAATGCCAAATGGTCACACCTATCTGCCATTGTCGGGTGGCAGGTGTTCATTTTGGACCCTAAATACAAAGTACCACAACCAGCACTCAGATCTGTACAGGACAGTGTAAAGGACCAAACGAAATATTTTGTGTACAGGCCACTGAAATGAGTACAGAGTTGACAGCTAACACTTGTTCAGCACCTTGAGGAAGCTGGAAGTTTACCCTCTAAACGACATGCACTCAAAATCCTGCTTGGCACCAGAGCTATTCTCAGGGCGATAGCATTGTGCGTGACTTTATAGGGAACCCTGAAACTTTACTCGGTAAGCAGACCCTACCCCCTGTCAATTATTAATGGTCCACTGTCCTCATTCCCCCTACGTAACCATGACACCAGGAGGCACAAACCTCAAGCCAGCAGCCCAGGACATACCACTAGCTGTCCTAACTACAGACTGACACACACAGGATTGGCAGTGTGTGGTAGTGGATGTTGGTTCACATTGCAATGGAGTAATTTCTGCGTAATGGCCGAATCCTGGAATGTTACGTTTCTCTCCTGGCAGGGATATAGGCAGTAGCTTGTTTTGTTTTTTTGTATTTGCTTGGGTTTTGTGGACTGTAGGATTTTGGTGATTATCTTTTTAGAAGGGTTCATGTTCTGACTTATTGGTCCATCGCTGGTGGTTGTTTATAAGTTGGCGGTCCAAAGCGGAGGTCAGCAGGAGGGGTTTGTGTCGAAAGTATGAATCTTGCTCAGCGGAAGAAACTGATGAAGCACTTTGGCTCCTTACCACCAGAGTCTCCACCACCTCTCATGGCTGTACCTGTAAGTGTGTTCATTCTTCAGCAACCTAACCATAAATAATAGTTATTCTGGTAAAATCCCTGATTGTTGTAACCTTTTTCTCCTCAGCAGCTCTATTTTGATGATAGACAATGCACATTTTAATATTCTGTATATTTAACTAACACAATTGGCAATTCTTCACCATAGATAATGACATTCTTTGGTATGCATGGCATGTTGGGGGCGGATCCTTAGTCGATTTGAATGAGAAAAACAAATCCAAAACCATCTTTTCCTTTTTAGTTTAAGTTTGACATTTGCATTTACTACCATAACATGCATGACTCGCTATGTACCTGGCTCATTATGACATTTCACACTTAAGGTGTCTCAGGTTTCTGATATGGGTTAATGGTTATCTATTCCCGTACAATGCAGCGTAGTCCCACCTTTAATCTGCGGTAATAAAGGCCAACAGAGCCTGGGCCTGGGAAGGTGGTCATAGCTGGATGAGGGGGAGGAGCTCTTCAGGTAGGGCTAGATGTTTTCTTTCCTTGTATACTGAAAGGAAAACACCGCCGTGCATCAGGTATTCATTTCCTAAGGATTATCGGGTTTCAGCTGGACAGGGGCCAACTCACACGAGGTCTCCGCAGGGTCTGGCTCAAGCAGGAAGTCTTTGCTCTCCGAACAGTGAAGGATCTGTGATTTTTCAAAAAAGATTGGTGGAAGCTTCTGGTGTTGTGGTGTGACCCTAGGCGACATAAAGCACTGCTTGTTTGAAGAGTGCGAAACTCTGCAGGTGTGCAGTGCCATAGAAATCCCAGTTGGGGGGGAGGGGGAAATGGAAGTGAGATTCAAAGAACAAGGGGTAAGTGGTCACCAAGTGTGCAATGCAAAGCTCTGTTTGCTCAAGATTAACTGTCGACTGGCATCCAGGAAAGTGCTCTTGATTAGTGTAACTTCATCAGTAAATTGCTAATCGTCCCCGGGTCTTTATCCATTGGCTCTTGGGCTCAGTGAATTGGTGCGCTAGCTTTACAGAGAACCTCAGAGACTCCCAGAGGGCCTTAAGCGTCTAGGCAGCTACGCCCTTTGTCAGCAATGTTTGCCTCCTGCCTGACCCTATTAACCGTTGGGGAGTTCCTAGAATGGGGTAGCCTATCAATAGGATTTTGACCTTAAATATTGAGGAAGGGCAGCTTGTTGCCCAATGCTGTTGACAAATTTTTGATATGGCCTTTGTTGTCCAGTATTTGTGACTAGTGTGATTCAGGAGGACATGGAAATGGTGTGTGCATATGATTCAAATAGTGTGGTGTGTTTGAGGCAGCCAGTCAATTTCAGGAAAGGGCTTGGACTCGTATCCTCAGCATCAGTAATCGCATGGCTGATATCCACTTTGACATCAGTAGTTCAATAGAAAGCTCATGTAATGATACAACTAATCTTTTAACTCCTTCTTTCCACTGCCTGTGTTCAGGTTGATCTATTGATCTGCTGTTGAAGTTGTTGTGTTCAGCATGTACAAAGTGAACTTCCCAATCCCTTTTGGCTCATTATTGGTGTAAATGTGTTTGTGTTTGTGATGACAGTGTTTTGAATCGTTGCCTTTCTAATCAGTGTATTTAGTCTCTTTTCGTTCCACTAAGCGTGACCTTTTTTTGCTATCATGTGACCGGTTTCACCTAGATAAGCTGGTGGGGATAAGACCTTTCAATGGCAGTGAGCTTGAACACTTATCAACACCCTTAGCAACACGTATACATTACATGTTCAGTAGCTGGTGACATTGTCGACTGTAGCGTATCGGACAATGTTCGAGAGGAATTACCTTTGACTAAATACCGTGCTAGGTGAAGGAGAAACGGCCTAGACTACATTTGTCTACTTCCTAGTACAGTGTGGCAGTTAGTTGTTTGTCTCCTCTGGCTCCGCCCTCTCTTCCCTGATTTCTCTCGGGAGTTATGAAACCCTCTGGCTCCGCCCACACAGTCTCTCCCAGCTCTGTACAATTTGACAACAGTTCTGTTCCATTTTATACGTGTTGTCGGACTCCTTCCATTCCTAAACTAGACTAGTAGCTACCAAATTGTTCAGTCCTTTAGCTCAGTATGCACCTCACCCAACCATAACAAAGTTACACTGCAATTAGGGTAATTATTGATGTTGACAGACTTTCGCTTATTGTGTACCGAAACCCAGCAGCGGGCTCAGTATCTGTGCTTCTAACCCAATGGTTTTTATGTGTATTTTCGGGTTAATCGTTAACCCCCGGTCAAACAAACGACCTGTTCACAGGTCATTGCATGCCACTCCCATATTCCTGGTTGTAAAAACGTTTGCTGTGTTTGGTTCAGTGGCGAGAATGTCAGTCAACTCCTGACTTGTGTCGCCCACTACTCTCCCCATGTTTCCCCTCACTCCCAGTGCGTGCATAGGCCATGGTCTGTCTTGACATGTGGCCAACAATACTTCACTGTTCTCTTGAATAGCTTGCCTTTCTGGTTTCTGCTTCTACGCTACGCTCGCCCTGTCACTACGAAGGGTGTCTTGTGGCGTGATAGACCAGCTTCACGCGGAAGGGTTTGAAATGAGGTGGTATGTGGGAGATGTCAGACATGATTGGTATGTTGTACAGCAACTGGAACAATAGTGCGCTGGTGGAGATGTCTCTCAGTGGGTCATGCTAAGCGTGGTTAGCTAGCTGCTAGAATACTGAATGAATGGATGTGAATACGTGAGCAGTCTGTATTCAAGAGTGACATAAGCACATAAACTGGCAGCACATGACAATCTACAAAGGTCTCCTGACGCAATGGCACCCGGAGCCAATATTTGAAGGGGGGGGGAGGGGGGGAGGAGTGTCTCCTGCTCTTTACATTGTACTCTTATAGCCCGTGTTTACTGAACCAACTCAGTGTCGTATATCGTCAACACCACAGGGACACAGTGGCGTATGTGTGTCTCTCTGTGGACGTCCATGTGAGCGCGCACACAAGATAACCCCTCCCCCATACCTGTTTGACAAGACTGAGACAGGTGACAGCACGCTGCGTAATCACACACAGATACATCCTTATACACACGCACAGCTTCAGGTTTGCCCAAACCAACTGTCCATATTATAGTGCAACGGTTGTCTTTTGTTTTGGTTATTTCTTTGCAATTTGTTCTATTTCTTGTGTCCGATTTTGATTTTTTTTTTTTATTGTGTTTCCTCCAGAAACCAGGCATGGAAGAGTTGACGATATGGGAGCAGCACACTATCACACTGAACAAAGTAAGCAAAGTCTCTTTCTCTTACCCCCAGTCATGGACCATATTGTGCTGGGGGGGAGGGGGGGGGGGGTTTACTTGTCTGAATAGTGACACACACACACACACACACACACACACACACACACACACACACACACACACACACACACACACACACACACACACACACACACACACACACACACACACACACACACACACACACACACACACACACACACAGAGGAATTCAGCTGAGAGACACCCTGCTGCTCTGGCTCAGTGGATACCCTTGAATGCTAATGGAATGTGCTTTCTCTCTTTCACTCTCTCTCTACCTCTCTATTTACCTTTTTTACATGCTTTCGCAACCCCTTTTTTCTCTTTCACCTTTTCGATTCATTCATGTCCAATTTCTCATCTCCAAAATGTTTTATTTTTTCTTCTTCTTTATCTTTTTCTATTCTTTTAACTGAAGGACCCCAAGCTGGGGTTTGGCTTTGCCATCTCTGGCGGCCGGGACAAGCCCAGCCCAGAGTCCGGGGACACGGCCATAGTGGTGTCTGATGTGCTGCCCAATGGACCGGCCATGGGAAGGCTGTTGTAAGTTAACCAAACGAGATGCACAGGTGTATGCTCATTATATTATGCATGCAATTATCATTGGCGCAATGGGACAAAAACTAAATAACAAGGGCTAAGGCCTCAAATACACACACACACGCACACTTACATACGCACAGAGCATCACATTGGTAACATTACCTCTGCCCCTACAGCACCAAAGACAACATTGTCATGGTCAACGGGGTTTCCATGGAAAATGTCTACTCCAACTTCACCATTCAGAACCTCAAGTCATGTGGAAAGACGGCCAACGTGGTGAGAATGATGATTAGATAGTTCTCTGTCCATCCCAGCATTATATTTATGGTTAATCATCATCCAGCTATGTGTTAGTTATCATTGATGTAGATTACAGTCACTCTCTATTTAAACTCTCTGTGCACACTTCTCTATCTGTTATTCTGTCGTTCTCTCTATGAAACTCTCTCATTCTCTCTGTATATCTCTCTTATTCTCTCTATATACCTCTTATTCTCTCTATATAACTCTCTCATTCTCTATGTATCTCATTCTCTCTATACAACTCTCTCTCCTTCCATCTCTACCCCTCTCTCCCTCCCTCCAGACGGTGAAGCGTCCCCGTAAGATCCAGCTGCCGGCGAGCACGCGGCCGACACGCGCGGTCTCCCACTCCAACCTTCTCGACAGCGACTCCCTGACGCAACGACCCCGCCGCTACTCGGACGGCAGCGATAAGGGCCGCAGCCGCCCGCGCGCCCGCAGCAACACTCCCGACCGCAACGGCCACAGCAACACGCTGCCGCTCATGACCACCAGCTACAAGCGGCTGCCCAACCACGACGTGGCGGAGAAACCCATCAGAGCCACGCTGCTGAAGAAGAAACTCAACGACGGTACGCCACGTCGGGCTAACACGCTCATACTTTGTGTCTGGTGGCTTGAGAGAGTGCAGGGTAGCGTCGAGGGTAGTGTGTTCAGCTAGCAGAGGAAAGGTACTGGGTTCGATCCCCCCCAAAGGTCCACAGCCGACCTGTTGGCGTCCTAGAGAGCAAAAGAGGCATAACCCTGCCTCTACCTGCTCCCTAATGATCGATATCTGAATTCACTAAGTCGCCTTGGATAAAAGTGGTTTTGCTAGATATAAAAAGGGTAAAGGATGGTTAAATTATTTTCTATATAAACACTAGAGTGTGTGGCTGAAAGCCAGAGTTGGAAGAGTTTTGGGTGTTCCTCAGTACCCATTCACTTTGATTGATTTGTGTGTGATGTGTGGCATGTTCTTGTCTATTAGAGTATGGATTGAAGCTGGGAAGCCAGATCTTTATCAAGCACATGAGTGACACGGGCTTGGCTGCCAAGGAAGGCACCCTACAAGAGGGGGATCTCATACTCAAGGTAGGACCCCCGGATAAGTCAGACCCAAAATGGCAGACAATGAGCTTGAAAAATCGGCATCACCACACACGGTGTATTTAAATATTTACCGCCTATAATCTTATGGCCGATAGTTATCCATATTAGACGGCATTGTCTGCATTAAGACGAATGTATTAATTGTCAGTTATTTATTCTCCAGATCAACGGCATGACGACGGAGAACCTGTCCCTGCTGGAGACCAAGCACCTGGTGGAGAAAAGCCGGGGCAGACTCACCATGACGGTCCTCAGGGACAGCCGCAAGTTCCTGGTCAGCATCCCAGAGGTGGTGGACAGCGCCCCCAACAGCGAGGAGGACCATCGCAATGACAGCAGCTCTGAGCTGGAGGGTGGGTCACCCTGGGTGATGGGAACTATAGAGTCTGGGATCAGTATTGTTTTGTCTTTTCTTATCTTATAGGGTTGGTGGAGGTAGTTTGGTTTTGATTGTTTGATTTGTTAGGTAGCTTTGATTGGATGGAGGAGGAAAGGTTAGGAAGATTTGGGAAGTAAAATGATATGTGGGGAAAAAGAAGAAGAGACGACTTCTCAACTGGAGTTCTGAGAGAGATTCAAACAAAATTAAATGAATTAGCAGCCCTAAATGTTTCTTTCTGCATAATTCTTTTTTCCAGAAATTTCAGACCTTGACATGGACATGCCTTCTACAAAAGACAGAGTTTCCCGGCATCCAACGAGAGAAAGAAATACACGAAGGTACACGCACGTGCGCGCGGAAACACTAACACACAAAGCCCTTTTCTCCTCCACACATTCTCTGTTTGAATGTAATGAAAAATAACATTATTATTATAATATAATTTATCTTGCTGTTCTTCTCCCATGGTAGAACACGAACTGAACTCCCCCCTCCAGCCAAGTCCAGAGACTCTTCCCCCTTACGCTCCACTCTGACCAGGCCTACAGCCAGGACCCCCTCCTCTCGTCGAGGTGAGTCCTGCAGCCCCCCTACCCCCACCATCACCACAACATCACCACCATCCACCCATCCACCCTGTACCACCACACCACCCCCCACCTCCACCAAAACACTACCCACCACCACCACCACAACACCATTCAATCATTCACATAATCAAACAGATGGAGGTATTTGGAAACCTCAGAGTGCCTGCAGGATTCAGAGGGTTGCTTTAGTAGGTCACTCATGGCGGCCCGGGTGTGTTAACATTGGGAGTTCATGATGGCAGGAGCAGTGTTTGTATACCAGAACTTAAGTTCCGGAGTGCCTTGAAAAATCATTGCTGTTTTTCCCGAGGTTCCTTCCCCTTCTGTGACAGCAGAACCTGTTTGCTTTTCTGTAATTGCTGAGTGTCCCAAAGAGAGTGGTAGAGAGATGGAGACAGATAGTGGTACAGAGACAGGATGGTCGATACAGATAGTGGTAGAGAGAGAGACAGGGATGGTACAGTGAGAGGGCTAGAGCAAGGAAGAAAGAGAATTTTAAATAACCAAGTAGCTGGAGAGATCCTAACAAAGATAGGTCAGGCAGATGTTGTTTTACACAGGTGTGTGTGTGTGTGTGTGTGTCCAGCCCTGAGTGATTCAGAGTCTGACCACAGTCCCTCCCCTCCGCCTGCCGTCCGGAGAGGAGACACCACTGATATGAAGGAAAAATACAAGTGAGCCCCCCCGCTGTCCACCACCCTGAGACACTTAAGCTGGTTGATTTGATACACAATCCTCATCATGCCAGGATTCCTTTTTCATTAGAATACACAGTATAGTTTAGGCCTCCTTTTCATTTCATGTAGTTTGTAAAACATGTCGTGATTTTGTGTGTTTTGTTTATGAATTGATTTACTATTGCTTTATCGTTATAATAACTACATTGTGCTTTGTTCTGCTATTGCATGCATGTGCATTGTGAGAACATCTTGTCTTACTCTGATATAAGTTTAATGAAAACTGTCAGCTCGGACTACAGCATTTGCCAAACGCAAACAAACTTAACCTCACTACATGATGGAGAACGATCCTGATCATGAACCCCTCTCTCTCTCGCTCTCGCTCTCTCGCTCTCATTCTCACACCCTCCCCCTACCCAGGAGTCTCTCCGGTCTGTCCATGCTGCCCGACCCCCGCTCTGCCCCCATGGTCCAGAAATGGGGCACCTCCTCGGCCGCCTCCAAGCCCCGCAAGCCTGTGTCCGAGTCGGACTCGGACCGCAGCGTTTCCCCTCCCCCCCTGCGGAAGGAGAGCCCCCGGACCAACTCCAGATACAAGTAGCAAGACCACTCCGTTCAGCTCCCCCTCCATCAACCCACTGGCAAACGCTGCCTCTTAATACAAACTTAAAAAATATTGTAAACATAATAACAACCTAGAACGCGAACTGTCATTTATATATTGGGTTAATGGATAAATATTAACATAATCGAATAAGGTAAACGTGAGGTGATAGTGTCCATGATACACATACAGACAAAAACTACTTAGAATGTGTTCCAAGTGGTTCCATGCGAATATTGGGATATTGAAATGTGACCTCAAACAGAATCAAGAGTAGTAGCTCTCTCGACAATGGTCTTGGGCAAAACGATATTTTACCTGCCCCCCCCCCCACCCACCCACCACCTCCTGCAGAGTTCTTCCTGACCTGCCCATCCCGGTAATGAGGGCTTCTCCCATCACTGTTCGCCAGGAGCCCCTACGTAGAGTCAGCTCCCCTGTCAGAGCACCACCCCCAGGTCAGTATTCACTCACTCACTCACTCACTCACTCACTCACTCCTTCCTACAAGCTATACAACTGAGGGCTAAACCTGTATGGCAAGTATAGAAACGAAATTAAAAAGAAATTGCCAGGTACTTGAGTGAAAACGAGTACATATGTTCTGTATTTAGTCGCCACGGTATTAATTCATGTGTTTGCATTTGGTCTTTGGTTGCAAATATATTTTCCCTCTCCAACTCCTATTGGTTGATCACTTATCTTAGTTGAGAATCAATATTTGGTTTCTGGTACTAATGAGCACAAATAGCAAAGTGGCTCTATTAATATACTGCCTGAATTTGTTAGGGTTGTTTTTCTGGCTTGTACCTATCACCATCAAACTGTCAAAGCTACCGCTAATTCATGTCACAGCTCATTCATTCATGCACTCCTCTAAAACATAGCTTCCTTAATCTTGAGCACGACAGTTTTTGTGAAACTACCTGTAACAAATATCCGACCAACCTTTTAGACCCAGTGTAAAGCACTGTCCGAGCATACCAGATAAGACCAGAGCAGGATATGATTCATCCACCAGATCTAACCGTTTCCCTCTTTCTCTTTCCCACCCCACCACCACAGACTCCGAGTCCGAGTCAGACGAAAGCACTAACTACCCAGCGAGGCAGGGCACACCCTACAGCCAGGACTCGCGCAATAAATACAGGTACAGATGAATGTCTGTCCCGCCCCCATTCTCCTAGCCCTGCCTCCATTCTGCTAGCCCCTCCCCCAAGCCCCACCTTCAACAGGATGATGCAGACCAGGGGGAATTATGAACACTGACTGTGCTCAAATTTATGAGCTTATTGCTTAGCTTTGTTGTTTTTTGCCAAATCCGTTTAAGTTACTCACATGTGTTATATTAAATATTGTTCATTTGGTAATATATATTGATTTTGCAGATTTTTGCTTGTTTTTAAAGTTTTAAAGCCTCCTAATCTTATTTTTTGTTCGTTTTGATAATATTTTGTGTTTGACTGTGTACCACGTGATACAGTGTGTATTTCTGTTGACTTTGTGAGTTGATTTTCAATGACCAATAAAAATAAATGTGAATCACCTTGAACTTCTCCCTCTACTATATGTGGCCATGTGTTGATGAGACAGAGGACATTCACCATATCGCCTATTTTAAACAGAAACTTTTTAAAATTTTAATTGAACATCTGTTTGATCTATGTGTTTTACGCTAGACTAACAGCACTACTGAGCTGAGTACATGACACAAGACAAACATGAAAGACAAAAAAAAACACGGAATCAAACAAGATTGCGATTGACCTCGCTAAAAGCGGATAACGAATCAATTGGTATTGAACTCAATGATATTCTGTAGAGTCTTAAAGATGTAAGTCGCGAACGGGAGCGCAGCCCCGCGAGACGCTAAGGTGAATATGTAATACTTCCATCATACTCATCCTCTCATCAATAATCATACCAGCCACCGCCCTTTCCAAACATCACTCAGGCCTTGTTATCTTCCCTCACTCCCACCTCCCTGTCGTTTCTTGCAGAGTCCTCCCAGAGCTGGCCTCGGAGGTGGCCCCGAAGCTGGCCCCGAAGCTGGCCCCGAAGCCACAGGTGGGGCTCCTCCCCTGGTCCCCACCCACCGCCACCACCTTCCCCACCTCGCATCAAAAATGTGTGTGTGTGTATATGTGTGTGTGTGTGTGTGCTGTTATTTGATGCAGATCTATATTAGTATTTCGAGCTAGTTCTTGGTTAATTGTAATGGCTGAGATATTACCCTCTGAGCCTATATTAATAAATAAAACATTTGATATGATGATGAAATGATTAATAAGTCATGTTAAGTTATTTGCCATGCTAAGAAATAAAAAAAAAATATGAATGTACTCAAATCGGACCAAAGTGTTGTTTGGATATTAACCTCTTTATCACGTGATGGTGTGTCATTTTTCCTCAACAGCCGTCTCGGATTCTGAGTCGGAGGTGAGCTATGCCTCTGTTCCCCGCAGGGAATCCTCAGACAGCGGGGAGTCTAATAAGTTCAAGGATCGCTACAGGTGAGCTCTCCCAGCTAGTGCTTTCTGCTCACGTAGTTCATTATAGCTCTAATTCTACACGTCATCATGCCAAAACCACTTATACAGTGTTTAATAGAAACCTTAGGTTAGATTGACCATTTTGAGATGTTTTTTTGTTGCTTGATCTAAGATAAATTGTTCTTTATTAATCCCAAACTGAACATTTTGGTTGCTTGATATTTTGAAGAAAATGTTCAGCTTTTAAAGAAAAAGAGAGATAACACGGGGTGTGCTGCAGCACTTGTTTGATCACGTGTTTGGTTATGCAACCGTCTGAGTGCACGGATGTGTAGGTAGATAACACATGATGTTCAACTTGTTCCTCTGCCTGAAACGCACAAAAAAGTGTCTCAACTCATACACGGCTGTGCACGCCGCCACACATGACCTCAAACTGCACCACATGATATATTTCAACGTAGATGTAAGATTGGTTGTTTGATGTCGTCGTCCCCCATCCCCCGTCTCTCTCTGTCTCCTTCAGGGTGTTACCGGAGAAACAGTCGGTACCGCTGAAACATATGGCCTCTGAAGTTCCAGCACCAAGCAGACCCGCTCAGGACGGTCCGTATCGCCCCCTTCATCTCTCACACATGTGCCCATATCTCCAGGGTGTCAGCCCCCTTAACCCGCGGGGTTTTCTCCTTCTTGTCTTGTACAGATTCCTCCGGGTCCGACCAACTCTTTCATCTCCGGAGATCTGGGAGTTCGGAGCGAGGGAGCAACCACGGGTAAAGACAAACCGAATGTCTCATCGCCAACACACTATAAAAGACACGTATCGCCTGTTGTTACCTATTTGTTATACGTCTTTAATGATAATTAACATTATCATTAAAAACAAGTATTTCGTACTTTTACGTGCCGTTTTGTGTCAATAGTTCTTGTGTTTATAAAACTAAAACTCATATGTCTGATTTTCCAACACTCAATTAAATCTTTAAAAGGATAATTTCAATACACTTCCAAAACATAAAACACAAAATGCAGCATTGGTCTATGGTATGTTGGTACTGCAGTTGCTCTGTTTTATATGCAATTTCATATTGATTGATTCTATCTTCTCCGCAGACCCGCCCGTCCGTCTAAAACTGCCACTGTTAAGTCTGGGGTTTCAGTAAAGAACAATCCTACGGTCTACTGTAGGTATCCATTATGGCTCTAAAGCCTTACTGCTCTGTCTGTCTGGCCTCCATGTGGTAGTGTATTAACAGCTTCATTCTCCTTTCAGCCAAGCCAGAGGAAGAGCCCCTCTACTCCTTACCACCAGATTCGTATCCCACACCCAACGTAGGGTGGGTGTCCGATATTTGAGTTATTAAAGCAATACTCCCAATCAATGATGATTTGGTGATGTATGTATAATTGATGTTCAATATGTAGTTCAATGTATACATCTATATATAGGGGCAGGATATTCTCGTGGTCAGGGTGTTTGACTTCCAGCCGAAAGGTACTGGATTTGATCCCTGATGAACGTGGTTATCGTTAACGAGGACTAACAAAATAATGAAAACTAGGTGTGATTTTTATTTTTATTTTTGTTAACTGAATAAACATTTTTTTTATCCAAAAAATTATAACTAACTGAAACTGTATTGTGTGTTAAGAAAACTAACTAAAATTAACTAAAATTAACTAAAAGTATAGCTAAATTGTCTTTAGTTTACATCTTTGTCCATTTGTCTTTTGTGGATGGTTGTTCATCTGTCCTAAGTGAATAAATTCTTTAAAAATGGCACGTTTTGTTGAGTTTTTATCACACAATACCTTTTCTGACCTTTTTTAATGTCGCCACAGACAAATACCTAATATTACAAAAATAGACAAAAACCTACACTGAAACTAATAAAGACTCAACTAAAACCAAGCAATTTCAAAAGATGTAAACTAAACTAAACCCACTTTAAAAATGAATTAGCTAATGAAAAAACCCAAACTATAATAACCTTGCCGATGACCACATCCTGCCTGTAGGCATCCTTTAGCAAGATGCCCTGACCCCTTCCTGCTCCTTAATGACCTGTGTCTGAATTCACTGTAAGACGCTTTGGATAAAAGCTTAACGCTAAATAACTCGATAGTAAATAGTAGATGTATGCAGATGGTTTTAAGGTTATATATTGCTTACTTTGTTTATGTTGTACGTCTGACCTCCTAGGTATAGCTCGGACCTGCACACAGTGTCCTTCACTAAAGACGGCAGCATCGGTCTAAGGCTGGTGGGAGGCAACGATGTCGGCATCTTTGTGGGCGGAGTTCAGCCAAATAGCCCCGCTCAAAAACAGGGCATGCGGGAGGGGGACCAAATCATGCAGGTAAAGACCTAATCCTAAAACTAATTTGACCAACTAGAATTGATGGATGACTGCATTTTAAATCAGTCTATTTGAACTAATGCTATTTGATCTTTGATCTTAGATCTTGGAATCTATTTTATAAAGTAGATGTTATGTTTTTTCTCCAGGTGAATCAAGTATGTTATGTTGTTTCTGTAGGTGAATAAAGAACGTTATGTTTTTTCTGCAGGTGAATAAAGTGGATTTTAACCATTTCACCCGGGAGGAAGCTGCCAACTACCTGCTCCGCATTAAACACGGGGAACCAGTGGAGATCTGCACACAGAACAAGATGCACCGTAAGGACCACACAATTTACTACAATAAACAAGTCCAACTTCTGTATGTTAAAACATAATAAAGCTGCACTTCTTCTAAGTAGAATGTAGCTATGATCCACTGATATGATACAGTTGCTGTGTTTGTGTGGGCCCATGCCACCTCATGTAGCTATGATCCACTGATATGATATGGTTGCTGTGTTTGTGTGGGGCCATGCCACCTCATGTAGCTATGATCCACTGATATGTTACGGTTGCTGTGTTTGTGTGGGCCCATGCCACCCCATGGTGAGATTAATCATGGGCCTCGTCTGTGCAGTCTACAAGAAGATCCTCAAGTCGAGCCTGGGCGACAACTTCTACGTGCGGACCCATTTTGACCATGAGGCAGAGGCCACCGTCGGGCTGGCCTTCACCCGAGGAGAGGTGTTCAGGGTGGTGGACACCATGCACCGTGGCAAGCTGGGCAACTGGCTGGCCATCCGCATGGGGAACGACCTGCACGAGATGGACAAAGGCACCATCCCCAACCAGGCCAGGTCAGATGGGAGCCCAGAACGTCCTTCAGAATTGAGCTGATTTCTGTTGATATTCTTTGATTATTTAAAAAAACATAAATATATATATATATATATATATATATATATATATATATGTATTTCTAGAGGAAGATACTATACATATTAAAAACCTTTGTTTTCAGAGCACCTGAAATAGAATGTGCAGCATTTCATTGAAATGCAAGTTGCAGCATAGAGAAAAGCCTCATGATTTCCTTCTTCCCAGAGCCGAGACGCTGGCCGTCATGGAGCAGGCACAGAGGGCCAGTGGAGAACGGCAGGCGTCTGGCCCCAGGGCTGAGTTTTGGAAACTACGGGGGCTCCGAGGGGCCAAAAAGAACGCCCGCAGAACTCGTGACGACCTTCTGCAACTTACCATCCAGGGCAAATTCCCTGCTTATGAAAAAGTGCTTCTCAGAGAAGGTTTGGATTTAGTTTCCTTGTTGGTCTGCTCTCTGACATCACATTAATATCCTGGATCAATGATTTATTCATAAACACCCTCTGTTGACCTCTTGGATTAATTTTGAATGTTGACATTACATGTCTCCAGCTAATTTCAAGCGGCCTATCGTCATCCTGGGTCCTCTCAATGATATTGCTATGGAAAAGCTGGCTAAAGAGATGCCTGATGAATATGAAGTGGCAGGTTGGTACACTTATCTTATCCATATGTTAAAGTAAATAGTTAACACTGCTCCTATGTAAACATAGTTGTTTCCTTTCTTTTTTATTTTATGTTCCTATACTCTCATGTAACGTGTTTCTTCTTTTGTGGTTTTTCAGAGATGGTTCCCCGTAGTGGTGGTGGAGACAGTGCCTCTACGGTTATTAAACTGGACACTGTTAGGGCAATAGCTGAGAAGGTGAGTCGTTGCTGATATAATTAACAATGTAAATGTGGAAACAGGACTCTTATCATTCTCGGATAACAACTAAATGATTTAATTCAAATATATTGTTTTTGATCTAAACATAATCATATGAATATAAGCTCTTTAGCACTGTGGATGATTTTATTTCTGTGAAGAAAAAGTTGTTGATCACGGTCTGCTGCAGGACAAGCACCCCCTGCTGGACATCACCCCCACTGCAGTGGAGAGGCTGAACTACATCCAGTACCACCCGATGGTGCTCTTCCTAGACCCTCACAGCCGCAAGGACATTAAGGCAATGAGGCTGAAATACAGCCCCAACTCCAACAAGAGTTCCAGACGCCTGTACACCCAGGCTCTTAAAATTAGGAAGCACTGTAGCCATTTGTTCTCAGGTACTGCTTCTATTTCAAATTTCACATTTTATCGGAAGGATAACTATAATCATCTCGCTGAGTCCAGGATCTGCTTCGATTTTTCTTTCTTTCTTTCTTTTTTTACTAAGTAGTAGTAAGTTGTGCTATGTCTATTTATTATTGTCTAGTGTTATAATTTTCGTGTTCAGAATTATCTTGTTATACCGCACATTTGATAATAAAATACTTTGACTTCTTTCCTTAATTTTTCCCTTTCATTCTCTCCTGCTTTCTGTGTACGTCATTGCCGTTGAGCAGAGTCTGAATGTGTTCTCCCTGACTGTGTTCCAGCACGCGTTGATCTGCAGCCTAGCTCCAACGTTTGGTATGAGAGCCTTAAAGACAAGATCCGTCACCAGCAGGCTAAACCAGTCTGGGTGTCTGAGGTTACGGTGAGCTACACTCCTCCCTGCTACCATCTCTCTCATTTTCATACATATTGGACACTGATCATTTGTCAAGCACACTTCTGTGTTGCATCTAAAGAAATTATGCATTTCTAAAACAAGGTTTTGAACCAGGTTTTAAATTAAATGTTTGGTTCTGGTTTCATGAAGACATGGCACATTCTTTCAAATTTAAACAAACCAACAGCTTTTATAACAACCCACCTTTCCTTGCAAGACTGAAAAGGCTCAATGGGGCTTCAGCTAAATTAACAATTGAAAAAGTGTACTGCAGTGTACCTGGCTAGAAAACTAGAACTATTTTGCAAGGTTTGACAATACATTTGTGTTTTGAGTATGACAATGGGCCCTGTGATGAATGAGATTAATATATGCCATTACAAAGATGATTCCTATGTGTGTAAGCATTGCTGCGTGGTGTTCTTCCAGTTGGAGAGCGGTGGAGAGCAGGACCTGGACACCCTGGATCAGAGCCACTCGGACTACCTGAGTGCCGCCAGCGACCTGGAGGACACGGACGGCGAGCCCTTCACCGACGGCGAGACCTACACAGACAACGAAGACCTGGATGAGGCCTTCCCCGGCCAGGAGGCCAACAAGATCCAGCGCGGCCGCGGCACCAGCAGCGCCCTGGCCCGGTCTTCGGAGCCGGCCTCCGGGTCCATCTCGGACCTGGAGCCGGTTCCCGAAGCCGAGACCTACTCACTCAGGGAGGTACCGCCACTGATGCATGTGCCGGAGCCACGGGGGGCACGCCAGGATGACTACAGCCCGCCACGCGCTGAAAGCACCAGCCCGCAGGATAACCCCTCCCACCGCAGCTTTTCCGACTCAGACTTCAGCGCCCCGGAACCGGCAGAAGGACCCCCGGACTTTGTGGCCCCCGATCCCACTGGGCGGAACTCTGAGCCGCTGGACGACGAGGTGACGCAGCCGGAGAGGGAGACCCCCTTGCCTGCCACGCTGTCTGTCATCGAGGAGAAGCTGCAGCAGGTAAATCAATATGTAATCAATACTAATACTCATCGTTGAGACAATCTTTTACAGTAAAACAGCATTGCAGCATATTGCCCTGTGTTAATAAAAGTGTCTCTCAGGCTCGCCTGGCTGAGCCACAGGAGAGGAAGCCTTCGCCTGCATTCATCGTGTAAGTATTAGCTTGCTGTGTGTCGGAGACAGTCTTCTGGGGAAGCGCTTGGGCTTTTGTGGTAACTCTGTCCTCCTACTCTGCTTTTTGCGCTCTGATAGGCTGGCTCATCACCAGGCCGTCCAATACCGGCGCACGCAGATCCAAGGCAGTGACAGTTCAGATGAAGAGGAGGAGAATGATGACGTCGAGTGGGGTCCAGCAACCGAACTTTAGGTTCTACAACTCCACAGCACATTGGATTTTCAAACCCAACTTTATTGACAGGTTCCATGTTGCGGAATAATTGTGTAATTCCTACAGTTGAATCTCACTTGGTCAATTGGCACATATGGGAGGAGGAGCATATTAATATAACTGTTAAGCCACTGACAACACTCCCTTTAAGAGATCAACTGATGGTGCATATCAAGGGTATGGTTAATTGGAAGATGTGTATGGATTGTGCCCTTTTTTCATATCCAAAGAAAGATTGTATTTGATCAATGTAATTATGAAAATGCCTCATTTGTTCAATTCTTGTATTCATGCCATAACTGCAAACAATGGGTATTGTTTGTTTTCTTTTTATAAATGTTAGTTTTATTAAGCATATTGAGATTGTTTATTACAGCTGTATTTTAGGATTTTTATTAAATACTTGCATAATATTGTTGTCGATTTCTTAGACCAAACGGGCCTATCCATACTTTCTTTTTGTTAGCATTTTTTTGTTAGCATCATATGCTATGCATGGTAAGGTGTGCCAAATGTTTGGTCATTTGCCCCCCACCTTGGGTCAAAGTAAATAATCTGCATTCCATTTTATTGTAGTAGTCGCATTTTTGATAATCCATGTTTCTCAATTTTAGTAGATCCATTAAATTACTAGGTGTACCCACTCTAACAATATAAAACAATTAAATATACATTTTTGTAAAATATTCCAACATTAACCATTTTTGTCTCTAAATCGTTATTATTTTCATAATAATAGGCCGATGAATGCTCAATCTAGTTATGTGTAGGCTACTCAACCCATGTAGGAGATGGGGTGCACGTTGAAAAAAACAGTTTGAGAACCATCGTTTTAAAGTTATGGGACTACCAACTGGTCACATGACAGACCCTCGCAGGTGTTTCGGGAGACCTTGATTGAAGCGAACCAACTTCTATATACTTTTCCCTCACTCTCAACTGCAGCGGAAATCATTGACCACAGCTCTCGGTTAAAAAAAACACAACAGTGTTAACGTTACACTTATTTTGACATCACTGGTGGTCGGCCATCGATTGCGAACCTCAAAATAGTTTGTTTTGCGTTTCTCGCGCCGTGCGTGTCGGGAGAAAAAAAAAACCCCGAGCGGATGCCACGAGCGTTCTGACTGTTTGTGGTGAGCTGTCAATGAGCCTGCGCAGCGCGCCCAATGTGTGACAACAAGAGGAAGGTAGACAGACAGCTATCGTGGGTTAAGGTCGGGTTCGATGGCACAGAGGTACCGGTGTTAACTGGCAGAGCACAGAAGTGGCGAGTCGGGGGGTGGGTGGGGGGGCTGTACGTTAAACTCAAAGAAGTCAGGATGGACGGGAAAGGCACTTTGAAGATGTTCACCAGAAAGAAACGGGAACTGATAAAGACGCCATCCATCTCGAAGAAGAGCCGATCAGGAAGCCCTGGGCGACAGACAAGCGCCTGTTCCGTGAGTAGCACATCATTTCTGATTTCCTCTGTACTCTTGTCAGAAGCTGCCACATGGTTTATGGATATTATAGATTGCTGAATGGGCCACTCATAATAGTAACGTTAGTCTAGTGACGTGGTAAAGTCCATTCTTCGCAATAGCCTTCAGAGAACGTTAATGTGGTAACTGTTAAACCAACAAATATATATATTTAAAACTCCGACTATTTAACTGCAGATAGGCCTATGCATATTTTGTTTGGTAACGTTAATGCAAAAAAAAAAAACACCTGTCAATTTAAATTTTAATGGTACATTTGACAAAGTAGGCTATATCTTGAAGATAAGTAGCCTACATCTTGGTATGCAGGCCTACTTTTACCATTTGAAGTTGTGGGTTGTCCCCCGAAACAGTCTGACTCATTTCTGGAATACAAGAATCACCTGCTATGGGTTTTCTGCTATCGAAGTAGTTTCGAGTGACTGGTAGACCACTTGGTAATGGGGCCACGTCAGTAGCATGAGCATGTTGAGACGTAGTGGCAAAACCAGTTACAACCCTTACGCTACAAGTCAGAGAGTTAAAAAATCAGACTCTAAAGCCAAGGAACAACTGGATATTCTGCCTAACAAGCCCAACGTATGGCTCAAACAGGTAAGTGGTTTTACCCCCACCCCACCTCCACCTCATTCTCATATAGCCTGCTCTCACAGATCTTAGTTTAACTTTGTAAACTGCGTACAGGAGCGCTAACTCTGGCAGTTTGTCGTCCGTGGTCTTCCATCCTCCCCTCTTTGTAGGTTGGACTGCCCCGCATGGTGCTTATGTTGCTGTGGGCTGAGGGGCACCTGCCGCTGTGGTCTCTGTCTCTAGTCCCTCTTGTTTTAAAATGGAGCTACTGTTCAGATGCAAACCAGGCGAGACACCAAGAAGGCTCTATGGTAGAAGCTATGCCGTCTAAACGGAAACTACGCTCTTTTTTTTTTTTACGACTTTATATGTTCATCTTTTAAAAGGTTGAGATCTGGGATTATCCAAAAGCCGCTGCCTTAACCCCTTCTTTTTTATTAAGTTCATTACTAAATTGCCATTTCTGTATTTCTTTGCCACACCCTGTATTGGCGTTTGAGCCCAGGAAGCATTGCACAACTCTGCAGAGTATGTTGTGTAAGTCTCCATTTATGTGTTTACCAACAACATCACAGTTTAAGGTCAGCTGCCACCCTTGCCACTCGTCACATCACCTTCAACACACTGCTCGGTTTTGGTTAAATGGCATACATTGTCGTGCGTTGATGTTGTTAGACCGTACACACAATTAATCAGATCTCGTCCTTTTATGTACTGTCTCTCCCCGCTCACCCCTCTCCATTTCTCGCTCCCTCTTTCACGCTCTCAGCTCTCCATTCTCCAAGAGCAGCCCCGTAGAGATGGGGTTGAAGTCACTATCTCCTCTTCATCCTTCTCCACCTCCTCCCTCACCCCCACCCCTGCTGGCTTCCTGGACCCCTCGCTCTCCTGCCCAGGTACCCCAGCGGCCCAGCACGCCAAGCAGGGGGTTGCATGTCCTTCCAACATGGCCACACTGAAGAGACCCACCTCGCTCAGCAGACACGCCAGCGCCGCAGGTCTGCTCACAAGACAATTCCTACAAGTTCATATAATGCATGGGATTGTCAGTTGTCTGCCATTTACATATTCTATAAACTATACACATGCCACAAGCTAGGCAGTCACATGACTCAAAGCCCTTTAGTGTATTGTCTACTCTTTTTAGTATCTTGTCAATTAAATACTTTTGACATTCATTATACTGGTATAGCTGACCAGTGTTTGTTTGGCTGAACGGTTTTCTCCCCATAATCCAGGATTCCCTCTGCAGTCGTGGGTCTTCACAAAAGGACAGGGGAAGGGGTCCCTGACTCCCCCTACCCCCATGGAGGGTCTAGAGAGCACGGCCATTGAGGTGGAGGACATCCCTGCCCTGCTTAGAGACGTGGCACGCTTCGCCGAGGCGGTGGAGAAGCTGAAGGATGTAGTGCTGGCTGAGGGTATGTACCCAATGACCAGTTCCCAGAAGCCCTGTCTGTAAACATGCAACAAACGCTGCGCATGAAGACGCTTAAAACCAGTTGAACTAGTCTTTTAATATGGGTTTTGAAATTAATTCTAGTTGGGGGTGGGATGGGGGAAGGACAAGGACAGACGATGTGTGAGATGCAGTTTGCAATCTTTTGGCTACAGCGATAAATTCTTTATCAGTTGTCATGTGTGCCATGTGCTGCCTGGCGTGACACTGCAATAATTAGCATTTAGTGTTGCAATGGCCTTAGGCTTCTTGCTCATATGTGGTGTGTGTTTGCACTCTTTTAACAACACATGCCATTTGTCTTATTGCAAATGCTAATCAGTTTAATTGCTGGGTGTGTATTTGGGCTAATCATAAGTCACCAAATGGTTCTCAAAACATCAGTGGCTAAAAGACCATCCCTAAGTGCTAGCGATCAAAAGACATCTTGGAAGTTCTGAGAGGCATTTAGTTTTTTCCTCAATAAAGCCATTGTTTCTGGAGTGTTATTGGTTTGCGTTGTGTACTCGTCGGTCGTTCTGTTTTAATTTTTTAAAGCGTATGTCCTCTGATGTAATGCATTAAACTTGAGCGCCCGTCGACAAGGGGGGGGGGGGGGGGGGGGGGGGCATGCAGGCAGGCAGGCAGGCATCACAGAGCTAGTTCCGATCATTTTGGATTGTGTGTGTGTGTGTACGTACAAGTGCCTGTTGGCTTCCTCTCTCCAACTGAAAGGCTGCGTCCGCAGTCGACCGCACGCCCCAAACAGGAAGCCAGCTTCATGTTCACAGCAGCCTCACCCCCTCCCCCACCCCCTCTTGCACTATGCTACAGAGCTAACGCAGCAGAACGTCTTCAGTCAGAACACGAAGTCTAAGGGGATCTTGAACTTGTCATCTCGGGACCCAAAATATAAGGTTGGGAGGGACCCAACCCTAAACTAAAGGTTTGCACGGAGTTTTTGGAGTGTTCTGTGCATTGTCAGGCCCACCTCCAACTGGATGGGTCAGGACCCATTTTGGGTCCTGACCCTCCGTTTTAAGAAACGCTGGCCTCGGCAAAGTGGTCTCACCTCACACATTACTAATCCAACAAACTCCCAAGAACTAACTGGTAATAAGTAGGCACACTATGCTTGCTATTTGCTTTGGCTTATTTTAGTCAAGGTTGCACCTTACTGCTTAATATAATGGTGTTTTTTCTTTTTTATTCACAATCAGTGGACAAGGGAGCTATCTCTCTTCTGTTGGGTGCCTTGCCTTTATCTGGCTCCATTGTGTAATGTTCCCCACCCACAGGGAGCATCTAAACAGGAAGCCATGATGGATAGCGTTTGACAGAAAGGCCTCATTCACATGCTTCCTCCTCTGATAGGCTGGCTGCGTCACCGTGATCCACGCCAACCTATGACATCAGCAGCAAACCGAGCTCATTAGTAACACTTGGCAGAGCTTAAGTTTCTCACTTTCTGAATGCGTAAATTAATCTTGGCTGTTTCATCAGACTTCACATCACAAGACCTGAAGAAGATGTGGTGAAGGTCATTGAGATCTTCATCTATACTGACGGAGCCTGCGCCTTTCTGACAGAATTCTTTTATTTAGGCTTTCGCTTAAATGCCAAAATTTAAGGCACTAAATATAATCGAATGGGTTGATATTATCTGAGATAGATAATCTCAATCTATTATCTATCTCAATAGTATAAATAATATTGAAATCTCTCCAAACAATGGAAAAGTCCACTTCCTCTCTGTGAAACCAACCTCAGGTCACCCTGCACTCAGATTGCATCTGCCACAGCATCAAACGACATGACGATCACAAGCTGACAGACTTGTGTAGGAGTCAGACGGGGGGGGGGGGGGGGGGGGGGGGGGTTGGTGACTGCCCATTGACCTTCTCCTTCGTCCCTCGGACGAAAAGGTTTGTGAAACAATTTTGTGTGTGTTGAAAACGAGGAAGCAGGCTGCACACGAGTCACTACGCACATCACAGCAGGGTGGTCTGCATTGTATGGGAAGCCAGACACAATAACAGATCAAGTGAAAAGTAAAGAAAAAACGTTGTTGCTCTTGGGTCCTTTCCATAGTGTAAGAATATATTCTGAGCCTGCTGGTGGCAAAAACAAGCACTTTCAGAGGACGTACATTGACTGACTGTAAAAAGATTACATTGCAGCCCTTTTTCGCGAATTACGTCTGCAGTGTTCTCACTCAATACCGGACCTGTTTCAAGAATGTTGTCTGTGCAAGTCCCTTAATCACAAAATGATCAAAATATAGGGTCCATGTTGAAAATCCAGACATTTTCCTTTAACTGACGTACACAGGACACCGGAAGTAAGAATACGGAAATTGGGTTACGGTAGACCGAATATGCGATCAAACCTACTCTCAGCCAACTCCTCCCCCTCCACTTACTTTATTTCCGTTTTTGCCGGTTCAGGTAAGAAGGAGAGCCGGCGTCCCGTGGCCCACGAGTGTCTGGGGGAGGTGCTGCGTGTGCTACGTCAGGTGATCAACACTTACCCTCTGCTCAACACCGTGGAGATCCTGACCGCTGCAGGCAAACTCATCTCCAAGGTCAAAGGTCAGTCCAATGCATCAAGCACAACACCTAGAACTTTACCGTATGTCCTGACAGCTGTGGGTGAAATGCAGTGGGTTTTTGTATTTTTATAGATGGATCTACTATTATTCTTTATCCTTTTTGGTAATGTTTGACCTCATTTATGAACTTTATGAATGAATTATCTCAGCCCATGTTCTCACAGAGGCACTTGTAACTTTGCTTTCCAGGCTTTCACTACGAGCTTTGCAATGATGCGGATAAACAGGACTTTGAGAAGGCAATTGAGACCATCGCAGTAGCTTTCAGCAGCAAGTCAGTATCTTGGATTACTCAACACTCTTTCATTCTGTCAACGTCGATTTGATTTACAAATTGAACCTAGGATGTTGAATTACAATCAGTATTGCGAGCTGCAGTGAACGCAGAACTAATGTCTAGGTTTTTTAGATCAGTGGGTTACAGGGACCACCAGAAAATAAAGAGTTTAAAATAAGAGTTAAAGACTTATTATATACACATGCACATTTTTAAGAAAGGATTCACTTTTGGTGTACATAAAGAGAAGTGAAGAGATGGTGAAACATTTGCATGAGGCAGAGCTGAAAACAGGAAGTGGTATCTTCCTACCACGTATGACACAAACCCAACATTTTGAAAATGCTGTGTGCTGCTAGGCTGTTGTTCGAACTTAAGTCATTGTTATCACCCCAGAAATATCACATGTTGTTTGTGATTTCTTGAAGATGTATGAGTGAATAATCTGTTATCTTTACCTGCCAAAGATCATTTTAGATAAATTGGATGAGGTCATGAATTTAAGGTAATTTGGATGAAGACAAAACTTAGTTTTATGAATATCTCAAGTGTTGACCAAGATGAACACTTTGTTCTCTGCATAATAATGTAGTATTCATGAATATACATTTAGTGAATCTCAAATGTTTCCCCATTTGTCGTCAACAACGGCTCAATGTTCAGGAAGTGAGCAGAGAATGCAGACATTTGTACTCATCAGTTCATTTCCTTTTTTTTTTTTTTTTGCCTTTGAAGGAAGTAAATGGTTATCTTTTGTCTTAATGTGGCAGATCCAAAAAATATCAAATCTAGGAAGATTGCTAAGGGATATACATTTTCTATATTTATATCTATTCATCTCTCATAACAAATAACTTATTATAGCATGTCTTTGTTTACTTTAACTTGGAAGTTAAACACAGTAATGGTCTAAGCTAGACATACCTTTTTTAGATATGCTTGAATGGTAGTGCCTGAGTGTGTTGACCTCTCTCTCCCTAGTGTGTCTGAGCTGCTCATGGGAGAGGTGGACAGCAGCACTCTGCTCTCCCTGCTGCCGACGGAGAAGAGCAGGGTGAGTGTATGAGCTTATGCTCTGGCACCTGGCCCATCAGGGACCCAGCAGGAATAGTAATCTCTGCCTGTGAAATGTAGAAACTAGCATGAGGCTGATATTGTTCGTTATATATAAACTATCCTTTTAACATTGGCAAATACATTCAACACTCCACGGTTGTTGTTTTTTATTATCTGATGCATTTCATATTTGATTAGTAAATCTCACGCGAATCAGTCTTGTGTTGAAGATGTTTAACAGTCCATATACATTAACACATGATCAACGGTGACACCACCAATTCAAATTTCTTAGTGATGAATTCAATTGTCAATAATTGTCAAATAAACCTCCATTTTAACGAGGCTCCGTGGGAGAACTTGGTTAGATGGTTGCTTATTTGGTGATCGTTGATTGGTTTGACCGTAGTCTGTATTCTCCGTAGTCTTTGGAGAACCTGTATGCTGCATCAGGACATGGAGCCGACGGGGGTCTGATGCGGAGTGACTCACAGGACATAGGTAGGCAATGCCTAACCCCCTTAAATAAGCATTCTCTAAAGTCTTCCACCGATTTTTACTATTAATTTATATTTTTTGGTCCAATGTCTGGATATCAGTAACTGTGTATTTATGCGTGGGGTTTCACACACTGCCTTTACTTCTTTAAGCCCATTTGGTGTACTCGACTCTTCACTAACACAATCTGTATGTGTGTGGGTGCAGTCCAGGACGCCGATGTCAACGAAGTTCTCCAGCGGAGTGAGGGAGGGGTTGACTCGGCTCTGCTCTATGCCAAAACAATCTCCAAGTACATGAAGGACCTGATCAATTACGTGGAGAAGAGAACCTCGCTGGGTGGGCATACACCTGCTGATCCTGAACACCTTGGAGAAGACAACCTACTCTTCCATTCCTTCTTAACCTCTGTGCCTGTCTCTTTGTCCCTCTAGAGATGGAGTTCTCCAAAGGCCTGCAGAGATTGTACCAGTCCTGCAAACACAGCATCACACACGTAAACATCATCCTCTGTGCTACTCATTGGTTGTCTATAATGATCTCCTGCTTCCAGAATGTATACGATAGAAAATAAGTTGTAGTCTAGCATTGCCTATTCTTTCCAACACTAGCCTCTCCCAAGCTAGCCATGCTTAACCTAGCATTACTAACCTAGCCTTACTTCCAAGTGTAAAATGTTCCTTTCTCCCCAGCCCCACATGCCGTTGTTCTCCATCTACTCTCTGGCTCTTGAGCAGGACCAGGAGCAGAGTGTGGGCCTTCAACAGGCCTACACGACACTGCACAACCAGACATTCATCCAGGTACACACACGCATTCACTCAGCGTATCTGTATTGACTCAGTACAGCACTCTGCTAGGCAAACAGTCATCCAGGTGTATATAAAACGTCATACCATCGGAATGTCCATCTTCTGAAGCATGGCCTTATCACAGCTATTTTGTGATGCTATCTGCTGGGTCAAGAACTCTCCTCTCAGCGCCTCCTCCTTTTGTGTCTGCAGCCACTGATGCAGCGCAAACAGGAACATGAAAAGAAGCGGAAAGAGATCAAGGAGCACTGGATTCGAGCCAAAAGGAAACTGGTGTGTATGGGTGGGTGGCTGAGTGGATGGATGGGTTGGTGGGTACGCACTAATAATTATTTCTGTTTCACGTTGTGCATCATTGCACCACTTCATTAGACACACTGGGTTTACCTTGTGTCAAGAACTGAATGGAAATTTGGCTGTGTGAGGAAAGTCACGAGTCTGACCCTGTGTTGCAGATGGAGTGCGAGGCGAACCTGCGCAAGGCCAAGCAGGCCTACATAGTCCGCTGCGAGGACTACGACAAGGCCAAGGCAGCCTCCAGCCGAGCGGAGGAGGAAGCCGGCGCCGCCAAGTCCCTGGAGAAGAAGAAACGCGTGGAGGAAGAAGCTCGCAACAAGGTCCTGTTACATCACCTCTAGCACTCTGGAGACATGAGTGGTGCTCTCTTGTTAGTCAAACTGACGCACACACACGCGCTCCACGCTGAGCTGATCATGTTGACACTAACTAGCTAATTTTGTGCGATTTAACTCAGGATCGCAGCATATTTTAGATTGAATTTGGATCGGCATGGCTGTAATTGTTAGATCGGTGTACATGATGTGGTCAAAGTTGATTGGCTAGATGGGCCATCTGAATGCAAATGCTGATTGCAGTGCTTATTTGTCTGTTTGTAGTTGTCTCTGTCTGTTCGTGAATCTATCTTGTGTGTCGGTCTCTCTTGTGTCTGTGCGTCTGACTGTCTTGTGCGACTCGGCAGGCGGAGGAGGCTGAGGCCACCTATAAGACCTGCATCGCGGACGCCACCACGCAGGACAATAATCTGCAACACACAAAGGTCACCGTGCTGAGACAGTTGCAGGATGTGGTCAAACAAAGTGACCAGATGCTCCGCTCCGTGAGTACACATGCACAAAACACCACCACAACACACACACACCGGCACGCGCACACACACACACACACACCGGCACAAAACACCACCAGCAAAACACACACACACCAGCACAAAACACCACCACCACAACATACGCTCGCACAAAACACCACATGCACAAACACACAGGCATGCACAAAACGCCACCACAAAAAACACATGGACTCATGCAAAAGAAACACTGGAAAAGGTAGCCTATACAAACACTTCACATGTGCTAATAACTATTTCACAGACAGCAGTGCCATAGTGGGATGTTCTACTCTAGACGAGATGAATAGGAGGGGAAATGATCGTGAGGTCATGGTCATAGTTCCCTTTTGTGGACTTCTAACTTCTCCACTTTTCTGCTCCCAGGCCACCATCTCCTATTACCAGATCATGCACATGCAGACAGTGGCTCTGCCGGTCAACTACCAGACCCTGTGTGAGAGCAGCAAGCTGTATGACCTGGGCCAGCAGTACGCTGCCTACGTCCGGGACCTGCAGCTGCCCGAACAGCCCGTTACCCAATATACCTTCGAACTATACTCTCCCTCCAGCTCGGCCTCCACGCAGTAAGTCAGCCCGGATCACCGCAGTACATGCAAAAAACACAGGACCACTCCCGCAAGTGTATGTTAACGGAAACAATTCAAAGTCGTCACTTGGCCGTAGCATATGCTTCTAGGATGTGCGTCTGTCATTGTCATAATTTGGGCATTAAAACGTAATCTTTTCCCCGGATTTGCACATTTCTAACTCTGTCTACTGTGCTTTCCAGCCAGTACAACAGGTCCAGGAATGACAGCTTCAACACAGAGCAGTCGGTCAGCGCAGAGAGCACCCAGGAGGCAAGGGACGCAGAGACCAACAGAAAGCGTGAGGGTTCCCCGCTAACCTCATCATTCCGCTGTGGTTCAGGAACCCTGTTTTATTGTAACACTAAACCCATCTAACAAAATACAAAGCCTTCGCCTGTGGAGTTATATCCCGTTCCTGCATGGTATTCGAGGGTAAACAAATAGACTGGTTGCCTTGGGGCTGTATTGGACGGCTAGAATTCAGTTAATCGGTTAGGCAAGAGTCGCTGAAGAACAAGGGGTTTAAAGTATTTTGAAAATATTTATGGCACATCTCTGATTTGAGTAAATTGATCTGTTTATGTAACCCTTATCTGGGGAATGCTCAGGACTGGGTCATAAATCATGGGGATCCACAGTGAGCGATGACAGTGTTGGAGCAGCGGGCCTGGAGTCGCCTACTATCAGCACCAGTAAGTCATTCATGCCTTCTCCTCACCTATGTATTACTGCTCACATGGTGCTGGAAACTTCATTTCTCTACGGCTGTAGTGTCCTAATCAGTCAAAATCGTTATTTCTATCAATCAACCCATCTCCGTAACTGTCATGCGGGCATTTGAATGGTGAAGAAACGATTAACTCACTGTGTTGGTGCGTGTTATTCGTTGCTTATTTTAGATGATCATAGAAAACTGGCCCGGAGCTCCTCCACTGGAACCATGTCTTCCAACGAGGACCCGGACGAGAAGGACGGAAACGTGACCTCCTTCGTTGCCCAAAGTATGGTCAAGTGTTTGTTATTGACTTTGTTTAACTGTAGGTTGTCCTCCATTATTTCTTTAACATTATTGACTTTCACTGGACTGCAGTAAAAAATACTGATGAATTAAAGAAACTCGCTGTGTTACAGCCTTTATTTAAGCAATTGAGAAAACGGTCATGAAACCAAACGGGTGTTAATGGTGTCTAGATATGAACGGCATGGAGCCTGACGTGGTCGTCTCCACCGGGCCGTTCCGGAACATCGGCCTGTCTAAAGCGGCTCAGACACACCGGCTGAGGAAGCTACGGACCCCGGCTAAATGTCGCGAGTGTGACAGCTATGTCTACTTCCAGGGCGGCGAGTGTGAAGAGGTCAGAATTTATATCATCAAATATTATTAGAATAAATATATTTCTTTTTTTTGAATTATACAGTCCATGAAAGGAGGTTACGAACTACACTACAAACGTTTTGAAATGTATTTATTGCTTAGGTTTGTATTCCCACCGTAAGTCCAAGGTTTGGTAAAGATAAGTTTACCAGAGTGAAGTGAGAGGTTGGCAACATTTGAAAGATTGGTGTGGCAGGAGGCTCCATTTCCTTTAAGCATACCTTATATGGGTCTGATAGCCAACCTGTATCTGGGCCCGCAGTGCTTCCTGGCGTGCCACAAGCGTTGCCTGGAGACCCTGGCCATCCAGTGCGGCCACAAGAAGCTGCAGGGCCGCCTCCAGCTGTTCGGCAGGGACTTCTCCCAGGTGGCCAGCTGTGCCAGCGACGGCGTCCCCTTCATCATCACCAAGTGTATCTCCGAGATCGAGAGAAGGGCCCTCAAGCTCAAGGTGGCCGCATGCCATGGGGTTCATTTTGGGCTCTTATTTTGACGTTCTCAAAACCCTGTCCATAACATTAGACAACAGTTTTTTATATTGTATATTTATGGTGTAACCGATAAGTTATATATTTAACCTTGGACTCTTGGTCGCAAACACCAGGTCTATTTCACAAATGGCAATCTATATCACAAACGAGCCATCCATGTATTGACCGGATCTATCTCCTTATGGCTGTGTGCAGGGCATCTACCGGGTGAACGGGGTGAAGACTCGCGTTGAGAAGCTGTGTCAAGTCTTTGAGAACGGCAAGGAGTTGGTGGAGCTGTCCCAGTGTTCCCCCCATGACATCAGTAACGTCCTGAAGCTCTACCTCAGACAGGTAAATGACCTCCCTCTGCCACGTTGACATACTTTCGTGCCACGAAACACAGATGTTCTCTTTTGAACATGCTCAATTATTTTAAACAATGCCTGCTCATTGTCCCTACACCGATCTGCATCATCAAACACAGGAACTTCATCTCTGACTTCCCGGCTCACTCCAGATCCTTTTATTTTTATTATGAATATTTTCTAGCTGCATAAAGAGAAATCGGGGTCAATACTACACCACTTCCTGTGCTCTAGTATTATTTCTACTAGGGAACTACCCAACCGAAAGCCACAGGCTGCCTTCTCTAAAATCTCAAACATATGCAAGATGACTATATAAACCCTAACCCACTTCATACATAACTGAACAAAAGTTATTTTCAGATGAGCCTAGGGACATTAAGGTTATATTAAAACTATAATGCAGACGGTAACAAATTCCATCATCCAAATGGTGGTCTACTCCCCCCCCCCCCCCCCCCCCCCAGTTGCCGGAGCCCATCATGCTGTTCCGCTTGTACCACAATCTGATGGGCCTGTCAAAGGAGAGCCTGCAGCATGAGGCAGAGATCCCCGAGGGAGTGGAGAGCTGCGGCGGTGGTGGCGGCGTGGGGACCAGGGGACCGGAACTGGTGGACCTGGGGGACGACACCGACCCGGAGATCCTGGTCCTGGTTGAGAAGCTGAGGAACCTCCTGAAGGAGCTACCCAAGGCTAACCTGGCAACCCTGCGCTACATCGTACGCCACCTCCGCAGGTCAGTGGTAAACCGCTAGGGCTTCCCACATTTAAAGGGAGAGAACCCTAGCACCTCTTGCGGATGGGTTGGTGTTGGATGACTCCCTCCGTAGATTAAACGCATGCTATTGCTGCATCACCTTTTGTATGCACGTTATTGGCGGACACCTGCTGATTAAACATTGATGCGACGCACCTGTCCTGCGCTTATTGAAAGTGGATTGAAGGGGCGTTAACTGGGAAGCTGGCAGCCCTGTTATAGAAAGGAAAAAATCTTGAATAAATTATTTTAATGGTGGGGTCAAGGGACTTTTAAAACTGACCGGTTTGGCTCTCCTTTTTAAATAGTTTTCACTTCTATTAAAATACCAATAATTGGCTTATTTGTATTCATTCACCATTTTAATATTTTTAACGTTATTGATTACTGTATTGATTGCTATTTTTCAGTGTCTTCCATGTTTTTTGTTGATGGCAGAACAAGATGATTATTCTTCCATTTTGCATTCTCTGTACATTCCGTGCTCTTGTTGATTGGGAGGGAACGGCAGGGTGAAAATTGTTTGCTGTATTTGACAAATTGATTCGCTATATCATTTGTGATGTGACCTTATTTTAAGCTGAAATGAATGAACACAACAAAAGACAAATTCAACATTGTATAATCCCCTTCCCCCCCAGGATCTCTGAGTTGGAGCAGGACAACAAGATGAGTCCTAGTAACCTGGGCATCGTGTTCGGGCCGTCCCTGATGCGGCCCCGTCCGACTGGCGCCACAGTGTCCCTGTCCTCACTGGTGGACTACCCCCACCAGGCCCGCATCATAGAGGCCCTCATTGTCTTCTACACCTCCATCTTCCAGCCCAAGAGCACCACCGGCACCACCACGCAGCAGGTACGTCTGCTTTTGTAGATGCTGGTTTACATTGGTGTGGCGGGGGAAGAACCTGCTTTCTTGTCCTTGTGCCTCTGCATGAATTACAAGCTTTTGTGTTTTAGCAGCTAAGTTGACAATCAATAGTACACACATCAAGTTGTAAAACCCTGTACATATATAATTACTAAATCACTCAATCAACATTGAGCGTTGAAGCCAAGGAATTATTACTAGCATCTTATTTTGTGATTCATTGCTTCTGGATAAGGTGTTTTCTTTGGTAGTTGCTGTTCTGACACTCTACCCCTACTGGTTTAGAGCTGCATTGTAGATGTGAGCTCTGAGGCAGAGGAAACCAAAGAGACGAGCAGACCAGACTCTGACAAGATGGAGGAGGAAGGATGTGGTAAGACTTGGGATAAACTCCACGATGCACAATACCAGTACTGTTAATCCAAATTGCATATATATGTTAACTTGCTGCTAAAATTTGTGACATTCCCAACATTGTGTATCTGCATTATTTTATATAGCTCAGCCCTAATGCTCAGGTGCATGTCATGTTCTGATCTCCAGCCAGTTCCCCGGGCTCTATGGGATCCAACGAACAGCTGCCCGACTCCGACCCGGAGATAGATGAGACCGTGGGCCAGGGGGACGACGGCCCAGAGGATCGCCCCAGACTGACCAAACAGCAGAGCCAGTTCAGCATGGAGGATGACCAAGCGAGCAACAGGGACAGCCTGGACCTGTCCGGACCGTCTGTGATTTGTACAGAGGAAGACCCAGAGCCTTCTTACGGGGGAGAGGTCCCTGCGCTGCCTGACACCGAACCCCCCGATGAAGATGGAGGGGCGGAGCGGGAGCTGAGCGTGGCCCTGGCTGACCTTAACGTGAACCAGTCCAACAATAACTGTCCCCTCTGCCCCACCCCCAGTCGATCAGAGCTGTCTCTGACACACATGTGTAGGAAGAAGCTTCCCCTGACCAGAAACAGGGACCAAGATCCTGAATTTGTCTGATGCCATCGAAGTGTCGGTCTGTCTGTCTGTACAGGGTCCTGTCAGAAAGATGGGGGAGCCAGGAGCATGGACTACATTGGAATTAAGTGCTATGTTTTTGTTTCTTTGTCACGGTTTAGTCATTTGTAAATTGCCAGCCAATGGATGATTTATGTGGTACGTCGAACAACCTGTCCATTTCAGATGCCATGTGTGCTTTTATACATTCAAATGTATATTCAGTTCATTACCAAAGTGTATTTTTAAGTGTTTATTTCCTAAAAAGCTGGAGCATCTTCATCAAATGGGTCTCTGCAGTACATTTTAAAAGTGCTGCTGGTGTCATTTCAGCACTGGACATTTGAAATCTTAGCTTTTTTTTATTATGCATGTTGTCTGTTATTGTCAAATAATAAATTTCAGGACATTTTATATCCATGATGCCTCTTGAACATTTGAACTGGAGCATTAACCACTTTCCTGTTTACCAAAACAATTTACGTACAGTAAAGGATTAGTGGTTGTTTTTTTTGGGATTAACCTCATTTGTCAGTTTGAATCCGCAAAAGTAAGGTCTTAAAATGCATATCTGTCTGGTTTTCACTGTAGGAAGTAATTATTACTGGTTTGTTGTTGCGTTCAACCTAGTCACAGTATCTCTGAAGAAATGGTGGCAAATCACATTAAGGAACCATAACGATTAAATTCAAGAGTTTATTTTACAAAATGACATACACATGGTAGAAAATAAAGGGATCTCTGGTCTGCTGAGAAAGCAGGGGATAAGTCAGGAAATGACCCAGTGGGCAAAAAAAAATAACATATTGAAGTATGACCTGGATTTAACAAAACGCTTCTCTTTAGTTGATTTCCACTTCACGGTCATAACATTTACTAAAACGAGAGTTCAAAACGTCCCACATTGAGGTCATCCTGTACCTCCATTCCATTCACTGGACCAGTCTGTATGTGATGTAGCGCCCAGCGGTCTCACTAGACCTGATGATCTTCACAACCTATAAAAATACAGTACATTGAGTTATTTGTATTATTTAGAATTGAATGTTTGTCCTGCTAAACTCAGATGTACTTTAATATAAAATTTAGAAGGATCTTAACTACAAGCCTTTACTTTAACAGAACAATGACCGATATCAGATAAACAATGTCAACTGACAAAGCCACATTGCTTTGCATGTATAATAACAGCCCCATGGTTAGCGTAAAACTTTTCCTTGAAGTGCATTATCTACTCTCCAGATGAAAGACTGCAATGTATTCAAGCCCATTTGTGGGTCCAATCTGAGCTGAAGAACCTGCGTGTTTACCTGTCCTCTCTTCAGACCAAAGTAGCGAGCCACTGGGTCCCCAGCCTGGATCCTAGGCAGCTGACTCTCTTTCAGTTTACTGGGATAGAAATGGAGAGGAATGATGACAAATGTGTTACCTGGTGTCATACATCTTTAGAGGACTCGTTCAGTCAACAGCCATTAACCATGGTTATACTCACTATCTTGCCAGTAGTTCAACCACTTCCTCCTTGGTCATAACGATGTGTTCGGGAACAAGCTGCCGGCAAATATGATATGCGTCAAGAATAATTGTAATTTCAGTACATATGAGCTACACCGGACTTTGTGTTAAAATAATACCTCGTGTTCTGTGATGTTAATGAGCAGCTCCTGTTGAAGAAACTGTTCCAGAATGTACTTCGGTGCCATGTCAACTAGAGACTGTAAAAGATAAGCATAAGCACAACATTATACATGTAGAGGTTAGGGCTGAGCAATCACAGTATTATTGTATATTTCTTTGAATGGTATTGTATCGTCATGAAATGATTATATCGACTTATCGTGATACGATGAGAAACATGCCCTTAAAATGATGAAATATGAGGTTTGAAACGTCAGTGTGGCAGGAAAACTAGTTTAAGTCCAATAACATACTTTACATTTCCATATAGGTAATGACCCTCAGTTAAACGGTTAAGAATGTTGTTTTAAATTCATAAGCATATTGTGATATTTATTGCAATCATTTCCATATAAACCAGCCCTAGTGGGGTCATCACAAAACTCTCACTTTCATATTTAGTTATATTTGTCACATACAAAGTCATACATATGCTGACTTTGCTTGCTCCTGTGACTGGTTAACGGATAAATTATAAAATATGATGGGTAGCTAAAAAGGCACAACCCTTTAGCACACAAATAAAATATAGTATCACTAACCGTTTGCCTATACAATTTTGATATCTTTAAAAATCTGTAACTATATTCCATTATTACATAAACATAAAATGTGCAACTAAAGGTTTCACCTGTTTGGCCGAAGGGGTCATTCCCATCTGAACAACGATGATGGCCCGGGTGATATTCTCTTCCTGCATCCTCTGACAGTACATCTTGATGGTCTTGATTCCAACTTTGGGCTCCTCTAATCAGTGGGGAGAAAGCTTGCATGCATTACAAAGTCAAACTAATTTCAGAAAAGGAACGACAAACACCAGCCTCAAGGCAACATAGATATACACTGCTCAAAATAAATAAAGGGAACACTTAAACAACACAATATAACTCCAAGTCAATCACACTTCTGTGAAATCAAACTGTCCACTTAGGACAATACTGATACACTGTATCAATACACTGATTGACAATACATTTCACATGCTGTTGTGCAAATGGAATTGACAACAGGTGGAAATTATAGGCAATTAGCAAGACACCCCCAATAAAGGAGTGGTTCTGCAGGTGGTGACCACAGACCACTTCTCAGTTCCTATGCTTCCTGGCTGATGTTTTGGTCACTTTTGAATGCTGGCGGTGCTTTCACTCTAGTGGTAGCATGAGACAGAGTCTACAACCCACACAAGTGGCTCAGGTAGTGCAGCTCATCCAGGATGGCACATCAATGCGAGCTGTGGCAAGAAGGTTTGCTGTGTCTGTCAGCGTAGTGTCCAGAGCATGGAGGCGCTACCAGGAGACAGGCCAGTACATCAGGAGATGTGGAGGAGGCCGTAGGAGGGCAACAACCCAGCAGCAGGACCGCTACCTCCGCCTTTGTGCAAGGAGGAGCAGGAGGAGCACTGCCAGAGCCCTGTAAAATGACCTCCAGCAGGCCACAAATGTGCATGTGTCTGCTCAAACGGTCAGAAACAGACTCCATGAGGGTGGTATGAGGGCCCGGCGTCCACAGGTGGGGGTTGTGCTTACAGCCCAACACCGTGCAGGACGTTTGGCATTTGCCAGAGAACACCAAGATTGGCAAATTCGCCACTGGCGCCCTGTGCTCTTCACAGATGAAAGCAGGTTCACACTGAGCACATGTGACAGAGTCTGGAGGCGCCGTGGAGAACGTTCTGCTGCCTGCAACATCCTCCAGCATGACCGGTTTGGCGGTGGGTCAGTCATGGTGTGGGGTGGCATTTCTTTGGGGGGCCGCACATGTGCTCGCCAGAGGTAGCCTGACTGCCATTAGGTACCGAGATGAGATCCTCAGACCCCTTGTGAGACCATATGCTGGTGCGGTTGGCCCTGGGTTCCTCCTAATGCAAGACAATGCTAGACCTCATGTGGCTGGAGTGTGTCAGCAGTTCCTGCAAGAGGAAGGCATTGATGCTATGGACTGGTCCGCCCGTTCCCCAGACCTGAATTCAATTGAGCACATCTGGGACATCATGTCTCGCTCCATCCACCAACGCCACGTTGCACCACAGACTGTCCAGGAGTTGGCGGATGCTTTAGTCCAGGTCTGGGAGGAGATCCCTCAGGAGACCATTCGCCACCTCATCAGGAGCATGCCCAGGCGTTGTAGGGAGGTCATACAGGCACGTGGAGGCCACACACTACTGAGCCTCATTTTGACTTGTTTTAAGGACATTACATCAAAGTTGGATCAGCCTTTAGTGTGGTTTTCCACTTTAATTTTGAGTGTGACTCCAAATCCAGACCTCCATGGGTTGATAAATTTGATTTCCATTGCTAATTTGTGTGGTTTTGTTGTCAGCACATTCAACTATGTAAAGACCAAAGGTTTTAATAAGATTATTTCATTCATTCAGATCTAGGATGTGTTATTTTTGTGTTCCCTTTATTTTTTTGAGCCGTTTATTATATTAAATCAAACAGATTACCCATTGGCTCTACTGTTTGTTTTATCAACCGTATGTTCTGTACAGGGGCTCTACGTGTTCCCTATAAACTTACCGGGGAAAAAAACAAACATCTGATCTGTGGGGTCATCGTTGTGGGCTACGAGCACGGTCAGGTCCGTCCGCCTGGGACGACCCTCACTGGGTTTGTCACCAAATTGACTCTTAAACTCATCAAGCGTCTGGTCCAACTCATCCTGGGTCACCAGATACCCTCTGTCATGGCAAAGCTGCACGGAAGCAAACGAGCTGGTATATTGGTGTTATAGAGAATCAAAATCGTTCAACAGGGTAGCCCTGGGTCAGGAGTAAAAAATATATTAACACTACCCTAGCATATTTGAACATCTATATGGCATAGGTCAACTGAAATATTTATTTGAGAAGGGGTAACCAACGCCATCAAAGTCGATTCGAAGTCAGACTCAGAATACAACAGACAGCTAGCTATGGATGGCTTCAGGAAGCTAAACAAATATTGACTATAACCCACCTGCATGATCGTTTTTCGAATTTTCCATAACCTGTATGTTTCCTCTTCGTCGTCCATTGCTGGGGATTGTGGTTTTCGTCGTCGTTTACGCTAAATTGTTGCTGCTCTGTGTTCTTCGGTATTTGCGCCGCACGTTTCGCTAACCGACGCAGTTGGATGACGTCGTTCGTCACTAAACGCAAAGGAGCGTGGTTAACCGGTTTGCCCACAGTCGTTGCCCAATAAACGCGATCAATGATCTCGTTTGTTTTAATTAGCTAGGGTATGCCCCTATAATGAAATGAGTCCACGTATTCGAATATCGTTATTTGGGATTTTGGTGAGCAGCGGGCTGTTTCTCTTGGCGATGGTATTGTACTCATTTTTGGTAACGCAATTTACTCTACAAATCATATTTGCCTTGTGTTTTCTGTGTGTGTGTGTGTGTGTGTGTGTGTGTGTGTGTGTGTGTGTGTGTGTGTGTGTGTGTGTGTGTGTGTGTGTGTGTGTGTGTGTGTGTGTGTGTGTGTGTGTGTGTGTTAATCTTAACAGACAACTGTATTATGTACCATATAATGTTGTACCATGGATGCATTGTGTCGCACGCAAGAGAGTTGGGTAAAGTCAACAAGATCAGTACTAATTATTATTTAACATACACTAACCTGTTTTAGTCTATATATTAATAGGCTCGCTAGCTAACGTTACACTGCGTATGGAATTCTGAGTAATTAACGTTACTGGTTATTATCTTGGTCGCATATGTAAGACGCATGTGAAACTGTGAAACAAGTTATATTTGTGCTGAATGTGTTCAGAAGGCTGAAATTGTCAGCAGTGGGTTCCTTTGTGACATTCCTGGACAAGAAGAAGGGTGCCAATTTTGCACACAGAAGCATGAATGCTTTATAAACCCGTGTTATTGTATAATGCTGTTGTGTAAGTTCTGACTAGCATATTATGAGGTAATGAGGTGACAAATTAACCTTTGCCCAGACTACGTGGAACCTAACTAATAGGATTGAATAGGAGACTTGTTTTTATTACAATCCGAGGCATGTGCCATTTTGGCTTACGCGTGAAAATCATCAGATAAATGAGTCAGCAGAAAAGGGGCCTATTTGGGTCATCAAAGCCTATCGCTACCGTAAACGATCGCCCTTTGCTCTAAGCCATGACTTTATAACGGGCCTCTTCTAAGGTTAGGCAGGGTAATTCAGCGGTGGATGTCGCTGAAGTTCCTTCAGTGGGAATATAGAGTTGCTTGTGTCTTGGACCGCACTGAAAGACTGTCATGCGTCCGCTAGGGCCCACTGTCCTCTTTTCTGTGCTACTGCTGGTAAGACAACCTTTGTAAGCTATCGGACACTACATTGTATGACGGTGTACTTTTAGATGTAATGCAATACGGTTTTTATTGAAGCTGTTTTTTGTTTTTGTTATTTTACAATTGTTATTAGGGTTACCTTGTCAGTATGTCACAATGTGTGTTATGCGCTCTTATCTCTCGTCTGATGTGGCTGAGTTATCTGGTTCTGGATCGTTTCCGTAAACAAATCAGCGAGCTCGGGAATAAATGTGACACAAGGCAGTATCACTCGGAGGGTTTATTCAGATACATAAATCATATATAGCTTCAGTTTGTTCAAGGGAAGACCACGCCCCTGACCTCAGTTGTCTTCAGCGCTAACAGCAGTAAAGCAAAATAGATAGTCCACAGAAAAGTTTAATTTAGAAACTTTAGTGTTCATGGCTATGTAATCGGTGTTGGTTATGGTTGGTATTGGTGCTTGGTCTAAGGTAACCCCTGCAAAAAGATACAGGTCTTACTTTGGATACAGTAGACCAAGTTCTCACACGCTTAGCCACTGAGAGTGTTGGGAGGGACGCTCATTATGACAAGCCCTTTTAACATTTAATCAGTAGCGGTAATAGCAATTGTAGGTATCAACAATTCCTTTTTGACTAGTTATAATTCCAAGCCAACACATTCATAATGTAATTTTGACTAGTTGCAATTCTAATGAATGATATCTACAACTCAATTCTCACTAGTCAAAATGTTCATTCTTGATATCAACAATTCAATTCTCACTAGTGGAAATGTAAATTGTAGATATCTACAATTCAATTCTTATTAGTGGAAATGTTAATTGTAGATATCTATAATTCAATTCTTATTAGTGGAAATGTTAATTGTAGATATATACAATTGTTCTTACATTACAGATATCAATAATTTAATTCTAGATATCTAAAATTTAATTCTGACTAGTCAAAATTAAATTATTGATATGTCGGCTTGGAATTGTAACTAGTAAGAATGTAATTTCAGATATCTAGAATTGCATTGCAGATATCTGAAATACAATTGTAACTAGTGAAAACTATATTCGTACTAGTAACAATTATATTTGAGATATCTACAATTCCTTTTATAACTAGTCAGAATTGAATTTTAGATATCAAAAAAGGAATTTCGACTAGTCAAAATGTAATTATAGATATCTTCAATGACGTACATACATATCCGAAACTAATATGTTAATTAAACGTAGACCAATGGCTTTGTGGTATTTTTATAATATGATGCCCACATATCCGAAATGGTTTGTTGATATGTCGGACATATCGGAAATCCAATTGTTGGTATCTGAAATGGGTAATTACATTTTCACTAGTTACAATCCTTTTTCAACATGTGGAAATTCAATTGTAGATATCTGTAATCGTTATTGTTACTAGTGAAAAAGGAATTACTGATATCTATAATTAAATTAAAGATATCTGTAAATCAGTTTAGACTAGTCTAAATGTAATTTCTACATGTGAAAATATATTTGTAACATGTCAAAATTGTTTTACAGATATCTTAAATTAAAAATATAATTTTGACATGTCAAAATGTCATTTCCACTAGTGAAAACTAAATCGCTACTAGTCAGCCCAACTGATTAAATGTTAAAAGAGCTTGCCATACACTCATGTCCTTTTTAATCCAACTATGGTTTTTCTTATTCTGTTAAATGGCTGACTTTGCTCTCTCTTACAGGCTGCAGCACAGGACTCCAATACAGCCACGTCTATTTATGACTTCTCAGCCACGGACATTGATGGCAATATGGTGTCCCTGGAAAAGTACAGGTGAGGCAACCACGGTGCACACTCGAGTCCTGTGATAGTCTCCTGTCTCACCGGTTATTGTCCTGAATTCAGAATTGCGTGTACTATCATGATCTTAATCTCAACGTGTTTCTTTCCCGTGTGCTAAACTACTTTGTAAATGTCACACACACACGGTTTATGTAAATATAAAACAGAAGGACAGTAAATGCTTTGTGAGAGTGGAAGGGCGTTGAGACTCAAAAGCAGATCGGTTTTAAAACGTATTGTGTTCATTTTCAGGTTGTCATTAAAGGATGGCTGCCTTTTTCTTATCAATGAAGTGTGCAACATGAAGTAATGACTGTGTTTCATGCCCACAGATATAAGCATGTATCTTTCTGTTAATTTGGTCTAAAATAGCTCAATTAGGTCAGATGACTGAATAGTCAACTCTATTCTCCTCTATGGGTTTCTTTAGTGTTACAAGGCCACCATGTGTTTGACCAATTGTATGTACTGTACATGCAGTAATTCCTAACCCTTAGCATGTGTCTTTTTTTGTGTTTTCAGGGGGGAGGTTGTCATCATCACCAACGTTGCCTCTAAATGAGGCAAGACCCCGGTAAACTACTCTCAGTTTGCGGAGATGCACGCCAAGTACTCTGAGAGAGGTTTACACATCCTGGCCTTCCCCTCCAACCAGTTTGGAAACCAGGTAGGAAAAAAAAAATCATCATTGTCATTTAAAGTCGCAATGTGTAACATTTCAACCAGCTCGTAGTTCTAAATTACCTGGACATATTTGTAGTCAATGCTGATCGATGGTGATTTCAATAATGTTATCAATAAAATCACATCCTGTAATTGATATATTCTTCAAATAAAAAAATGCAGGCCAGCCTGTACCTCTCTTAATTTACAAGAATCGTACTATCGACACTCCCAAAACCCCTCCCACTCATGCAGCCCAGCCAGCCAAGCTACGCTAAATTGCGTCACACAGTTGCACAGCTAGTTAGAGTGGACACCACACTGTTATTTAGTTTTTTTAGTTCTGAAAGTTTCCTGCCTACTAACTGGGCGGAGCTCAATCGCACACATTGTGACCTAAAATACATAAAATCCCCTCCTGTGAAAATATGAATGACCATAAATAAATCAAGTAATATAAGAACTGCTGGGGAAAAAATGATTAAAAGAATCTATACCAGAGCTAGAAAATATTAATAATCTGGGCTTTATTATAATACGAGAAGTGGTGGGATATTGGTTAATATCATGTCCTCATGATATTATGATAACCGATATCCCATCACAGATTGGATATAGTTAATCAAATACCTTTCTTCATATTCGTAAAGGTTGCCTTTACTGGTTTTATTTCATGAAGTGAAGGAAATATACAATAAATGCTACCTTTTTTGGCAATTGTGCTCCTATTATGTGTGTTGTTGTAGACAAAGAAACAATATATAAAATCCTTAAATTACATATTTAATCCTATTCCTAATCTTATTGTCTATACAGTTACAAGCTTATTTTCTTTGCCCCTTTTAGAAGTTTTAGGGTTAGGGGGTGTCTGTGAAGCCCTTTGAGACTAACTGTGGTTAAGGGCTATACATATACAATGGACTTGACTTATCTCATTAACGCCAACTCGCCCTGTACATGAAGGAACCAGGCACTGAGACGCAGATCAAAGCGTTTGCAGCGTCCTACAACGCCCGCTTTGACATGTTCAGCAAGATCGACGTCAACGGGGACAATGCCCACCCTCTGTGGAAGTGGCTGAAGGCGCAGCCTGAAGGCGGGGGCTTCCTGGGAAAGTAAGTGTTGGGTGGAGGGATGGGTGGAGTAGGGAAACGTGGCTATACAAACATTAACCTTACATCAGTAGATTTGCATCAATTGTCATGTATGTGCTTGAAATTGCCATATTTTATTTTTCTATTTGCTGTAACATTTGAAGCACTTGATGTATGGGATTCTTACATGGCTTTGTTTTCCCATCTGTAGCCGCATCAAGTGGAACTTTACCAAGGTAATTATTCAATATCAATTCTTAACTGTTCTCCATTGTAGCAGCATCCATGTAAAACACACATTGTCTCTCTTAGCGTGTACGGAGTGTATTTGGTGTAGATTTTACCACAAACAACCCAGCACCTAAACTGGTGACATTTCTAGTTGTATGCAAATCCACATCCTTATCACTCAACCCTGATCCTCTCACTTCCTTCTGTTTAGTTCCTGATCAACCGAGAGGGCCAGGTGGTGAAGCGATACGGACCCTTGGATGATCCCAGCGTGAGTAGAATACAGGACCGGCCCACTTTGAGCCAGGCCGATAGCTTTCTGGACCATGTTATTACAGGCACTTCTCCGCAAGGGGGAAGCTTTGTTGTATGCCACCCTATTTCTAGCCAACCATTTCCACAAAGCTTGAGGCACATTCTCACTCTGTGAAAAGCAACGCATACTAAACTCATTGCCGATGCTATGCTGTTAGCGAATCAGAGACAACCATTTCAAATGTAATAGGAGGCCCATTGGTCGCAGTGGGACATCCCTTCATTCACTGCAACACTACACTTTAGTGCTGTACAGTGGACCAAGTGCCAGTTGTATGACTGCGGAGCATTAACATAGTCCCTAGAGAAAGCCCAACAGATATGAACTGGTCTCGTCTTGCTTGCCTTTCAGGTGGTGGAGAGGGATCTTCCTCAGTATCTTTAATGATGTGATTACCGACCTGGTGCCTAGCAGGACCCTCTGTAGCCACCTCCCCTCACCTGCTGTTCTACCCCTCCGAGTACCAGTGGAGTATAGCTGGAATCTGCCCAGACTAGTGACGGTGTGTCTGTAAAGCCGCTCTGCGGGAAGGACAAACCTGATGGAAACGGCGTGCAAACCTTCTGGGTGGACCCTAATGCTTTATTCTGTTGGTGTTTTGGTTTAGAAAAAGGGGCAACACATAAAACAACCAACTCTGTATCTGGCAACTCTAAAACAAATATTTTAATAAATATATTTAGAAAATAAAAATATTTTGAAATCATGTTTGTGTTGGGTAAATCTTATTTGAATAAAGTGTTAATTTGGTACTGCATGAATAGTGTGCAGGTTTTGTCAATTGTACATTATTTTGCCACCACTTATCTCGCCCCACTGCACATTTTAGCCACATGATATCCAAGCCTCTTCCTGTGGATCTCGCTTCCATACCTCACCTCCACAGGGGGAGCAAAAAAAACATCTAAATAGAAGAACTCCAATGGTGTGCTAAAGTTTTACAGTTGCAGCAGTGCACTGAAACCATTCAAATAACTCTTATTTGCAACTGCTGGGGCTTATGTTTACTTCATCTCGTGGTGCAAATGAACAGAAGAGGCTGAGACTACTGTATACTCAATGCTGTGGTGGGTGATACAAGCAGATCTCCACACCCACACACTAGTTAAGAGACTCAAATTGGCATGCTATGTTAACCTCAGAGTTGGTGCAATACAAGGACTAAGATGGGAGGGAGGCGTGGTGGATGGTGAAAAAAAAACCACATGGGCTATCTCCCATTATGAAGCATTGTCTTTTATTTGCTTTGCAAACATGTCTCAGTTGAATTGCAAGTACCAGTATTTGAATGAAGACTTTACTGCACATCATAATACTTAAACATTAATAATTGCAAACATAAATTACAAATGGTTACATTGATAACTCCCCCGCCCCCATTAAAACAGGTGTACAAATATTCAAATATCACACACAAAAAAACATGTTCCCTGTGATGTACAAAATTATAATTTGAAATCCGTATTTCTGGGTTGGAAATTCTTAGGATGCTCCAACTAGTTATTTCCACAGCGTTGCAGTCCGAAGTGCCACACACAGTTTTCAAAAGCAATGATTCAACGCCTCTTTGGACAGAAAAGGACCCATGACAATTTTTTCCAATTGCAATAGAAATGAGAAGGCCCCTTGAAGACTGGTTGTTTGCATATATTGAGGACAACCTGTGTACACAGAGAGAGAGAGAGCGAGAGGTCCTAATAGGTTTCATCACTAACCAGTAACTGATAACAGTAAACACATCACGTCTATGTATAGCTGATTGACTCATATAGACCAACCATGCAGACAGAACCCTGCTGGGAGCATCTCTGAATGACAAGAACATTTGCCTCGTTCGCCAAACTCACACAGAGAAATCAATCTACAGATTGGCTTTTGTGTTTGTTCAACAGGGAAATGTGCTGTGGGGTTATGCCTAACCAAAGGGAGGATTGATGACTCAGGCCCAATCGATTTTAAATTGCCATATTAATACTGATACACAATTCCCTTCTACTGTATTGATTAAATAATTGAAAAATATCAATTTAAAGTGACCATCAACAATATAAAGCAAAGGGAGAGGGGATTAGCAATCACAGTTTGCTGACAGGCAGACATATCCCCAAATGCCTCAATGCCCCAAATTTTCTCAAAACAGATTTGTTATTTTTATTCATTAATTGCATTAAGCCTCTCCCATTTAGTAACTATAAGATTGTTGCATAAGTATACATTTGTAAGTGGCAGTAACCACAGCAAACCACTTTGCCATAAATGGAATTGTCTGACTCACTTATCTACAAATTAGCAAAATATTGTTCAAGCATGATTACAATAAAACAGAAAATAATTTTTTATATACATAAAAAATACCACAATAAGAACAGTGTGCATTAACCTCAACGTTTGGCCTTGCTGCATCATGGACAAGCGTTTCCTTTGGAAACTCATAATAAATGCACTAATAAGAATGAACCAATGCAATACACATGACATCAAGTGAAGAACGGCACATTAGGAAGAACTTAGATGAAGTTAAAACACCAACAGAGGGTCAGCAATGAATTTAAATCAATCCAACACATGGCAGGTACTACAACAGAAAACACAGCGGCGTCCCGACCGCTGGTTCCCTAGAAATGAGAAATAGCACCAGACTCAAGCAAATTAATATAAAATATCCTCTGGTTTTCTTTTTGAACACAATATCCAATGACTGGATTGATGAAGGCTATATGCTGGAATCAGACATATCTGATTTGGATTGATCAAGTCTCCTACATAGAAATATAACCCACTTTACACTATGAGCAACTGCTGCTACACATTATGAGCTAATGAACAGACGTGTAAAATTCTCATAATTCTTCCATTTGTCCTGTGAAGCACAGAAACACACTTCAAGACTTCAAACTTGTCACAACTGTGGCACTTCGGCAGCCCGTGGTAAGAATACCAAATGCTCAAGAAGGATTCTCAACACAAATCATCTCACTCTTAGTTGGTATAAAAATTAAAATAAATAGAAAACGACTTAATAGGGGAAAACAAGGTAGGAAAGCTGTGCATGAGTGAGAGACCGTGTACATGAGGTGTCTCTTCACAGGATGTGACCTTGAGGACCATCCGGCTCAGTGCTTTATTGCACCATCTCTGGCCTCACAAATGGCGCAACACATGCCCTTCTGAGATAAGGACATGTATAACTTTCGAATTTATATTCCAATCCAATAGAAAACTGATCAATATATTCAGATGAGATTGTGGGAAATGTTTTTCTTCGTAGATGAATGAAGGGTCAAATCAAAAACTATAAGCATAGGATATTTAAGTAAATCATCCAATAGTTGATTATTGAAAATAATTTTACTTGTTTTAAATGGACTAACGTTAAGTAGGCCACTACGGATTAAGGGAACATTTCAAACAAATAAGGATTATAGTGATAATAATGTACACAGACTGTTCCCAGGTCTCTGGACAGCAACAGGCTCTAGGATCTTTGTGTGTGCAAGTACTGTATGTGTTTGTGAGCGTTATTCAGTGACTCAGCAAACGCTGTAGTAAAGGGCCAGAAAGTTTGACATAGAAGTGTTGCGGGCAACAATGGATGCAAGGAAAAACATGTACAAAAAAAGTGCTGATGGAATTGATTAATTGAAAATAGTATTAGATGTATCCACGAGTGCTTTTTGTTAAAGTCCATCGGGCATTTATCTCAAAAGAACTCAAGCCTCAGGCGTTACCATACTGACATTCTCTGTGCTCTCCACTTGATCTCATACAATACTCTCATCTGCAGACTTCAATAGTTTGGTTGATACCAGGGAATGCTGGGTAGTGTGAGAGCCCTTGGCATCAGGGAGGAGCAGTCGTACTTTCTGATTGGTTCTTCTCCATTCAGAGTAAAGCTGGCAGTGGTAGCGGAAGGACACCTGCCGAGGACAGACAAGGAGCAGAAAGAAAGACGGACAAAACTGAGTGAGTTTCCTTAATTTGTTAAAGTTCTACACCCTTTCAAGGAAAAAATGGTTACAGGAAGAAAAAACAAGCAGTTTGTCCACTATTGCTATTTAAAATGAAGCAAGTGACTTGTACAAATAGACAGCAATCTGAAATCAGGTAGCATAAGTGAAATCCTCTTTATGCAGCACTGTTGTAGTATATGGCAGCAGAGAAGAGGAACAGTCTGAAGTCTTTCAGTACAAGTCATCAGCTTCCATACGTCCGTTTGCTCAACAATGTGTCAAGCAATAATAGACTGCTCACTTCTCATGTGGCTAGCAAGCCCGTAGACAAAACTTGCAAAACATTACATGTTTAACACACCATCCAACCCACGAGACCCATTTTAATCTCTCTCTTGATTGTTTTAACCAATTTAACCTATTTTCTATTGTCTGGATTAGTGATTTGTGATAAGAAGAGTGCATGTAGCCACAGTAACCAATCGATCTGGTTCTTAAGGAATTTAAGGAACTGGTTCTTAAGCTCTTTGTGGCTTTGTTCAAGGTCCCATACAGTGTATTGACGCTAAAGTCTTACGTCCATACGAGCTTAGCATGACTTACAAGAGTCCAGAGGATGTAGATGGTGAAGAGGGCGATGGTGAGGGCGATGAGGCCAACGGCCTCCAGTCGGCTCTCCAGCTGGAGGTGGTCCTGAGCGCCCCTCAGGCACAGCCAGCCTGAGATGGCCGCCAGGGGAGTGATGAAGAGGAAGCAGACCATGTCACAGAACAGGGTCCTCTTCTCGTTTCGGGGGCCTGGGTCCCGCAGCCACTACAGGGAAACACAAAGGACGGAGCGACTGAAGAAATTAGGAGGTTTTCGAAATATGCTTAAGGATACATATACAGGGAAGGGTATGAAGGTGGACGCAACTGACTTGGAAGTATTTCTGAGGAAACTACGACGACTCATTCATGTCACAGATGAAAAGGGCCAAGAGGGGACACTGGGTCAGGGTCAAAAGTGTAGCCATTGCGAGGGGCATTGAGCTGGGTTACCTCTGTGAGGGGGCGGGGCCGGCGCTCTATGGTGAATTCTGTGTGACAGAGCTCACAGTAGCTGGTGTTGGAGGAGGAGAGCCACCTCTCCAGGCAGCTTTTGTGCACTTCACCCAGGGTGCCTGTGCAGTCACAGGGAGACAAGAGGCTCTCGCCAGCGCCTCCCTCATGGCAGATCCGGCAGATGGGTCCATCGCTGGGAGGCAGATCGCAAGCACTCTCAGAATCAATTACATTTCAACCCGTGATCCGATAGTACATTTATTATACCTTAAGTCCATAGGGGGATGTCTAGACAGTGTGGCCTACCTGAGAGAGAACTGGCACGTCTGGTAAGACATACAACAACAACAACTGGTGTGAAAACCAGTAAATAGATTTTTACCATAAATTCAAAGTCCATCCGTTGTATTCACAGTGTGAGCCTTACCTCTGTGTTACCAGGGGTTTGAGGACAGTGGACAGCAGCCGTCCATCTTTGGCTGTGACCTGTGTGATGTACTGGGCCGGGCACCCGTCGCTGTCCACGTCCTCCACACTCTTTGACAGGGTGGTGTTTCCAGCACAGTCACATAGGGAGCCGGGCAGGTGACAACATCCCCCCGTTGTCATGGTTACACCTTCCAGAGGGCCCACAGTCACCGCAGGTTGAGGGGGGGGGGGGGGGGGGGGGGGGGGGGGGGGTTTAGGGTTAGGGATGAGGGGTTGACTGTGGGGGAGCAGGAAGAAAGAAACTCTGCTCTCTCCCACAGGTTGGATTGGTTAGGCCCAACTGACCAAGAAAAGAAGTTGAGAGAATAAATACATGGCCCACACTGTCACTTTTATATAATGGTGAGAGACTGAATTGGCCAATTAAATATAAAAGGACACGTCTGTCCTCTTTCACACCAAAATAAATAAAAGCTAACTAGCATGCAGCTCTTCTCATTACAACTCATTTGATACAGTGTAACAACTAAGACAATCTTAGCCATTTACACCAATGTGTTGTGTATTGTAACAATTCAATAACTACTTGGAATCAAGTCATTACCTAAGGCTTAACGAATCTTTCATTTATAGCCAAAACAGTCTGTCAATGTCAAGAGTGACGCGCGGCAAAGTGAAAACGCCTGTCGCCCTTCAGATAACGCTGAGTGACGATAACAGATAGGTTGCGTAGGATTTAAATAGCTGGCAGTGTGGGTATCGATATGAAAATGTATATGGAGACCTAACATATAAGTGATGGCAAACTACAACGCTGTCACCCATTTACAACATCCTTTGACAATTGTAGTGAAAGTAAGTATATAACGCAATTACACAGAAATGCATAAGGTAGTGTGTGACAGTCATTGTGGTGCATTGTCAACCCATAGGGACGCATGCACTTCTGTGTGGAGCAGAACAGACAGATGTGTAAATGGAAGTTTAATGGCCAAATTGCAAAGCAACACAAGATATATTCAATAATGTGTTATGTTACATTACTGTGTACCTACTCCATACACTGCTTGTTTTGGTCATTTTTCTTTCACGATATCTGCCATCAATAGATAATAGATAGACACACTAGTAATAGGTCATCCATGCCACAATCCTCACAGCTGTGTTGTTAGCCCGTCGCCTGCTAGCATTAGCGGGTAAGCTATATGACTAACTGGGTGGGGGCGAAAATAGAAAGAATTACGTTACCTCGAATTTGGATCCGTTTTCATTTTATTAGATGATGGGTCTGTGTAAATGATACTACTTTAACATCACACATGTGTGATATCTGCAGTATAGGCTATGTTGTTTAAACGCGTTTGCTAAGATGGCTAACAACATTTCGAGCTTGTGCTCAGCTGACGATATATAACAGCAGGCAAGGTTTCCGCTTTTCCTCAGACTCAGCAAATGAACTTAACCAGGTTGTGGCACACTCCAAGGGCCCGAGTGGGCGGGACCGCTGGCCGTTAACAACCAATCCGTGTACCGCTCACCGTATGTTAGGATCAGTGGTTGGTTGGTAAGGAAAAGAGGACTCGCCCACTATACGCACGCCCACTGTAGCAACTACCTTTAAAAAATACTTCGAAGGGAGGTCTTCGCTTGTGTTGAGACGGAGCCAAACAAATGTTATTTATGGTCGAAGGGACGAGGACAACAAAAGTATAAAATGATTGCCTAAAAAGTGGATATAGTGACTAACTATGCTTTCAACTGTTAATGTTATGAAAGAAAAGACCCCCTTTCAAATCAATTGTGCGGTTTATAAATTTCGTCTAGGGGTGCCCAAGCCATTCTGGGTGACCTAAAATTGAATCATAGTTAAGTTGCTATTGTATATAGGCCGAACATTTATGTTAAGTTAACCTTCATATAAAAAAAGTGTTAGTTTGCATTTCCTTTTGAGTTTTTTGACAATTGTTTACCCTTGAGAAATGCATCGTAGGCTTATAATGTTTTGTTGGCCGTTGGAAAGTGATAGGCCTATTGCAACAACATTTAAACGTTTAGAAAACAAACGTCGGCTTTGAGGATTGTAGGCTACATAGCCAAATTCTAACTACAAAATTCCAGGTTAAGGATGAAATAAAACTCAATATTCATACAAACTACATGATCGTTGGAATTATTTATATTCTGTTCTTGGTAGAGGCAGAAAACACGCTCAAATCTGAATTGTATTTCCTGGGAATAGGCCTACTAGAGTGTATTTTTTTTTAAATTAAACAAACCATTAAAGTATCTAACTGAATGTTGCGCTCCACTAAAACCGGAACAAGCGCACACGATTTTAACAGTATAACTAGTGAAATTGATCATTTTAACTAAACCATTTTTTTTAATTGTTTGTGTGGCAATGGTTTCTTCCATTCCGTTTAAAACATATCAATAGATGAACAGTTTGGTCAGCAGTCACTGATGAGACACTAGCCGTTCCACACCTATGCTAGTCCACACCCCAGTCTATATGGTCCGCACCTGTTGTGCCTGATTTCCCTTGCAGGAGTGGCATGCTATTGGAGAACAGCTGGGCATACAGGACGACTACATGCACATGCCAGGCATGCTCAAGTCGGTAGCCAATCCTAAACCTTAAGAGGTGCTTCCCACTGAACTATTTGCATGGGAGTTAGTGTTATGAATAAGCCATAAGGACCCAGCAGTTTTTCTTGGACTGTTTCTATCTGAACCTACTTGAAAGCGTTTCACTTATGATGTAGTAGAAAGGTACATTGCCTACTGAACTGATTACGACACAGGTAGAATAGTGATGTTGCTATTGTATTGTTATTTTTACAAGAACGGTTGCATTTGAGGGACTCTACCAGTACCTAGGTTCACAAGTATTGGATGCCAATAAAAACAATGTGGTAGGGTAAAGGTTTTTAATATTAAACAAAATGATAAAAACAAAGTTGAAAAACATGCATATCTGTGATATCACCCCCAATGTTTGCAGTAATTTAATGAACTTCTTTGGTATTTATGCAAACGCATGCTGTCAAAGATCAAATACAATTAACTAAACTATTAATGTATTTTGGCCAAACTCCAACCTATCAATTCAATCCATCGCTAAAGGTCCCCGGTTGTTGCTCATTGTTGGCCACACAACCTGCATCTACGGCTCCAAGAGAAAAAAAGAACACTCTAAAGCAATGCTGCCCAATTTAACGCCCAAGACCCCAGCTACTTTGAGTTAGGTGAAGAACAAGAGACACAAGAATCAATCAAATCCAGATTTTACAAAGATAATATCACCCCCAATGGTTTCATTTCACAGAAAAAAAAGACAAAACTTGCTATTTGGAGTACAAAACGACCAATTCTTCATGATATCTCACCAATCCAACAAAAGGACTAGGTCATACAATCACTGTCGATGTACACTCCTTAAATGAAAAAGCAAAAAAAGCAAATGAGCCAACCTAAAACAGACAACACAACACAAGAACGAACTGTCAGTCTTGAACAACAGTCTAGACCTTCAGATACTTTCTTACACGTAGAGGTATAGACCGTAGGAGTCAAAATTCTCAAGAGCACATGTATGGAAGGAGATTCCATCAGCATAGATGATGATGATGGTGGTAATGATGATGATGCTGAAGACGATGAAGGTTGTCACAGGCTTTGACAGCACGCGAGTTTGTTGCCCTTCAGACCATCGGTGGTGGGAGGGACACTGATGTCCACCACGTTGTTGCCCGGAGACTCGTCATGTGAAGATCTGTCTGACATCTGCTTCTGTGACACGATACGGTAGATCTCTGTACAAAGAGACGAAGGAGGGATATGACAGAGGAATGTACAGCATATAAATGAACACGGGAGTATATTTTAGCATAGTATACCCTTCCTACCTGTTAAAATGTTCTTAAAAGCTTCTTCTACATTCGTGGAGTCCAAGGCGGAGGTTTCAATAAACGAGAGTGTGTTCTTTTCTGAGGCGAACGGAGACAAAATACAGGTTCTGAGTTAACTCTTGACAGTTCAGTCTTTTGACCCAATTTGTTATAAGTTGTCGCCTGTCATTTCTCAAGATCAGCCACCGGCGACTTGCCTGAGAAAGCGTGAGCCTCATCCGTTGGCACGGCCCGGAGGTGACGCAGGTCGCTCTTGTTGCCGACCAGCATGATGACTATGTTGTTGTCCGCGTGGTCCCTCAGCTCCTTGAGCCAGCGCTCCACGTTCTCGTAGGTCAGGTGCTTGGCGATGTCGTACACCAGGAGAGCCCCCACCGCGCCCCGGTAGTACCTGCAGGGAAAGGAAGGAGTGAATACCTGCAACGCTCCGCATCCAGCTATTAGCTACAATGCACTACAGGCAAAAACGAAATTGTTGAGATTGCAAAAAAAGTATTCACTAACATTGTGAAATAAATGACATGTGATGAGTCATTCGTATAAATCAATAAAATGTGTATCTAGTTGGACAATAAAGTAGTAGTAAACCAACTCACGCTGATGTGATGGCTCTGTAGCGCTCCTGGCCAGCTGTGTCCCAGATCTGGGCCTTTATCATCTTGCCGTCCACCTGGAGGCTGCGGGTAGCAAACTCCACACCGATGGTGCTCTTACTCTCCAGGTTGAACTCATTTCTCGTGAAGCGGGAAAGCAAGTTGCTCTTCCCTACTCCAGAGTCGCCGATTAGTACAACTAGAAGCAAAACACACAACATAAATATAACACACACACAGGGCAATAACAAAATACACAGGTGAACAGCAGTTAAATTAATACTGGGACATTAATGTGCGGCTCATCCTTCCACAACCTCCTACATGGTTGTAGCCTACAGCTCTGAACCGTTGCTACACCTCCTGTAGAAGTGTTGCTCAACATCCAACGCCTAGCTGCCTTCTAATGCACTCAACGGAAGTTACAGGTCTTGCTCCATCGCGCCGATAGCTTGTTGATCGCAAGGCTGTCTAAACATGCCTATTCTCGGGCGTTGCGTTGGGTCCCTTCGCGATAGTATGCCAACTGTGTCGTTTCGCAACTGCAGCAATCAAACCAAATACTAAGACGCTCCCAAGGTAACATGGGCGTTAATGTTGCAGCAAGTCACAGCATTGCAGCTGTACATGAACTCAAACACATCGCTCCACTAATGAACTCCAACACATAGTACACAAAGTCGTTTAAAAAGTTAGTGCACTGCTGTTGGAATTAGTTAGGTCGCATGACATCATCGACGTGTCTTAATTGCCCGTGGGATGGACTTCACCCACCTGAGTTAAGTATGTCAAGAAAAAACGAAACAAGCAGTGGTGGCTCAGATTACATCACTCACACTGTTCCCGTTCCAGTCCAGACCATACGAAGTGTATGTCAACTACTATGTTTCTATATTGCCGACATCAAAAAAACGCATGAAAACTAACGTCAACTAAATCAATCAGCTGTGTGCTTAGCATCTATACTGCTAACGAGTTAGCTGCGTACTCGCACTCATCTGACCATACCGAATTCCATCAGTGTGACTTCATGCTACCTAGCACACGTACTTAACACTGACCCCGGCCCCCCACTCGAAAGACGTATGGTGCTAGGTAGCATAATTTGGTTACGATCAAATACCTTGTTCTAGTAAACTTTTTTTTAAATGTAGACACGTATAATGTTAACCTTGCTTTAGCTGCCAGTAGCGTTAGCCCAGCCAGCTAGGAGACTTCCTCGCCCTGTGCTGGTGACTATTGTCACCTAACTTCACTTCCACCAAAAAGTTTGCATCGCTGCTATATCTTCAAATGCCTTACCTTTGAACAAATAGTCGTATTCGTCATCACGGGCTCCCATTTTACGCAACAATTTTGATAAAGGGCCACTTCTGAACGGATAACGGACAGTTCTATCCTACCGCTGACTACGGTCCACCGGTCATGAACAGTATGAGGAAGGAATGCCACTCGTGCTGAATGACAATCAATTCAACCAATTGGAACTCCCTGCATCTTGACTGATGAATTCATCGACCAATCACAAGCAACAATGTGGCTGTTTTCCATCATCATATTGTGTTTTCCATCTGTGATTTCAGAAAAAAAGGAAATCTTGAATCCAGTTGTTTTTTATTACACAATTTTTAGGTGTAACTTTCAGATTACGCATTGGCCTTATGCCAGACAAATGTCATCCATGGTTTTCTGGCAATCCACTGTAGGGAAGAAAGGGGAAAGGATATGGTCTTCATAAATTATGGAGTAATTTTCAACAACACAATGTCTTCAACACATGTTAGTGGAAAGTCCTCTAGGGGTTTTAGTGGATGCCCTGTATTATTAATGCAATTGAATGATAGGGATAACGCAAATTATTATAATTTCAGGCCAGCTATGGGGACTATGGCAAAAATACATTAGGTATCATCTTACTCGACTGCAGCGCCCTAAGCTTTTTCTGCACTGTTACTAGATTCTGCAAGCAGTCCGTAACCTCCAGCTTAGTAAGGCAACTGGTTTCACCATTTCCATCCTTAGACGCAGGTCGTCTGTAATCAAATGAACAGGAATATTACTGACAGACAGACTCATTTCTACTGCCTTTACACCGTTTAAACTTTGAAACACAATCAAACCACTACTACTGAATACATGCAGTTGTTGAGGCTGTCTTCCATCCTATTATTTAAATTAGATATTGCTGATGCTGAATGGCATTACCCGTGGCACCATGAAGATGACGGCCTTGTAGAGTCGCAGCTGAGGGCCAGAGAGTTGGCTGGCGATGGAGGCGTGTCCCTCCATGCACCTGCCGAGTGGGACGATCTATACGGGAATGTGTCCCGGCGTCCCTCCCTTACATGATGTTCATGACCGTGTACCTGTCCACAGACCACATGCAGGAACACATGCAGGTCTGTTGCTAGTGCATGCCCCCACAGATGTATACACATTTGAAATTATGGTGGTACTACTTTGGTCAGTTACTTAAATAGTTGAATACCATTGGTGTATTTCAATGCTCACCAGGTTCTGCCATTGTTTGGTTCTTTCCAATACCTTTGCTAACTCCTTCTTTCTTTGCCCGTTAGTCAGGACATCTTCATGGTTGACCGAACGCAGAGCTGCTCTCACGGTGTCTAGTTCTTCCTTCTGCTCAGCTTTTCTAGGGGAAGTGTGTTCTCTTTCCGGCTCACAGCTGTGGCTGCACTTCAGCAGGTCTACCTGCAGGTGGTGCTGGACCTCGGCAAGATCCCTCTGTCTCATCCTGAGACTCTGCAGGGCACCTTCCTTCTCCTTTGTTTGAAAATGTAGCTCCTGTCTAACATAATTGACTTGTTTGTGAAGCCGCAATGTCATTATAAATAATGCTACTACATGGTGGACAAGCAAATGCTCACCTGAGGTCCTGGATCGTGTCTTGCAGCTCCCTCTCATACACTGTAACACCCTCCAGTTCTCTGTTTGCACTTGCTTGTGTTTTCAGCAACTTGGTGTTTAGCTCAACCACTTCATTCAGAGAACAGATGTAAAAATAAAATAAAAGACCAATGAAAGATAATTAACGAGTTTTAAATAAGGAGTGTACAGTTCCACAAGTTTTAACACCCACTGTGGGCTCGGAGCTCCTTCTCAGTAGCCATTGCTTTGTTGTTGGCCTTGAGGAACTTGTGTTGGAGCCGAGCCGTCTCCTGGGCGTGGTGGCTCTCCATCCTGCTCACGCTATCCTGCAGCAGGACCACCCTCCCCTTGGCCACCCTCAGGTCCCCATCCAGCCTCTTGGCTCTGCTGCAATGCTCCTCCTCGCAGCCAGCGAGAGAGCGGATCAGACCCTGAAGCCTCTCCCCCTCCTCCTTCTTGCCTTGCTCCAGGGCTCGCTGTTGAGCAGTGGTGCTACGCACATGGCTCTCTCTGGCCAGTAACGTGTCCTGCAGCACCAGGGTTTTCTCCTCCACAGAGCCCAGGGCCCCCTTCAACCTTTCAGCCTCGTCCTCTGCCGCCCTGAGGGAGCCCTGAGTCGCTTGGACAGCCTCCTCTGCCAAGTTGAGTTTGTGCTGCAGAGAATGACACCTCGCCTCAATTGTCCTCTGGCTCTGCCCGAAGAAGGCGAAGTTCTCTTCCGATGCTCTCAGGCTCTGCCTTAGTGACAAGATGTTCTCTTCAGAAGCCTTCAGGCTGCACTCCAGGAACAAAACCTTCTCCTCCGATGCGTCTACACTCTGGCTCAGGGATTTTACCCTCTCTCCTTCAGATGCCTGGTTCTTCTGGTGAAGATCGATCTTCTGCTCAAGATCGCCAACGCTCTGTCTGAGAGACTGAGCGAGCTCCTCAGCACACAGGAGACTCCGTCTCAGTGATTGGTTGTTGTCCTGTGAGGTCCTGTGCGCAGCTTGCAGATCGTGTCCTTTTTGCTTTGTCTCTTCCAGCTCCTGCTGGGCAGACTGCAGCTGCACATTGGAGCTGCACAGGGTCTTCTGCAGACTCTGGGCTTTGTCGTTGCCCTCCAGTAGATACTGCTGCAGGGAGATGACCTGTCTCTCGTATTCCTTTAGCTTTTGCTCCATCGATTGCACCTTTTATAGTGGGAATACAGATGGAGGCGAAGCGTTATCATATCACAACGTCTAACCTGCAGCTTTGATTAATGGTGCAATAGGCTACTTTATATTATAAACATCAATAAAGCAAGAATAGACTGTTATGACTATGACATAATTCGGTGCATACAAAAAATAAAGTGACATTTAAAGTATGACAATGTCAACTAAAATGGTGTTCAATATCCACACAGCATCATAAACATCACAGTGGGCTACTGGTGGTACCCTGTCCTGTTGGTATCTGATGCTCTGATGCAAAGAGTACTGGGCTCCCTTGTTCTCATGCTCGGTGGACTGAAGAGAGAAGTGAAGGCCGCTGACCACCGTCTGATGTCTGCTCTGAGTGTCGTTCAGCTCCAGCTTCAAGGCTTCGTTCTCAGACAACAAGCATGTTCGGTCAGTGGCAATCAGGTAGCTCTGCAGGTCTTCCTGTTTAGTCACACAGTGGATGTTAGCGTAAAAGGAACGGTCTAACAAAATGTTTTATAACGTTTAGGGGTTTATTGACAGTCACACATATTGTATATAGGTCAGATATGAGTAAATAGTTTTATCAAATTGTAATCCATACTGACCATATTTTGGCTAAAGCCGATCTTTAAAAGGAGCTCTTGCAGTGTTGGGACATGGAGGAGTACATGTCTGGTCTGCTGGTATATCTTACGCTCTTTCTCGTCCATATCATTGTAGCTGAACACAACGTTAGTTGCTTGCTGACGTAGTTTCTCTAACAAAGGCTGAAAACATTATTGTTTTCTCGAAAAAGAAAAAGAAATTAAAATACAGAATTACACAAAACTGTAAACAATCATCTGGACAGCTACAAAAGTGCATATTCACCTTGACTTTAGTCTGGAGGAAGCTGTCTAGAACAACCTCATCTACTAAATCACCAAAGTCGATCTCATCTTGCAGTTTTGTTAAAAATATACTCGTGTCTGAACCTGAACGACGATTTGGTTAAACAAAACAAAAAACTCCCAAAACGAAAAAATGAGAAGGTACAATTTGCATGCATTAAACAACATCAATGTTTCTCACCATTTGGCCCACTTAAGCATCTGCTAGCGTCATGTCCAAGGCCCTCATTAGAGCTGTTATTTCCATGCCCCTGAAAATAAAGCGAGGCATAATATGCACCAAACTCAAAATGCTAATATAATCAAGCAGACAGATTGATTGCGATACCTTGACGGGCCGATTGTCTTGGTTGCACGTGGGAAAGTCAACATTATCCATCATTTTCTGAAGGAGAGACGATGTCGTAAAAGTTTCAAAGCCATTTGTCGAAACTTTCTAGGAATTTTAAGAATGGACTTTTCATTTATTTGGTAGCCGCTAGTATTCTAATTTAAATATATACGGACAATTTGTTATTTATTCTCCAAGGAAACACAGCTTCGGAGGCCCTAATCCACTAGGACTACCAATTTGAGCGTTCTCTGAGACATTACTGCTTTTGTTGTCTAGGGCGGGAAGTTTGTAACCTCTTTGAGACCAGCCTGATCTCGCGAGTTCACATTCAGTTTATTTCAGGATGCGCTCACCAGGCAAGGAAATTGTTCATTTAAATATCCCCAGACTCCATGAAATTAACCCAGACTTATACTAACAGACCGACAGACAGACAAACGTCAAAACAAAGCAGCACAAAATGATTCAGACAGAACGGCTTTATTTTTTTGTATTCAATCAGATCGAGTCCAAACACAGAGGCCATCTATTTATCATCGTGTATAAATAGATGAATATACACAGATATACATAAATACACGTCAGATATGCATATTCATTTTTTAAAACATGCTATGTCTCTGTAAAAGACTCTCCCTAAGATGAGGGCACATGGCGTTGAAAACACGTACACGAACACAGCTGAACAGTCGGAAGAACCCCTATTGATTTTGCATGTAGGCCTAGAGTAAATTGGACACATTTCTCTCATTTTTAAATATCTTACAAAGCAACAGCTCTGATTTATGGACCATAAATATAGCTGTATCTCATTTAACACATCGTTGATATGGTACAGTAAATTATGTAGATCGCAATCATTTCTTGCCAGCAGCAAAAAAATAAAACAAATAAAAATAATATTCTCCAATTAAAATGGAAAATATATTTATATATCTTTGTATATGTATTTATAATCATATGTACACATTCGTAGGAGCACAACAATCAAAAAGAAAAATGTATAGAACAGAACAGGTGGAACAATATAAGTGACAGGCCTATGTTGTATTTATCCACAAAGGCAATTAAAATGAACTTAAAAGCGAAACTGTACAAAATATTGCTGCTATGGGCTTCATGTGATGCAAACAGATGACAACTGACCACTGCACGTCATAAAGATGGAAATATCAATCTTACAACGTCAGACATGGACTTCCCTTGACACAACTCACGCACCAACTGAGGAAAAGTGTTCACAGAGGATGACTAAAATAGCTTTTTTTATTTTGTTTACATAATCATAACTTCACTCAACTTGAGAGTCCTTTCAACGTTAGCCACAGATATTACAGTAAACACTTATTCTAGAATGATTGTGATTGACTTCACTGTTACAAACACTATTTTCGTAAAAACAAAAGCCGTCTAACAGCCGAGTATAATTTTTCTTCCATGACTGAAAAATAAACGGAGATGGCTGTGGTAAAACGAGTGATGTTGTGGATCATTTGGCCTCTATAACTAGTTCATATGCCCCCCCCCCCCCCCCCCCCCCCCCTCAAGTGCAAACATTCACATTCTCCACAAACGTCGTATTTCTCACCAAGTCACACACTGCACATATTGACCCAAAATACTACAACTGTTTTGCTAAATCTAGAAATATTTCAAATGTCATCCATCTAATAAATTGTTTCTTATGAGGTTTGAGGACAGCCAGTTGTGGGTAGATGATGTCCATATTTCACAATAAAGTGACAACTACAGGACCCAATTAAATTGTAAAATGATTAGTTTGAATCTGTCCGAAAACAGGTTCACATTGGAAGACATTGATCATTGATAACTAATTGACAATGTCTACTTTCTGAAGTGGGTCTTTCTTTTTTAAATGTTGGTGTTTTGAAAACATTTTTATATTCAAATCACATAAATATTAGATGAATATACAAACCAACACAATTAAGATTCTCGACTGCGCTTAAATATGAAAAATGTAATAAAAAATGTTTTTACAGGGACTGAAAACACTTTTAACATAGTTAAGGTAGACAAGCTCTCTGGTGAATGAATACCAAGCCTGGAAATAAACATAACCCAAACAACAAAACACAAATAAATAGATTTTCACAGTAGTAAAATGTCTGGGGAAAAAAAGTGCTTAAATAAAATAAAAAAACACACAATAAGACGATGTATAAATTAAAGTGATATCATGAAACAATTTGATAACATCTGATAAAGGAATGTGAGACTGGCAGGGATGTCTAGGTGTGTTGATTGAGCCAACAGACAGGACAGAACACAGCCTTATGTGTCTGGATCCTGTTACTTACATGTTTAACATTATCATCATTATTATGAATATTACTATTATTATCATTATCTCTGGAGGCTTGGTGGTGGGGGTGCGACAATACCGCCGATGTCATCACAGGAGCCCCACTCTACCCTTCACAGAACCGGGTTTTAACTGTGATCCAGGGAACCCGCTGGTGGGGTCTGAGCTTCTGTCAAAGCCCATTAGTCCACTCCTCTCGCTCGGAGAGGATTTACTTCTGGAGAGAGAGAGAGAGAGAGAGAGAGAGAGAGAGAGAGAGAGAGAGAGAGAGAGAGAGAGAGAGAGAGAGAGAGAGAGAGAGAGAGAGAGAGAGAGAGAGAGAGAGAGAGAGAGAGAGAGATTAGAGTTAAATCCTATAGATGAGGGAAAGCATCACTGATTCATAATGGAAAGGCATTTCGCACACCACTGAACCAGCACAGAAAGGTACAGATCGTTAGCAGCTCAGAGAACACCCACTATTCGACAAGATGTTGTACAATTGTATTCATTTGCAGGTGTCTGTGTTGAACCGAATGAACGCTTCAACTACAGCCTTCAGTGTTGGATATTAAGTTACTATATTAGTGAAAATGAAAAGGATTCACTCAAGTACTTCCAGAAAGAGAATGTGTTTTACTCGTTCCGAGTCCTCAATAGAATCGCTAAACTGAAGTCATGCAACAGAATAAGTGTGTCTGATCAATGGAATGGATACTTGGGTCTAATCAAAACAAGGAAGACAAGAAATCAATGGTTTTCATCGCCATGTTATCGGAGAAATACACCAATGAGGTGCAGCCTCATTCCACCAAATAGATTGACTGATGTACCGACCTCGTGGGAGAAGTGATTTCAATGAGCCATGCAATAAACCATGTGCAAGAAGGAATATGACTCAACAAATTGGTTAACGTGTTGTCTGGAGAACTAAGAAACACAGAGACCTAATGCAGGCAGACAATAGGGTGGCAGTGTAGCCAACATTCAGCAAGGGGAGCACAATGCTACTGGAGGATTAAATATTCACGAATGCCGACTAAGGTCCGGTATGTTGCACCGGTATGTGTTGTCAGACCTCTTCTGCAGTACTGGTAGTATTTTTTTACATTCTACCTAGATTTATAGAAACTATATATAGCTTCTCTCACAGGTACAGTGGAAGAGTATCTTTTTCTTCTCTACCTAAAGCAGGCTTTAATACTAGACACTCTAGGATAGGCTGATACCGATTTAAAACCCCTAATATAGTGTTGGTTTCTTTGTGTTTGATTCCTCTTTATTCTTCTCACTTACGGTCTCACTATCCCCTTCCCCATCTGGCAGGGTGCTAGACTCTGAGCCAAGGTGGAGCGGAGAGTACACCCACGTCTTGTCCTCGGGAGGCTGCTTATACACGCCCAGGACAGCAGGGGGAGCCAAAGGGGAGGAGATAAGATGTCGGTGGCACACAGGCAGACAGAAGCAGCCAAAGGGGACAGGCAGGAGAGAAGACAAGACAAGACAAGGAAATGAAGATTAGAGATGCATAAAAAAAGGATGTGCGGCTGAGACACTGCAGAAAGTGTGAGCTTGAGCGATTATTTGGGAGAATGTGTACGCAGTTTAAACGTATGCCTGGAATGAGTTTATCAGTTAGAATCAATTATATTTCGCTCTAGATATTGGCTGTGTACATGTGAATGTATAGTGCAGCAAGCATGAGTACAACATCAGTCCTACTGAGAAAGACCAAATACATGATTAACAAAAAGAAAAGTACTGAAACAAATGTGATGAATCAAATTGTCGCTCCTACTTCCATTCGTGTACTGGCCATTTTGTGCCAGCCCCTAGCAAGCAAATAGAGAGAGGGGGGTGACTGCATCAGCCAAAAGGAGATTAGGAGGAGGAGGAGGAACAGGCATGTCTATAGGGGAGGAAGGAAGGAAGGAAGGGAGGGAGGGAGGGAGGAAGGAAGGAAGGAAGCCAGGATACTGGTGGATGAGTTGAGTGTTAAAACAAACTGGGCATTGGTAGTTGAATTGAAGACTGGGATGATGACCTCCCCTCTCCATTGAGGGAGAGAACAAAGCTCTTTTGACGAGATGTGAGGAAGCAAAACCAAGTGCACAGTGGATGATGTGGTAGCTGGCCCTTTAAGAGCGGGAGTCAGCTGCAGAGTCACGGCGTGTTGTGATGAAGGAGGAGGCGGGGGGGACCGTGGCTTGACGTCACACACACACACGCGGGCACACAATACATTTGCATGCGTACAGCGCAGTATTATTCAGGCAGCACGCCAATGACAAAACAAGTCACGTGGTATGAGATTGAAGTGATGTTTTTACAGTGCACCACCTATTCCTTCTATCAGAATAGTGTACATGCTGCACTTCATGTTATTCAGCAGGAACCCCAAGCAAACCCTCTGCTGTGTCGAGTGAATCATTAAATCACGTAGATATTTCAGAAGATAGTATTTTGGTAGAAAAAACTGTAAATAATCGCAGGTTTGACGCTTTTGAACGGTTTGAAGTGTTGGGGAAGCAGCAAGAGAAAGCAGGACCACCGGGCACGCACAGTATACCGTGTGTGCATCAGACCAGCAGTGGTCTAAGCAGGCTGGAGAGGACAGGGTGGAGGACACAAGCTCTCCTCATGTCAACGTCCATTTAAATAAAGCAGCGGGGAGGTCTCACTAAGACTAATGAGCCAGCATCTCTCATCCTAACCCTGGGCTCCACACTTACTGTGACGCCGGACTGTGGCCTGCTCCTCCTCTTCTGTCTGACAGGAGAAGCTACCCAAGTTCTCCCATCGGAGAACTGATGCGTGCACACGCACACACATTCACACACGCTCACACCGAAAAAGGAGCAGCAGAAGTGAGGTCAGAGAGAGAGAGAGAAAATGGAGAGAGCGATAGTGAACCTTAGAATAAAGAAATCAGAATGATGATAACAATAACAGGATGACCTTGAGAATCCCTAGATTGTTTAAAGTGAGCTACCTCCTCCCCCCCTCTCACCTCACATACTTAACTCTTCCATCCCGTTCCCTCTGTTAGGAGTCTCATCAAAGGGGGACCAGGGGATGGGTGAAAAGAAGAGGTAGGTGGGTGGGTTGGTGGTGGTTGGGGGGGGGGGGACTATGTGAAGGGCAACGATAGAAGAAGCCGAGAGAAATTCGGCAGCATGTGAGATGTAGGGCGTGGTCGAAGAGGTAGGAAACGTGAAGGGCGACCAGCAGGAACAGTAGTAAGAAGAAGGTTAGTAGTAGGGAAATTAAGATGAGGAGGGAGGAGAAAGATAAAGATGAGGAGAGCAGGAGGAGATCATGAAAAGTGAAAGTAGAGGCGGCTCATAGCTAGCAAATAATTGAGCTTGTGAGATAAGGAGCATCACACACACACCATCACTCACACACACTCACACACGTACATCGTGACTGACGTGAGCCGTCACTCAGCATTATTTGGCGCAGCTAAACGCCACTCAGCTGGTTTCCCCAAGGAAGTGGCGCGATATCTCATCAGTACACGCCCAGTCTCTTCGCTGATTGGCCATGCAGTATGTTGACTGGAAGTTTGTCACTGTGTCCTTGCCTTGGTTTAGTGACAACCATTGAAATTCTTGTATCCCTGATATCATTTGTTAAATTTCAGTCACTTCATAGTTACCTATGAAGTGGTAGTGAAGTCTGCACATTCAATGCTAACCACATTACTGTGGCCTAAAATGTGTTTTTGTATATTCAAATTGAATAAAGGGGCTTTTAAATTTGATACATATATAATGATATATTGTTGATACTATTTCCCACACTCATCGAGAAGCTAAAATATAGTTTTTTTTTACTGAATTAGTGTCTGTACTGTTTATTTTTCTCGACGTACACCAGATGTAAACGCGCTTGGAAGCTAGCTTAGTGCAGGGTTTAGCCCACTGATATCTGTCCACGGACTGTTTTTGAGTGGAAAAAGCCTGCCGTGTGAAACATTTAACACCAGCCTGGATCTGATGCAGTTTGTGCGCTATGCAATAACACCAGAGCACAAGCCTAGGTGGAAACCTGGCGCGGGTCACGGGCAGAAAAGAGAGACGCTAAGAGAAGGACAGAGAACACCTGCATGGTAACTTTAGACAGCGAGACAGCGCTGGGGTTTATGCGCTCGGTCGGCTTCTGACAATAGCTATGTTCCTACACTCTGCTTCGCTCTACCCAGAAGCAATACAGGGTGAGCGACGTATTAAACTCTATCAAAACCTCTTCGGCCCATATGCGTCTTCTGTAGCCAGCCCAGCTCTGGCAGACAGGGCTTCAGTGGGACCAGGTGAGAGGCTGCCTGGGTCAATAAACCAGGGCAACACTGAGGCTAACCCGCTGTCCATCGAGGGCCTCACGAACTACATCACCGAGTGCTTGAGTCCTGATATGGGACACTTCTCTGGACCGGGGCCAGGTAGGAGGGGGGCGGGGACTGCTATCTGTGTGATCACCCGGCTCCACTCGCCCCAGTCTTCCACCTGACACGCATCATGCATCCATTCATGGCTTGGCCTCGGGGTGAGGCTGCCAGCGGGATTCTGTCAGGATGACGCAGTGCCGGGCTGATCGTAACACCCGTTATTATCACTAGTATGGCAGGCTCCCCTGTCTCCCTGTTCTATAGAGGAAGCCTCCGTCAGCACTTCTGTAGGACAGCATCCATCAGGTCGAAAACAGTGCAGGCAAAGATTTGCAGCGATGTTACACGTGCAGTGTGAATATGGTTTGTTGTATATACAGTGTTGCCTGATTAAAATGTGGGTTGTACAAATTAATGTAACATAACAATGTGCAATTAGTGCATCACTTGGCAAAGAGGTCTATTGCACAAACCATAGGGTCGGGTACATAGGCTTTAAGTCAGCTATTCCGGTACCGCACAACTGGATGAGACTTAGCAGAAATAAAGTCTTCACACTCTCTCCACACACTGTTGATACAACATCCCAAATCACAGAGGAGTAGGATGGGTTGTTTTTAGTCTGATCTGTGGTTTAGTTGTAGGTTTACCCAGTGTAAAAAGCTTGTAGTGCTTTTGATGTGATGCCAATACCAAGGCTTATTTGTGTGTGTGTGTATGTGTTTGTGTGTGTGTGTGTGTGTGTGTGTGTGTTTGTGTCTCTGTGTCTGTATATGTGTGTGTATATGTGTGCATGTGTGTTTGTGTGCGTGCACGTGGTTGGGTCTAGGTCTAGGCCGCAGCTTACAAAATAGATATCTGTGATTGGCACGTCGTCGTCGTCGTCTACCGAGGCCTGGCTGGTGCAGCCGGAGCCCGACATCTGGCTGGCCTGGTCCACCTCCACCACCACCACCACCGGGGCATCCAGGGGGGAGGCAGTCTCCACGGCCCCAGGGGAGGAGGAGCCGGCCGGAGGAGAGGAAGACAAGGCCTCAGGGGCCGGAGATGAGATGGACGAGGTGGCGGCAGCCACGGTGGCTCTGTCTACTTCCTGAACATCACTGGAGACAGAGAGAGATAGAGAGCGATAGAGAAAGAGAGAGAGATATAGTATATCATTTATATGACACACTCAAGGTTTATCAAGATACACAATCCACTTATAACTGCATAGTTACCATTCTCACACACACACACACAAACACAAATATAGTCAGGACAGTAGCGACACACAGGAGGAAATCAGTAAATTAGTCCAATAAGACAGGGCACTAGACCAAAATTCAGTACACCGTCCTTCGTTAAGGATTAACCGCCATATCGCCAGCGCTGGCACCAGCTAGCCTCATGTTGGCTCAATCCTTTATTGGGCAGATCATGGGCCATTAAGAAGGACTTTGGCTTAACCAGCTCACTCAGATCCTGGCGCTGTTAAACTAAGCCTCCACCACAGAAGATAAAACTCAAAGTCTGGCTACTGAGCAGAGCTCAGCGAAACCGCCGAGCTGGCAGCTCCCAACAGAGACAGCTAATTGGTTGAATCATTCATGAGTCGAAGGGGTTGCCATGTGGAAGGTCTGTCTGCGTCTTTCTCCTCTCTTTCTAGTCTTTTTCTATCTCTATTCATTTCCCTTAGCGTCTAGTCAGAGGCCTAACCCTGTCTGACATCTCCTCCCCCAAATGACCTCTCCCATCACTCTGCTCTACACCTCAGTCTTCCTCCTCCCAGCCCTCTGTTCACCACCTTCCTCTCCACCGGCCTCCAGCTTTAGAACTACACACCCCGACAGCAGCAGACAGGATCCATCCAGATGGCTGAAGCTCTCCCGCTGTTATCTGTGGCTGGCTCTCCCTCTCCTCCTCTCTCTCTCCCCAGCCTTGCTCCCCCCCCCCCCCCAGACCCTCAGGCCAAATGTCTCGCCCTCCAGCAGCAGACGCTGGCGTTACCTCCCCCTCCAGGTCAGCCACCGCCACACCCTGTTCCTCCACACTGACCTTCAGATGTATGAAGGCTGTGTGTGAGAACCAGTGTTCATTGTGCATTTTTGCATGTGATGCTGTTCTTTGAGACTAGGCTATTGGTTATTATTTGGGTACAACCCTCGCATCTTACTTCATAAGAGCACAGAGACAAAACCAGTTCACAGTAGCCTAATTAGGTAGGATGGGCGCGCCACGTCAAGTCTTCCTGAGGTCCATCTCCATAACACAGGCACACATACTGTTAATGAACAGAGGAACAAAGGCCTAAACATAAAAGACCTTGACAGCTCTGCTCCAGATACGTTCCAAACTGTTCATCAGCCAAAGAAGAGGAGACGGCAACACACCCAGATCGGTATGATGTATGTGGTGTGTTTATATATTCATCTAAATTAAATGCAGCATTATTATTAATACATATATGGAGCCACTGTGAGTGTGTGTATTGTGTGTTGTCTTGTGTTGTGTTTATGTTGATGGGGCCGATGGGAGTGTAGTAACGAGTGTTGTAATGATGCATTAAGTGTCCAGACATGGACATCTTTGGCCTCGCTCCAAGACTGCACTTACAAAAACATGTATGCGTGTGTGTGTGTGTGTGTGTGTGTGTGTGTGTGTGTGTTTGGCTCCAGAGTCAAAGGTGTGGTGAGCAAAAAGCTCTGCGTGGCCAAAGCATGTGAATACACTTAGCTTCACGCTATTTTAAACGTGTTGCCATATAATGGCTCGTATAATGATAGGGATCACGAGGCGGTCATAATCATGAGGGCTGAAGCGGCTCAAGACAATTAAAGGTGCACAATGCTGCACACTGGGTTCATCTCAGTGTAGGCTGGTCTAACAGTGGGTGGAGGGATACTCTGCTATGGATGCATGGATGCATGGATCTAGGCGAGTGCTTTGGGGTATTGGAAAAATAAAAGTTTAAAGTATTAAAAATAAGAGTTTATGGCCCATGGAGACAGACCAACCTACCCTGTAATTTCCTTTTTTTACTGCGGTTTTAATGGTCTCTTCAAAATATCAATAATCAATGATGATCTTTTCATTTCACTGGCTGTTGTCGACAGAATCAGAAGACGCATTCTAAGGCCTGGTCTACTATCTTTAGACCATAAAAAAGCACAAACAAAGTGGTTACAATGTCAAGAGAAGTGAGGAGATGGACCATAACCAACCGTCTTCTTACTTCCTGCCCCTCATTTTAGGCTTGTTTTTAATGAGCGATCATGAAGACTACAGTATCAGCCGTGTGTGTGTGTGTGTGCGTGTGTGTTTGTGTGTGTGGAAAGGGGAGGGGGGGGGATTACCTGGGTTCAGGGTCTGGCTGGAGGGCGGTAATGGTGGGCTCACTGTCATGTCGCTTCATCTCCACCTCCACCGTGATGGTCTGCTGGTCCTCCTCACGGACACGCAGCTCTTCCTGGGTCCTGAGCGCACACACACACAAACACACACAAACACACATGCACACACACATGCACAGTTGCACACACACATACACACACGTGCGCACGCAATCACGCACACAAACGCAGAGTTGCATATACACACACATACAGAAAAACACACACAGCAAAGGAGACATAGACAGAGACATATTGTAAAACAATTACCACACCCTCCACCTTCACAAATGACTAAGGCTGACAGAAGTTCAACAGCCACTTTCACTGCAGAGAAAGAGCTCACGGCCTGCACAGGAAAATGATTATGGACATTAAAGCAGCCTTCATTCAGGACCGAGCACTCACCTCCCGTCGTGGCTGACAGACTGGGTGTGTCTCCTGCAGACAGGGAACAAAAGACAACAGTGTCAGGCTAGGCTTTAGACTCCGTCAGCCAGTTAGCATGCATCTCACCGCAGCTGTGTGTTGGTACGGGTAAATCCTAGTTAGAATGTAATCAGATGATGACACTGGAGAATTGAAAAAGTTCCACTATTGCACATCCACCTTCTCTACCAGCGGTGGAATGGGGGGATGTGGGCAGGTGGAGGGGTGGACTTCTGTGACATATCAACAAGGTGGGTAGATTAACCTCTGCACTGCGTCCTTGTCTTCAGGACGTGGAGATGATGGAGATTATGTCATGTGATTTAGATGGTATGACGTGACGTATAGATGATCACCTGACTTTGACCGCAGCGCAGATGTGAAATGGAGATCACCTTTATGTGTGTGTGCTATGCTAAACTCGCTAAAACCATTTACCGCCAGCAGGGAGTTGTACACAGGGGTCAAAATTCAATTAATTACTTTGAATTCATTATTAAGTGCTTTGGTGTGTGTGTGTGTGTGTGTGTGTGTATGCGTGTGTGTGTGTGGGTGTTTGTGTGTATGTGGGCGTGCGCACCTGTAAGGATGAGACCAGTATAATTTTATATTGCTTGTCTGTGTGTGTGTGTGTGTGTGTGTGTGTGTGTGTGAGTCTTTATGAAGGCACCTGTAACGGGGATGTTCTGAGGTGTCAGAGGGAGATCTCTCCGGGATGGAGAGAGAGGTGGTGGAGGAGAGGGTGGTAGCGATGGACGCTGTGGTGGCCTCCTCAAACGATGGAGGAGTACAGGGGAGCATGTCTGGTCGACCTGGGCAGAGAGACACAAAAAGAGAATCAGAGAGAGCAAGACAGAGAGAGAGAGAGAGAGAGAGAGAGAGAGAGAGAGAGAGAGAGAGAGAGAGAGAGAGAGAGAGAGAGAGAGAGAGAGAGAGAATGAGCCAGTAAGAGAGAGAGAGACAGATAGCGAGAGAGAGAGAAGGGGGGCAGAGAGAGCCAGAGACATTGACAGAGTGAGAGAGATAGTGAACGAGAGAATGAGTGAGACATGGATGGGGACATGGAAGGAGAATAGAGATTAACTGCTGCAAATTAAACCCATCTCTGGTTTGAATCCTGAAGGGTTTATATGCATGTTATAGATGTTCTATAAATGATAGTAAAAGTAAAACGCGTTTACCCTCGTCCTCCAGCGTCGGGAAGCTGCGGGCTCCTCTCAGGTCGTAGATGTTCTCGTCTCTGTCTGAGGCCAGCTGGCTGGCTGACCAGGCCGCTCCGGGGCCCGCGTACCTGGGCACCGACAGCGACACACGGCCCTTCTTGGATGGAGAGGACTTTAGAGCTGGTGGAGAACACACACACACACACACACGCACACACACACACGCAGACACACACACACACACACACACACGCAGACACACACAAGCATTCATGAACACACACACACGCATGCATGAACACACACACACACACACATTGTTATGATAGAGTCTTTGCAATGTTGTACATGTTGTTTTGCATATTCTTTTGTCTGAGAAAAAAGGGCTGTCGAAATCTTTCAAAACCAGCTGAAGGATCAAATCGGGATAAAAGTGCTTGTGAAATGGCAGTGAGGAGGTGGCAGTCTGTGCTAATACCAGTTAATGACGTCAGAACACCACATAATGTCAGCATCCCTGCTTGGGAATATATATCTGCACATACAAATGATCGAGGCACCTTTTGAGCATAATCTGACAAGAACTGCCTAAAAGAAATGCGAGCTGACATTTCACTGGCATGAGAAATATTAATAAGCCAGCTGGAAGCAGAATGAGAGAGAGAGAGAGAGAGAGAGAGAGAGAGAGAGAGAGAGAGAGAGAGAGAGAGAGAGAGAGAGAGAGAGAGAGAGAGAGAGAGAGAGAGAGAGAGAGAGAGAGAGAGAGAGAGAGAGAGAGAGAGAGAGAGGAGAGAGGGAGAGAGGGAGAGAGAGGGATAGTGGCATCTGACATTTGAGTGTGTGTGTGATGACTATGTAAGGCAACGCTCTCACGTTGTAGGTCCAACTCACAGGAGCTCTTCCTGAACACCGTAGTGCTCATGAACTTGAAGAAGCGGTCTGCGTAGAAGCCCGGCCGATGCACCGACACCGTGTCCTGGGGGGGGGAGAGGCATGAATAATACTGAGTATAAAAATGAATAGTAAAAGTAAATAAATAATGTGCATAATGAAATTAACAAAATTAATTATTCCTTATTGTCTTCTTGTTCTGCTCCTCTGTGCTCTTTTCATCAAATCATTAGTTTCACGGAATAGTCACAGAAATCCTCTTCGTCGTCCTTTTGGTGAAGATGCATCTATCCATATAGGCCACGCCCATTTTCTTCCACCAAGACTTCCCCACCAATTTCAGTTGTTTAGTTGTTTTAGTGGCAGCTATATCATCGCCTCAACTTTAAATGGTTTGTTCTTGAAAGCCTATATGTAATGTAATATTGGTCATTAAAATTGAATGATCGTATCTTTTAAATCGGAATGTGAACAGTTGAGAGAGAGCACAACCAAGTCCAAAGAAAGGAGTGTGAGTTCCAACAGAGGCAGCAAGATTAATGAGACTAGCGGGGTGTGAGAAAATAATCAACGCTAAGTGCTGAGATGAATGTATTTATTAATCAGACCCACAATGCCTCACTTCAGTCATCCAGCTGAGGTAACCGGACAGACAGACAGACACAGAAACAGGTGCAGGAACAGCCAGCCACACAGAGAGGGTCTGACCAGGGTGCGGCCTAATGGCATCCCTTCATTATTCATGCTCCTCGGCCAAGATCCCGCTATCGCCGCGACGAGAGAACCACACTCAAGGCTGGGATCAGACTGGGACTGGAATTGTATGACGGGTGGGCGGGGCTTAGGGAGAGGTCAACTATACGAGCGTATATAAGTGTGCAGGGGAGTGAAAATGAACGTGGAGTGGTGAATATACTGTCAGCGCTTTTTTTTAAAGACGAATCCCAACGATGAATCTCTTTATTTTTAATCTTCAATCTTAGTCAGTGACTGACAACCGTTTTAACAGCTTTTCTCCATAACATATTTGCGACGTGTCGATGGGTGGATGGGGCTGGAGACATACTGCGCGTGGGGAAGTGTCACATCACTTGTCTCAAACACGTGCCAGAGCTCAACACTAGGGGCTTCGCTTATCAGCCAGGAAAGTGACGCACATGACCAGCTACTGCCTCCTTAAATGTGTGTGTGTGTGTGTGTGTGTGTGTGGTGTGTGAGAGTGGTGTGAGAGTGGTGTGTGTGTGTGTGGTGTGTGAGAGTGGTGTGTATGTGAGTGTGAGTGTGTGAAGCTACAATGAAAGCGGAGAGGAACAAGGAAGAGTGAGTAGGAGGAGATAGAGACAGGGCATAGATAGTAATGCATAGAGAGAGAGCAATGGAGGGAGAGAGAGATAGAGGGAGATGGATGGGGTGAGGAAGGGACAGAGAGAGAGAGGGAAGGGGTAGGATAGGGGTGAAGAGAAAGAGATAGGACAGAGAGAGAGAGAGAGAAAGCAGAATAAAAGAGAATGAGAGAGACAAAAGGACCCTATCTTAAGAACAGCCTGCTGCTGATGCTGAGGATTTAAAGAACCCAGAGGAGATAAGAGAAAAAAATTGAGAGAAGAAAAAGAAAGAAAAATGAAAGCGAGAAAGAGTGGGTTCATGGAAAGTGTGAAACTGATTAACTGTGCATGTATGTGTTGGAATTGGTAGCCCGCAAAGCTGAAAGGTACACAGACAAACAAACATATAGCTTTCACTGTGCTTGGAGGCCAGCAACATCTTTACGACAAGGGGATTCAAAATTGTTCGCTTAAATCAACCGTTGTTAAGATTGGGCTGTCTCTGTGGTGACCAGAGAAAGATCGTCGAGGAACAGACGACATGTAAACACAACCGAAGACTCCTCTCTGAGTGACACATCTGGACAGTGTAGTGAGCCAATATTTAAACAGCCATATAAACACTCACCCCATCGTGGACCAGGGCCTTCCATGTGTGCTCCAGTTTCTTGATTAGCCTGCAGCGGAAGAAGAAGCAGTATCAGCCGGTTACCGTGGCATTGTGAACCTTCAGACTTTGATGAGAGCCTGAGCGATGTAGCTGGGGTCTGCAGCATGTTTGCAGAGGGACAATTAAATTAACTCTTTAAACATACTGTCCAATCTAATTAAGCCCTCTGGCGAGATGTGTTTTCTCTCAATAATGTGGTTTCATAGCAACTATAGCGATTTGTATGGTTAAAAGGGTTAGACTATAAAGAAAATAGTATTGGATCGCTTCAAAATAAGTTTCAAATTGACCTTCTAATTATTATTCTACTTATTGTTTGTTTTTGTTCTGCGATAGTGTTTTTGTGATTAATGCACAATCTAAGAAAATAAATCCAGAACTGCAATACGCATTTTTATTCAAATCGCTTTGAATGGTTTCTCAGTAAAGTTTGCTTGGTTTGATGCACATCAAACACCAAGAAGTTACAGCAACACGACCTCTCACACAACGTGTCACACGAGATATGATGAAACGACGATGACGAAGACTATGCAGGTTCACTTCTTTAGTGCCTCACTCACAATGCATCACGGGATCCCGTCCTCCCTCTCTGGCCATAGGTCATCTATTCATTATCTATTCTTCTGGCTCAGTGATTGGCTGAGTGCTGTAACGGACGCTGTGATTCATCCATGTCACCCGAGGGGCTTACCTGTAGGACTGCAGGATGTCGATGATCCCAATGTAGAGTAGGAGACGCTCCCCTTTCCCATTGATTGCTGGGATGCCACCCATTCTAACCACAGAGGGGACATAATGGTGAGTTATTATGGGCGGTTATGAGTTATGATTAAGTATTATTTGAAGACATGCACTGATTCCTCTGATTGTTTATCTATTTTTACAGTAATGGAAAACAACCATGTTTCCCCCGAAAACAAGTCATGCAAAAAGCTTATCAAACATTACTGATATATAACATTGATTTAAGCTTTTATTAAACTGAAGACTTTAAGATGTACTTTCCCTCTTTCCAAATCGAGGCACAGACAGTGAGTGATTTATGTATTATGTGTATCATTATTAAAACATACTTTAACTGGGGTAGAAGAGGCAACATTAATAAATCATATTTATTTCCTTCCCCATCTGTTCTGGTGTCTCCAATACGGAGTCACCAGAATTCCTAAGGCAGCTTTTTGGTTGCCTAGGGCATTTCAAAAACATGTGTAATGCTTTTTGAAAACTGCAACATTTTGTTCAGATAGAAAGTCTTATGATGTTATTGTTTGCGAGTATAAATGCCGTCTCTTGTGGTTGGATCAACACCAGACTATTCTCCTGAGTTCACCACACCTCGCTTAACCGGGGTTCAACAATAAGGGGTGCCAGACAGTAAAGTCATGTTAGGACAGTAAAATCATCATCTGTCACTTTCTGTTTTTTTTTAACCAAGATAGTGTTGTACAGAGATGGCTGTCAGCAGGGTACGGAGTTGATCGTGTTCGTATTTGTTTGAAGACATTATTAAACATATAAGTAAAAAAAGTCTTAAAATTAAATAAGAAAATAAAAAATGAAACTGGCCCTCAGTGTAAGGGCCAGTTCAAAGGGTCTCGTGGGCCAGTATGATTCAGTGGCCCAAAATGTGAACGTTGAGCCCAGTAAAACTGACGTGTCGTCGGTGTCGATGGACTCCCCACGGGCCGCTCCCCCCTGGATGGACTCCATGGCGGTGGAGTAGAGGGCCTTCTGCTGGGCCATGGGCCTCTTCTGATCACTGTCCCCCTGGGAGCCCTCCATCTGCCTCTCGCGCTCCGCCTGGTCCATGTTGTGGACCCCCAGCAGCAGACTGTAGTCCATGATCTTGAAGCTCTCCAGGACCTGCATCACATGAACAGGCAAACACTTCATCACAAACACATCACATCACATGACACAGTCACATGACACACAGGTACACCTGGGTGGGCTGAGGAATTGTATGGATGATGGATTGAACGGTGGATAATGCAAAACGGATGAAGGGATGGCATGGAATGATAGATGTGTGGACGCTTTTACAGACTTAGAGACATCATATTTGTTTTTTAAAAGCTGTCTATAGGACCAAAGAAGGATTCAGACCTGCGGGAATCTTTTTCCATTGCGTTACATAGTCTTACATGTTATGCATATAGACTGGTATACAGGCGTGGTCAAATGGTGTGTGTGTGTGTGCGCGCGCCCTCACAGAAACTCTCAAAATGAAAAACGCACGTGTATACATGTCTTCCTATGACATGTGATGTAATGATTGGTTAGACAAGGGAAGGCCTTCAGACACCAGTTTTCACTGCCGGTTCATAAAAGACAGACTAATTTATAGGGCGGAGGTGGCCCAGGCATGCCAAACCATCTCATACAATTCCTGGCCTTGCTTTTCGTTTCCTTCCTTCCTCCTCCCTCCATTTCATTTCTCATCCTCTTTACTCAAGAGGATGATGTGTCACTCCCAACTCTCCCAACCCGGATCTATTTAAAGCTTACTGTACACTGAGCCAGAGCTTGCACTTCAATCATTGGTTTGAACAGAGTGAAAAAGAGAGAGTTGAGGTGTTGACACAGCTGATCCCCCCCAATGTCTGTCATTTTCTCCATGAACACACAAACATGCATGCAATAACAGAAAGGCAAACACACACACACACACACACCACAGCTCCACACAATCACACACCACCACCACCACTCCCCATGACCTCCAGCCATTCTCCCCCACCTCCATCTTCCTTCCATCATATAGCTCTCTGACACCCCCCATCCCTCTCACCAGACAGTCCCTCTGCAGGGTCTTGACCAGGGCGCTGTAGGTGTCCTGGTCCAGCATCAGGCCGTCCTCCAGGTTCTGCATGAAGTCCAGGTCCTTGAAGGTGGGCCTGGCCTTCTCCCGCTCCTTCTTGGACGCCCGACGCTTGTAGGTGGAGCCCTTCAGGTCGTACTTGAGGTGCATGCGCACCACCCGCGGCAGCACGTTGTTCATCACCACCACGCGGATGTTCTTGCCGCCCGACTGGACGCAGTAGAGGCCGAAGAACTTGGGCAGCAGGGTCCGTGGGTTCTGGTTCAGGTTCTGGCATAACAGACCGGCAGGGAGAGAAAGAGGGAGAGAGAGAGAGAGGGGAGGCAGGAGGGTGAATTACATCAGTAAAGGATGTATTTTGGGGATCCTTGTGTTTTACTAAGGCAGAGTTCAGTAGAAGCACATCCTCGCCCGTGCTTTCTCTGCTGTGCTGGCAGAGGTTGGTGGTCACAAATGTACTGCAACTGTCAACACTGCAGCTATTCTAAATAGTGTGAGCTTGGATTGGTAAGCTAGGTCAAGTACAGCCGTTCTTCTAGGGAACATTCTTCTCACTACACACAAACAAGCCCAGCACGTAGCAACCCAGACTGTGTATTAGAGAGCCCTGACCCAAAAAGCAAGTGACACATTTCTCCATTCAGTATTCACTCTATCAAAGGGGGCTTTCCCTCTCCATCGCATCAGTCTGCTAAATATTGCACCAGTCAATCCAGACAAATAAGGTCAGTTAGGTGGGGCACACAGTGGAGAAGAAAAAAAAAAACCTTGGGATCTGTGCCAGCGGGGCCCGATTAGCGAGATGAGAGATAGGAGATGAGACACTTCTGGTTCTCACTGAGATAAAGCAGAGCAGGCAGGTGTAATAGACTACACAGAGGAGGGGAAGAGACTGGGAAGGAGAGGAGGAGGGACTCGGACATGAATAGAAAATATTAAAGGTAAGGTCGGAACTGAAAGAAAAAGACAAAATGGATATTGGATGTACTTAACTGGATGAATATGATTGACCTTTAGCTGGGAGAGTCACGGTTGGATAGAGAGATAGAGAGCAGGGTAGGCAGAAAGAGAGTGTGAAAGCGAGAGGCGAGAGAGATAAAGAGAGAGAATTTGTGCAAGACAGAATAATATATAAATATAGAGCGAGACAGACTGCGTGCAAGGCAGAGAAAAAGAGAGAGGGATGAGGGAGAGGGGGAAGAAAGAAAGAGGGAGTCAGTGAGTGAGGGAGAGAGCAAGATAGAGGAACAATGTGTGCAAGACAGACAGGAAGGAAGAGTAAGAGAGAGAGATTGAGATGGAGAGAGGGAGAGAGAAGCACCAGCCTTCAGCCACACATGACATCTGTATGCCCGTGAGAAGGGGCCATTGCAGCCATGACAAGTAAGCATGTCAAACACGGGGGCATTGTGGGTAAGACGTAGAAACAACAGACAACAGAGTTGTTTACATGGCGGGAACAGGATCCAGAAGAGATGATCAAGTGCTTAAAGAGCAAGTGAACCCAAAACCGTTTTTCTTTTTGTTTTAAATGTGGTAATATGTCTTATATGATCGTCAACAGTTATATATGCTATTTTATCACTGTTGGTGAAATAAGACATCATCATAAGATAAGGAATAATAGAAAAATAGGAGCAAAATCCTATGTTTTTGCCAGTCTCCGCCAAACACTATGTGAACATTCCACTCTCCTCAAAACGCAGGTGCCATTCCTGTCGTGATCTCGAAGTGTCTTTTCCGAGGCACTTCGACGTCAAGGGACACCGGCGGCAAGGTGTGTGTGGATGTGTGGATGACTGCGGCGTCCGAGAGAAAGTTAAGCTTCTCAGACACTTAAAAGTATAACACCACAGTGTTATATATGCGGATGTGTGGGTCTCATTCTGGTCAGCTGTTGATTTTGATGTTTGCGTCCAAGTGAGGGTTAAGCTTTCCGGACACTTTTCATATAATTCTCATAGTGGTCGAATTCAAGCTGACTGTCACTTTAAGGTCAGGCCTATGTCCTTCAGACAAGAGAAAATGTAGATCATTGAGTGAAGACAAGAAAAAGGGGGAACAAAGACAAGCAGATTATGACCACCAGAACCTGGCCGTGGAGACTGGGGAAAGAAAGCCAGGATGGGCACCAATACTAAAAGAGAGGGACCAATGTGAGAGAGGAGGAGGATGGGGCTCTTATATCACTGTGTTCCTCAGGCTGGCCCCAGGCCCTTGACTCAGTCAGCTGTAGCTGACAGGTGTAGCTGTTCCTCTGACTTCAGTCTGCTGCGAACACTGTGAATAATACTGAGGGATACTTTAACAACCCCTTACTCAAGATTCAAGATTAACTTTATTGTCCCACAAAGTGGAAAATGTGGCTTGGGCTTTCACCCTTGTGGTGAAAAGAAAAACATGCCACATACAAAAAAATACAAAGACGTTGAATAAATACATACAGCAAGGTTCCTAAAAGCACCAATAAATGAACAGAAAAAACATACACGTCAATAAAAACAAAAATCTAAAAATGAGTGGTGCCATCTTATAATAAGAGGGTGGACATTGAGGTCACTCAGCTTCCTAATTAATAGATGTGACTGTACTTTATTAAATTATTCGTCCGTACCTCTGGAAAAAGGACTATTGAAGTCAAAGCCCCGGACGCTAGTCGTTATTTTCCTTACAGCATGCTTTTTTGGGAACAGGAATACGAGTTTTAACGGGTGGAGAGAACCTGGAAAATATGAATATATAGTTTCATCCTCATGTGTCTAGCTCATGCCAACACCAAGATATATATATATATATATGTATATGTATACATACATATATACACACACAGGAGTGTAAGATGCTGTTGTGGCAATGTCCGCAGACGACCTGGAGTCACCTTGGCTAAAATTGTCTACTGTGCAAAGACTACGGTATTAAAAATACTACCGTTATAGATTATTTGTGTCTGTAGGTTCTGGCTGTCTACAAAGTATAACAGCCCTTGTTTCCATTAGTCTGTTGGTCTCCATTAACCGGCTCCACCGGGCCTGTCTCATGCCAGACCCACTCCAGATGAGTCAGACTCTCTTTGCTTTCATTAAAAAGTCCAAAAACACCAGCGAGAAAAAGGGGAAAATACGTAAATGTGTGGAGATTTCCTGTGCTTTCACTTGGCCCCAATGTGATTTCCTTGAATGGTCAAATGAATGCTCTGTGCCCTCTGGCCAACCAGAAGTGAATACAAACACGGCGAGACCTGGGCGGCTCCTTGAGGCAGGGCTTGAACCTGAGAGACTGAAATAACGACATGGACTTACATGGAGCGGCTGCTGTTAGTAAGTCCATCATCCCCAAGAGATGGTGGGTGAGGCGGGGGTTTCTGTGGAAGTCATGCTCTGTTGGGCATATCAACAGCATGGTACATCCGGCCACTGTAACTCTCTAACCAGGCTGAGACTGGGCTTCAGACCTTATAAATACAGATTTGACCCGTAACCCACGGCTAGGACTTTATTTGGTACTGAAGGTCACATGTGGAGGAAAGGTCTCTTGTGAATCAGAGTATCTGAGATATGATCACCCTGGGTGATCATATCTCATATCACCATCAACTGGGCACTGCTCAGTGCTTTAACACAACATATTACTTTGTGTGTGTGTGCGTGTGTGTGTATGTGTGAGAGTGTGAGTGTGTTTGTGCATGCGTGTGTGTATGCGTGTGTGTATGTGTGTGTGTGTGTAGTGTGCGTCGCACGTGTGCTTGCGTGCGTGTGTGCTTGCGTGCGTGCGTGTGCGTGCGTGTGTGTGCATGTGTGTGTGCGTGTGCATGCATGCATGTGTGTGAGTGCTCACCATGTAGTATCCGGGCAGCAGCTTCTGCAGGAACTCGGCCTCCTTGTGCATGACCGTCTTGATGATGAACTCGTCGTCTTTGGTCAGGTAGAACACGGAGCCGCTGGCTCCCGGGTTGGACAGCTCGATCAGGGACTCGTTACACAGGGAGTACTGCACGCACACACACACACACGGACACACACATGCACACGCACACACACACACACATGCATGCACACGCCATACGCACACACACGCAGAAACGCAAGTCAGAACTCAAGGCAACAACAATGTTTAACCCTAACCCTAACCCTCACATGTATGTCCTCTTTGCTAAATGTGGTTAGTGCCAGCCCTGCGTAGTGGTTTAACTTCAGCCCAACGGTGTACATGATCCGGGGATACTGTGTGTTCATTGGTGAAGGTGACCGGCGAATGGGGGAGAGAGTTTGGCCCCTGGAGGGATGGGGTCACGGTGGCCATATTAATGGAGGGGTAATGCATCACAAGGAAAAAGGACAAACGCCCATGTAGGCCACACTAAGCATGACATAGCTTTTGCGTGTGTTTGTGAGAGTATGTATGTGTATCTGTGTGTATGTTTTGTGGGTATGTGTGCCTGCACGTGTGTGTATGTGTGTGTGTGTGTGTGTGTGTGTGTGTGTGTGTGGGGGAGAGTGTGAATATTGTCTGTGTGTGTGTATGTGTGTGTGTGTGTGCGTGTGAGAGTGTGTGTTGATGCATGCATGTATGTGTGTGTGTGTGTGTGTGTGTATGTGTGTGTATGCGTGAGTGTGTTTAAGTGTGTGTGTGCATCCATGTGTTCTGCCAGTCTGCTATAGGCAGAACAGTGACTCATGCGACCCGACGCTCTTCTGTGCTAATGTGGACTGACAAGCTACAGACCCCCCGCCCTTTACCCCAACATTCCCCCGCCATAACCCTCTCCATCTCTTTGCCTCTGCCTCCCTCCTCTCCCAGTCTCTCTCCTCCAGTCCAAACACAGCCTAGAGTTTTTAATCCCATTTTTTTTTTTGTCCCTGTTGTTCTCCATTAATCAATGCTTTGGACCACTTCACTCTCACTGCCGTAATCACTGACCTTCCCTGCACTGCTTACCGCTTGTTTCCCCGACTCTATCTCTCTTGCCTCTCTGTTTACATGAACCACCATCACCCCTACTTCTCCTCCGCTACCACCCCCACCACCACCACAACCACCACTACCACCACCATCACCTCTGTGCTCCATTCCAACAGATAATGACCTTGAACCCTTGCATGCCCAGGTGGATTTCTCAGCGGTTCCTCCTTGAGTCTTACCAGGTAGTCGTCCGGCCGAATGCCAAACAGTTCTCTGAAGTAGCGGAAGGCCACAGGAGCATAGGTCTTGAAGCGGAAGTCTGGGAAGTGGTGTGCCGGAGTGAGGTTGCTGCCTTCGCTGGAAGGCAAGACAAACAGAGCTTGTGTTGGCGGCATGGAAGGATGAGGGCGGAATCTTTAGCTTTCCTCACTGATGAAGAGCGTTTGGTCTGTTTCGTTGAGGAAAGTCGGGTTGGGTTCGGTTTTATCAACCACTTAACAACTATACTTACTGTTTGACTTTTCTTTTTGTTTCGTTTTTTTTACTTTTTCCTACTTCCAATTATATCGCAACTTCCGGGTAATAGCTGTGCAATGTTCAGGCCTGGGAACTACAAGATGAGTGCCCACAGAAATGTCAGCCCTGTTTTAATACCACTTCACATTGCAATGAAACTGGATGACGAATGCCTTGCATCATACGCTTAATGAGAAATGTCTGACTAAGCACTGAATAACAAAATAGTCATGCATTACATGCATTGAATTGAGTCACTGTTGTCAAGCTGACAGAGAAAATTCTATCAGAGGGCCACCCATGCTAAAATATATATTTTAGCATGGGTGGGAATCAAACCCTTTTAACTGCATTCAGTTAAACAGTTGAGCTAGACAGGACCTTGCGAATAAATAATGATATACATATTTGATGTCTAGTAACCGATGATACCTGGGGAAGAAGATGCTCTCCACCACGTAGAAGTCCTGCATCAACACGTCCCTCTCGGGCTTGGAGCTCAGGTTGCCCACCGTGTAGTTGATGCCCAGCTGGATGGCCCCTTTCAGGGCAGACGATGTGGTCTGACAGGTGGATTGGGAGGGATGGAGGCAGAGAATCAGTGTCTCTAGAATATACCCCAAGGGGGAATGCACCCCTTCTGGCTATCATACAGTTCCCAGTTCCTAGTGTTATTCCTACTACACATTTTATATATGTGTAGTAGGAATAACATTTGATTATTTATCTTATATATTTATATTGTCCTAATGATAATTTATTCTGTAGTGTTCAGCTGTGGAGTATGGACTTGCGAGAGTTTCTTTACTAATATACTTGGGTCCATGGGACAGAAAGGAATGACCACTAATCAAGCTTGTTTGTGTGCGGGTGACTCAATGTAGTAGTAATCTGGCTATCTCTCTTTAAGGACTGCTAAGGCTGTTGCAGTCAAACAGGCGGTCAATGGAGCGTGACTTGAGAGCCGCCCTAGCCTGCCTTACCTTTTTGTAGGTGGTTTCCCCTGATGCGTCCACCCCTCTGTGGCCGATCTTCTTCCCCTGGCCTGCCTGACCCGAGGACGAGGGCATCTGGAGCGAGAGACAGAGAGTGAGCGAGTGAGAGAGAGTGCGAGAGAGAGACAGAGAGAGAATGAGAGAGAGAGAGAGTGAGAGAGAGTGAGAGAGAGAGACAGAGAGAGAATGAGAGAGAGAGAGAGAGAGAGAGAGAGAGAGAGAGAGAGAGAGAGAGAGAGAGAGAGAGAGAGAGAGAGAGAGAGAGAGAGAGAGAGAGAGAGAGAGAGAGAGAGAGAGAGAGAGAGAGAGAGAGAGAGAGAGAGAGAGAAGGTGATACGGGCAGAGGCGTTGAGTTGAAGAAGAAAAGAGACAGAAAGGGGAGACAAAATACAAAAGAGCAAATAAGAGTCAGGGTTTACGTTATGCATCTACTACTAAACAAGGATAGGAGCACATGCTGCACACCGTTAACTGAGAAAGGGAACAACAACAACAACACAACAACAAGAGCAGCAGCATCAGAACATTATTATTCACTAGAACGTCCACTCTCCATTGATACTTTGGCTATTATACCATCAGACCAAAACCAACATTTGATATTATTAAGAATAATCGAATTTAATTCCATAAGATTTACTGATATAACAACAATACAAAACAACAATGTCAAAGCTTCGCCCCTCTAATTAGATGGTTTAATCTCAACAAGTAAAAATGACACGTGTAAGGTTTCAAACTGTCGCTGGCCCCCTGCAATCTGAAAGCTTTTGAGCACATATTCCAGAGGGGGTTTGATCAGCCTAGAGCATCAGATGTGTCTGGGTATGGTTACCCCAACAGAAGAAAGAGGGTAACCTACATTCATGATGTTTTTAAACTTAACTTCATAACTTATGTCGTATTCTGTGTGGGGAAATGAATGGGAATAGACATGTAAAGACTAGCTAGAAAGCAGCCATTGAATACGGTTATAAGTGTGGATGGGGGTCAGATTGAGTATGTGGTTGTAACGACATGGATCAGAAAGGGGATGAGGGGACATATAGGTATGGATCAGAGAGGGGGGGGGAGTGAGGAGAGTGCAAGGGACAATTGAGGGCAATGTGAATCAGAGAGAGAGATGTGGATCAGAGAGGTGTGGATCAGAGAGGTGTGGATCAGAGAGAGAGAAGGGGTGTGAGGAGATAGGAAGGGATGAGTGAGGGCGATGTGGATCAGAGAGAGAGGTGTGGATCAGAGAGAGGGGGAGTGAGGAGAGAGGAAGGGACAAGTGAGGACTATGTCAATCAGAGAGAGAGAGAGAGAGAGAGAGAGAGAGAGAGCTGAGAAGAGAGAGGGATCAGATCAGAAATCAAAAAGGGAGGAGTGGATAAGTGATTGCAGAGTATGCCTTACCTCTGTGATGAAGGCCTTCTTGGCTGCATCTGTGGAATCAGATAGATAGAGAGATAAAGAGAGAGAGAGAGAGAGAGAGAGAGAGAGAGAGAGAGAGAGAGAGAGAGAGAGAGAGAGAGAGAGAGAGAGAGAGAGAGAGAGAGGACTGTTAGTGTTGAAGTGAAGAGGCTTTATTTCTCAGCATCAAAAACAGTGACTATAACTCTGAAAAGGCAGGCAGAACGGTACAATATCCTGTAAAAACAAAAGTGCTAATGCAATGCCACCAAGTCATGTCAAATCCATGGTTAGGCCAAACAATGTCTTTTTTATTTCACAATGTTAACAATTGCATCAAATGTGATTGCAAAAACTGTTTATCCCCAAGAAAAGCCTATAAGACTTAAGGCTTACTAAAAAAGGCCAAGCACAGTTGAGCAATCTTATGCAACATAGGCTTCATCAGACTGCTGGATGTAGAAACAACTCAGCTTACTGTCTGCTTCCAGGTGATATATAAACCTGTAGTTTATGGTTCTCCACAAACACAATGTCAGCTTTAAATAAAGAGGTAAAAATAGAACAGAGCTAAATAAAGAACCAAATAAATTAACCAATTGCTTTCATTACTCACAAAAACGTGAGAAACTTGTTTTTGACTCACAAAAGCTAACCAGCATTTTCAACCTTAAATACAACAGCAGTCAGAAGAACAGTCTGTACTGGAACTGGCCTACACAACTCGGTTGTAAGAGCTTGATCTTTAGCCCAATAAGGCCATGCTAACGATTACCAAAAGCAATCAGCATGCCGCACATTTAGCCCAGAAATAGAACCATAATTATAGCCTTGTGAGGCTCAGCATAAAGATGAAGCAGGAAAGTAAGGAGTGCTATTTGAAGAGAAGGCCGGATTATTCATCCCCACTCGGCAGAGTGTGTATGTGTGCCTGTGTGAATTTGAGTGTCTGTGCTTGTGTACACTACACGTGTGTGTGTGTGTGTGTGTGTGTGTGCCAAAAGGGTTGGTGGGTTATCTCTGTCCCCCTCCGTCTCCCAGATGGCCGAGTTTGAGCAGACAAGCTGAAGAAATGGATAGCAGCATCAATAACAACACAATCTAACTGGGAACAGGGAGAATAGCGCATGCTGTTTTGTCCATGTAGGGTGGAGTTCTGTCCACTTTGTGTATAATATCACTTGTCGTTTTGCCCGAGATTTTCTGAAGCAACGTCCCTAATCTAAGTATTTAATTTAGTTTAATAAAGTTTAAATAGGAAAATGAGACCTACACGCTATCACTAATCTGATTTATCGTTGGAGGTGCATGAGTGGCATCCTTCTTGAGATCACACTGCCAACACAACAGGTGTTCTGTAGACGTGCCTTTGAGCAGGGAGGCAAACCTTCCAACTTTAAGAGTCGCAAACATAATCAGGACGGTCAACACCAGCATGGCTGAGCAGTGAGCAACACGATGAAGTGGGTGAAGTGGAACTTTGCATACGAGAGCTAAACACCGTTTTCCACACTACAACTCCAACCTCACTGACTACACTCCCCCTAAGCTATTAAAGCCAGACTCCCTCTTTCTTTCTCAATGTCTCACCACCACACCCTCCCCTGTCACTGCCTCTTTTTCCTTGCACAGGTCTCTCTCTCTCTCTCTCTCTCTCTCTCTCTCTCTTCTAGCCCTGTGGGCACCAATGTAAGTGAAGCAGAGAATAGACTGCCCCCCCTGCTCTTCCTCTGACTGCTTTGTAGCACTCCCTCGGTTGCATACAGACTCTCTGTGGGAGGAGCAGGACTAAATGTGTGAACGCAGCCCCTTAAAAACACATAAAATAACAAAAGTATACTGCAACCTGAAAGAATGTTGGCAATGCAGACCATGAACGAATAAACTTTCTAGCTTTTTCTGTGCCCTATTATTATGTCTGTGTGTATCTGTGTGTGCATCTGTGTGTGTGTGTGTCTTTGCTGGCCGCCCAAGTGTGATTCCTCAACAAATTCCCTGTCATTTCTTTGTCTGTTTGTGTGTGTGTGTGTGTGTGTGTGTGTGTGTGTGTGTGTGTGTGTGTGTGTGTGTGACTGTGTGTGTGTGTGTGTATGTGTGTGTGTGCAGGCCTGCAAGAAGCAGAGATGTGTTTCTTCTGTCCAAAACCGCTTCTCACTGCGTCATTTATCTCACCCACTCAAAATTACCACCCTGCAAGTGAGTGTGTGTTTGTGTGATTGTGTGTGTTTGTGTGTATGATTGTGTGTGTGTGTGTGTGTGTGTGTGTGTGTGTGTATGTGTGTGTGTGGGTGCTTGCGTGTTTGTGTATGTATTGGGCCTGCCGGCATGCAGTCTCTTCCCAGCATGCCTCAGTGCAGCCCTGCAGCCTTCCTGTTACATTTGCGATGCTTCTACTATATAGAGATCTACACTACACTACGCTTCAACATTCAATAATTATGCACCTTGATAGGGGAAAATAGACAAATGAAATAACCATCATAATCCTCATCTTCCGTTTGGTTGTCGAGGGTAAATAGACATAGCAAATCATAGTCCTTCACTTGATATATGTGCACTGTGACTAATTCCATCAGCTAGGCTAATGGTACAATTTCATTGGTAAAGTGCTTCTAATTAGCATTAAAATGCTTAAAATACAAAAATACTAAAGTATGTACCATCGCTGCCGATGTGATGGTTAGAGAAGCAATGTTCTGCCACATGGCTGGAGAGAGGGACGGCATGGTTGGATAGCTGTCTTTCCGTTTCATTGCATTTAATCAGTGCAGCGCTGGCGGACTCTCTGCTACCACCATTACACCTCCTACACAGCAGGACCGACTGTAGCAGACCCGTAGTGGAACAGTCTCTGTAACCACACATGGTGGATGAGGTGGTGGATTTAACAAGGGGGCGATTACGTTCACCTGTATTTTACATTCTTGAAATGGAAATGAACATTTTTAACCGAGAGCAAGAGGCAGAGTGGAGATACGAAAACGGAATCTAAACCACAGTTAAAGGTAGCTTTATAATGTCCACAAAAGATGAGATCACAATAGTGATCCGATAGTGGTTTTATATCAATCAAGAAATAAATAAATGATGACATTCCATTTTGAGAAATTCAGGTGTCTAAAAATACGGTTCTGAATCAAGGTACAATTACAACCATTACACTCCTGGTAGCCATGGCATCTGCGAGATAACCAGGTTTGGTGACGTGTATGGTGGTAGCTATACACGTACACACAGGAGGCCTGGGTTCCTATAGGCTACCCAGTCTTCTGTTTACCATTGCCCCTGTATGGCAGCCCTGAGAGCTAGTGGTACACTACACAGAACGGAAGGGTGGCACGCATCACTTCATGCAGATGAAGGGCTGCAGTCGAGGCAGTTGCCCAGCGATGCTGATGTGTACTTGACTGAACGCACGCTAAAAGCCATCAACGACACAGGATGACGGCAGGGGGCTGTCTTTGGTGGCCGGGAGGAAAGGGAAGGTGGTTTCAGTGGGAGAGTTTAAAGGGATTTTGAGGACTTTATATTTATCTTTCTCTGTCTCTCTCTTTCACTTGCTCCCTCTTCTATTTTCCCTTGCCGCTTCTTTCATTTTTCATTTTCGTTTAATATATCCGCCCCGTGTGTTCCATTATCGCTCTTGTGGTTCATTCTTTCTGTATCACTCGTGCTCCAGGCGGGTTTCTCCAAGCCTCAACGCTACCGATCTGCCGGCTCTACCTCTCGAGTACGGGAAAACATTTGATTATGGAACTAAATTATATGGGGAATTCCAACTGAAAATGTTCACCTATTGAGGTGCAAGAATCAGTAACAGTAGTGATTAAGGATTTGTTACAGTACTGTGACAAATAGATTACTGCATAAAAAAAAAGAAAATGCAAGGTATTTTTGTTCTCGTCTCCCATTTTTCCATGATTCTGACTCCCTGATTTTCCATTTCAGGTTCACTTACTGAACGTTATCTGAACGCAAACACACACACACGCACACACACACACAGACACACACAGGCGTGCGCACACACACACACACTTTCTTGATGTGCATAACATATTACTGACAAACCATTTTCTTGCAAGGAAATGCCAGCAGATCTGTGTGATTTTCCAAGCTTCCTTAAAGTGACAATCCTTTCAATTCTGTATTTTGACGTTAGAATTTATTTAGAAAGATTGTGTGTGTGCGAAATCTGTGACAGCCAAGAACGAAACCTATTTTAGCCAAAGCTTTAAAGGGATGGGAGCATGGTCAATTTTCACACTCACACACTCGCATCCACAGAGGGTAACATAAAGAGATGCCACCCCGTCATTTTTGTTTCCCGTCGTTTATTGTGACAAGGCAAACATTTCATTGCACTTGGATTTCTTCACAGGGACATCTGTATTTAAATTTTCAGTGATACATGAAATTTGCACACAACATTTCTGCATACAACAACAATATGATAATCTATACTTTCTATCAGCCCAATGACATGATAGGGAATCATTATACGTGTATTGTATTTCAGATACCCTCTGCTAATACCATATCCTAGTTCAGCTTGGAAGAAGGTGTGACAGCCAGTACCAATTTCACTGAGCCCTTCGGTCAATGTTAAAAGTCTGTACTCTAGGGAATATAATCCAGTTGAAAGACCATACTAGCCATAACCAACCAGTGATTGCATGAGGAAAACTCTAGCTCTGATTCCCAAAACATCACACTGGAAAATTCGGTGAGATGTAGCATCCTTTCGCACATGTGCAGGCACGCACACACACACACACACACACACACAATTCTCTCCTTTCCTTGTTTCCATGGTGCCCCGATTTCGGTCAAGCAGCTCTTTTTTTTATGAGGTATGCACATGTGCGTTGAATCAGCATACACATGCTGTTGTCCACACAGTCTCATGCAGCTGGTAAATAGGGCGATAGCATAGCACCAGCATAGCCACACATGCTAAACTGCATGAGATACTCATGCATACACTTGGGCCTCTATTGCTGCAGCAGCACCCACGCATACATATTTGCATGCAGATTGCACAGCCCACAGAAGCACATGACATTCCACTCCACGGGCACATTCGTAAGCCTGACAGATGCAACCAAAGGTAAATAGAGAGAAGAACTGCAGCCTCCGTCATTAACAACCACAACAGATTAAGCGAAGTACAACTTGACAAGATCAGCATCCACTGTATCCTGTCCTTACGTTGTCTCTGTCACACGCCCATAGGAAAGGGAACAGTGTATATTATCCCCTCTATGGCCCTGAGCTGTAGTGGGATTTCAGATAGGCCTAGAAGACAGCCCATGGAATAATCTGTATTACCTCCATTATAATAGCGTTAGGTAGTTAAACCGTTTTAAACAGTCACATGTCATATCCAAGCTATTATTATTAATAACATTAATTAACAAAATAATATTAATAAAGTTTAGCCACAAACTGTAAATAGTGCCTTTTGTCGCTTTTTATGTGTTTACTACCAAATCCAAGTATGTTTCAGCACAACGCAAGTTTAATTAATTATTTATAATAGTGTTTGCCACAGCGGTGACTATGTATTTATTTATTTACTGTAAACAAACACAATGTGACCTAATGCACACACAAAAATACACACTGTGTGTGTGTGTGTGTGTGTATGTATGTATGTATGTATGTATGTATGTATGTGTGTATGTGTGTATGTGTGTGTGTGTGTGTGTGTGTGTGTGTGTGTGTGTGTGTGTGTGTGTGTGTGTGTGTGTGTGTGTGTGTGTGTGTGTGTGTCTCCCTGTCACAATCAACGGGGTCTTCCACTGAAGTGAGCTCAGTGGGAAAGGTCTCTGGGATTATTGGGGGGGATTTCTCCACAAGCTGAGCAGCTATCCTCTCCTCTAGCTATCGACCGACTGGCTCTTCATTTCCTGCCCGTTCAAGAGACCTACAGTATGGGTAAACAAATAGCAAACCCATCTGTGAACGGTGTCAATGATCTGTCTGAATAACAAATCAGAAGTTTTCGTTTCACCCACTAACCCAGTAATTAATAACAGTGGTGGAGAGGGGTTGATGACCCCTTAATCTTGGCTAGAACAGGCAAGGGTTGCGGTTGGATTCTGCTTAGCCTACAGTTGAGACAGGGATCAGTTGTGGCTAAGGTGAGCCGTCTCAGTGTGTCACCCGTCTGTCCCAGCTGATTGTGAACTGTCTCAAAACGGCATCACTACAACACTCATCATTGATCTAAATAGGGGTCTGGGTGCATTCATTATCCAGCGACCACACAGGTCACTGCCTGTACATCTCCCAGCTCTGCCGATTCCCATGATCCAGAAGATGTGGAAATTGACTGTTTCGTGGTCGGTCTCTCTGTCTCACTGTCCACTGTTTTCTCTGATAATCAGCCATCGTCAGCGAGAACGGCGGCAGATTGACGGTTTACCTTTATGATTAGGAACCGTCACATTCCCAATGCGAAAATGGTTTAAAGAGGCTTCAAATCTTTGATCGGAAAAATCCTAAACACAGGACACACACGCATAGATACACACACCCACACACACACACACACACACACAAAACAGCACATCGCTAGGTTCAAGTAATAGATAGAATTATCATACCATAAAATTGGCAAATAGGCTTCAGCACACCATCTGCCAGTTTCATGAAGAAAATTCTTTATTCTCTCTCTCCCTCTCCCTCTCTCTCTCTCTGCATGTTCCCTGGTTGGTAGAGTGCTGGACTGGTGTCTGTGCAGAGGAAGGAGAGAATAGACTATGCTCTGTCTGCTTACAAGCCTGTACAACATACACAACACTATGATGTGTATTAGAGCACAGTACGCCTGGGGGTGGAGAACAAGAGTGGTGGAAGCTGGGGGACTGTCAGTGTCAGGGGGATGCTTCTTCAGCCTGCCAAGTCAAGTTGGCTGCCATTATGATCAATAACGTTAAGGGAAACAAGCAGGCTGTAATATACGCCTTCCAGCTGGTTCCGCTGGCTGCCGGGGCAGACTGGCTGGGAATCTCAGAGACAAATGATGAGCTGTTCATCAGGATGCAGCCAGATTGTTTTAAAACAGGGATACTGCATGAGAAACTAAGATTGTGCCACTAATGATAACGTATCAGGTTCTGTTTGGACTAGCCCATTGGCATATTAGGTCAAACATCCAGTCCCTTTCACACAAAGGAAGATGAATAACTCAGCACCACCATGTTAGGTCCCTGAAGATTTGTTACAGAGGAGCAATTAAGGTACTGACACAGGGTCGTGGTCATTTGTTCTGCTAATCCCAATCATATTATTTCTGGGTCACTTGTCTGGCCTATCAGATTAGACACAAGACAAGATTGCAAGCTCTCGTGGAAATGCCCACACACACACACACACACACACACACACACACACACACACACACGTGTTCTTGTTGTCATAAAGCGCATGGGACTTATTTTGAGAAGGTCAAATTAATATGTATTTAGAAATATGATAAATTTTAAGAGGAAGTAATCATTTGATTATATTCATCCCGATCCTTCAAATGTGTTGTGGTTGTGGCTATTCCCCACATGGTTCCTTAACCGAGTAGACTAGAATGGTTGAATGATTATGACACTGGATGAAAATGGATCCTAGAAGCAGTGTCTACTGTCTTTGTTTTCTTACTTTATAATAGAGCTTCTGCCTCCTACCTGAAAAAAAAAAACAGTCGTGACCAGAAACATTTAGAACTCCACAAAGTGCAAACCACTGCATGACAGAGATCTGTTCCAATTTGCCTTCCAAGCCAGGGAACTTTGAAACTACACTGCATTTTTTTTTACTGTACTGACAGTAGGAATAGGCTTGAGTGACATTCAGAGTGTGGAGAATGTAACAGCATCAGGCATGTGACTCATGCCCACTTCTCTCAGTCCTTCAGTCCAGTAGCAGAGTGAGAACCTGGCTGATGAAATCCATAGGCATGCAAGCGAAAATGTCCTTTTAAAAAGGACTGATCGATCATGGATGCTATGCGACTGGATCGTGTCTTTGTTGATCTTTGCTGTGCTCAGTCGAAGCCTTACAGAGCACATACTGATACAGTGACAGAGAAAGATTGAGACATAAAAACAGGCCCAATTGGGCACAGACATGGGCACTCTTGAAGGACAACCCCATACATGCATAGCTACTCCAGGCCTACCTACATGATAAAGTTATTGTGACCTGAGGAAGAAGTCTGTCTGGGTCCATGCAGGACAGATACATGGTGCCGATGAATGACAGCTAAGCTTGATGCACTGACACACAAGCACAGACACTGTGATAAGATATCAGTATGTTTTTTGTTATTTTTATTCAGCTCTCAGCTCAAAAACACAATGAAAGCCGTGAGCAAAGAAAGAAATAGGAAGTAAGAGGCATGAAGAGGAAAACAATTGAGTAGCTGACAAAGTAGCAGTTAAGGTGAGAATAAAAAAAAGTCCAAAAGAAGGGTGCAGAGAAAGTGTGAATCCTTTACAGACACTTTGAACTGCAATTTTCTAAAATGTCCTCGTCTCCTCACCTCTACTCTCCGTGGTGACTAAGCGAAGGTAAGCCACTCCAACAATGGAGCCTATCAACTTCCAGAGAAGGCTGTCTGAGCACCGCAGCTGTTCATGTCAACTCAATAGCCAGCATCGCTGAATTGTTGTTTCATTTAGCAAGATTGACTAAAAGAAAAGTAAAACATGAATCACTATTATAAATGAACAAATAAATTTATCATTTATAATGAGCCTTATTTCCAAAAGAAATAAGGTGTGGTGCCCAAGATCAGCTGGTATGTTAAGCTAAACAACCATTACTCTTTAAAAACCGCATTCACAGGCAGGCACTTAAACAACCAGGGGTGTTTCTCCAAGCAGCTCATTGAAGCACACCAACATGTTTTGAGGTAACTGGAAACAGACTCGAGATGATGACATAACATTCTTTATAGTGTTTACCTCAGGCAGACGGGATGTGAGCCAGTTTAAACACGCAAAGCTGGCACCACCATCTCTGGTGCAGTGTAAATGCCGGGTTACACAACTTGTGCTTTTCAAATGGAAATCACTACCCCCACCCCGAGAGAGAGAGAGAGAGAGAGAGAGAGAGAGAGAGAGAGAGAGAGAGAGAGAGAGAGAGAGAGAGAGAGAGAGAGAGAGAGAGAGAGAGAGAGAGAGAGAGAGAGAGAGAGAGAGAGAGAGAGAGAGAGAGAGCATGGTGGAAGACACAGTTGGATCAATGGTTAATTACGCAGGTGGAAGCCCCGCATCACGCTTCCATCAGCAGTTCCGACAGCCCACGTGAGTTAGATAAGGAGACGGAAATAGACACAATCCAACGGTTGATCCCTGGGCATCTCTCCCTGGAAGAGGAGAGGGGTACTCCGGTTCAACAATTAAATACATTGCGCCCTGGTTTGAGATAACAATACCCCAGTATGAACAACCGAGAAGATGAGCCAGATTGATTCTGTCAGTCTTTCAGGGATGCAGGATGGTAAATTGAGGCAGTTCACACATAGGCAAATAGACGTTATTAATACTGCCCACTGTGACACCCACACAACGTGTTTGTTCCCACATCCTCCAGAGCAGTGGATACAACGCTTGGTTTGAAAACACCCCCTTGGAAAGAACTGCCACCTTGTGTAAAAGTGAGTCACATGCTTACATTCCTCACTAAAATCTTAAACAATGGCTCTCCATTGAAGTGTTATGTAAAGATGCAAATATGTATTTTGATTTGTAGGTACTACAAGGTCATTATGACCTTTAAACCATTATGACATTTAAACCGTCTTGCTTTCCCAGATGTTGCTACAGGAGGAGAGGATCACACTCCACCCTCCCAGCTGCACTGCTTATCACACAGACCAGCTGCACCTGACCATGGCTCTTCATCACAAGCCCAACCACACACACAACAATATGGACACAATCAACAGCCTTAAGCACATTTACAATGTACAAGTGGATAGCTACTATTCACCACACAAGTCTAACACCTATCCTCACTAGAAATAAGAGTAGTAATACAATATAAGAAACATAAAATACAAAAAAAGCATTTAAAACAGGAGCTGGATAGTGAGTGCCTATGGTGTTCCGTCTCCCAGTAAAAAAGCTCTGGGTTTTGATCGCCTGTGTCCACAGTTTACCTGTAGGCATCCCCCCTCACTTAACAAGAACTGCTGGCATAAACAACAGTATAGCACTAAGATACCATCAGATGCCATTGCTTTTTCTATTGAAACAAACAAGCATAAGCTGCCTCTGTAGGAAGCAAACTGAATCTGACCTCAATATGGTAGCCTACAAGTTTCAGAGATGCAAGATTTCTCTACATACACTGAGACAATGAGAAAATAGGTTTTTGGTTATTCATTATCTTGCCACACCTGGGTATGAAGGGCTTTTTTGGTCTATAAGAGAAGTGCATGTGAAAAGCAACAACTGCCAGCAGTCCACATGCAGCAAAACGTAAGGGGGTATGACAGAAAACATTTGGTAGAAGAAGAGCACTACTGAATAATGCATCTATGTTGTGCTGTTCAGCATTCTTGTGCAAAAGCTAACCCACTCTCTCTAGCAGCATGTTAGGCTATTCAAATCAATCACAATACACTAGCAAAGCAAAAAAAGTCATACATTCACATTAATTATCATGTTACATTACATTACACAGCCCAACATGCATATGTCCCTCACTAGGTCTTTGATTCAATGAGTCTGGAAATGTTGGCTCTCTCTCAGGGAACTATTGTCCAAGTCAGCACTTTCCCTGCCCGGATCTCCCAACCTTGAAATACAGCTCTGGGTACCAACCAATAGAATGTGAGCAACATTGTCAAGCACATCTACCCACAGGCATGATTTGTTATCCAAAAAAATTTTTTTTTTTGATTAAAACAAACTGGATATGTGTGTTGCTGGATAATACATTGGACTACATTCTACATGCAAATGATAATACACACAACCACAGTGCATGAATGCATATCCGTTATACAGTAACCAATGTGCCGGTTATGAAGACGATTAACCATATTCCCATAGTATCCTCTCATGTGTATATTATTGGCCTGTATATTCCATATAAATATATTAATAATATTAGTAAATAGCCCGAACGATTATTGGCAAGAGCAATTGGGCTACTTGGTCACTTTATTTAAATATGACCACAATTGTACTTCTACTCAATCAATTCAATCAATTAATACCTACACACACAAAAAAAAAAAACGTCATTGCAAGACAACCCAATCAGTATATTTAACGAAACCTTCAAGTCTGCCTTTATGTGCTGTCAGGATGCGTGGATGCTGGAGACAGCTCTGTACAAACAGCATCACTTGAGCACGATTGCATTGCCCACCTAGAACCTCCTTTTGCTGCCGACCTTACTACACCTAACGTAAAGGGTAAAACAGCAAGCGAATTTAATATAAAAGCAGTCTTTTCGCTTCGGAATATATAATCGTTGCTGTGGTTGACCAGACATGTAATATAGTCTTTGGAGGATATGTTTTCCAGCGAATGTTTACTGGCCGCCACCTATCACACAAATTGCCTGCTTACCCATCTGCCCGGCGCTTAGCACGCTACTAGCATGCTAGCCAAGATGATTCGGGACTTTTGGCCCACACACAGTATCATTGAGGATATGTGTGTAACTGATTGAATCTAAAAATAACCAGGACAAAATAGTATATACAACTTATTGTAATAGTGAGGTACCCATGTCACCGGCGTCGACTCCATAGCTAACTCCAATGACAGTGTCCCCATCATCGGATGCTGTGGTGCCGGATAACGGGCTGCCGTCCCTGGCCTCGCACAGCCCAAACGCTCCTTCGGCTCCTGCGTCCATTCAGACTCCCAGAGATAGGGCGAGCCCTTCGGATGAAAGACACGCGATGACGGTGTCGGTAGATAACCTTGCGCGTTGAACACAAATTACAGCAAATGGCGTAAATTAAAGCTATAAAATAATGTTGGTATTCCGCTACGGCTCCCTCATCCGTGCAATGGATCGAAAAGGGTTGCTCCTCCGCGTCTCACATAGACTGAACAGTACCCGTTGCTGTTATAGGGAAACAGGCAGTAGCTTGGTTTTGAATCGAATATTCTGGCTCCCTCTGACTGATATCTGGGTAATTGCAGCCGTCGCTTGAGCGCAGGTTATCTATTTGGCCCCCTGGGCATGGGTACATTTCGTTTCATATTTAGACTTTAAACACATACGGTATTGCTTTTTATCCTGTAACATATACTGAGTACTGTGTGTATATATACATATATTTTTTTAATGTTATGTCCTCATAACATTAAAAAAACGCCCCCCATTTATAATGTACTTAAAATTTTACAATTCCAATGTAGTACCAGTACCCCACCCATGTTTGATAGCAGAAATATATTACAAAGGTACATTAATCAACATTGAAATGAGGAAAGAAACACACATATCAGATATGCGTGAAGAGCTGTCATCGTGTCTTCAGACACATCCAAGGATCCAGTCACTTGTATACTCACTCACTAATTGAATCAAAAGAAAATGTTTCTTTATTGATTTAGTCAATTTACAAAAGCCCTTTAATAGAAATTGCCATTTTTCTGGTGGGAGGTTTGGTCTGTCCGGGATGATAATGAAAGGGCTGTCTTCTCCACGGCAAAGGTCACTGAGGGCTACATGAGGTTCACCTTCTTTGTTGCAATAATGGAGCTGGCCAACAAGGTGATCTGTGGCTCCTCCATTAAGCCCTCTATGGTCAGTGATCCTATGAAGGACCACAGGCTTGTCTCTGCCTTGCTCTCTGTGAAAAAGCCTGTGTTGGGGAATTGTCTCTAAGCTAGTTGAGGGCAGCTTGGTATTTATTGAAAAGCCTGTCAGCAACGTGTTCATTGAGTAAGATTAGTGTGTATGTGTTCTGACATGATGCAATAGTACTACTTGAATCCGTTTTTCTTTCTTGTGTGGAAATCAATGTAAAGCTGCCACTCAAAAACAAACATTTGGCAGAATACTTTTAAGTATTTTATTGCAAATTTGTATGCATTTTAACAGAAAGCAAACCTCTAGCCAGATACATTTTAATAAATACAGTGAGAAATCATCCTTTTAATACTGCCACATCAGGTGGCGTTCATGTGCCGGTGTTTTATTTACACAGCAGCACCATCTAGAGGTAACTGTTGAAATGCACCAGCACATACAGTAAAGTGCATGGGCCAAGTTTAAGGCTGAATTATATTATACTGCTTTGAATAGCTGCCAGGGATCGCGGTGGGTGTCCATGTCTGTGCTAGCATTTATAGTTAAGTGGGTTGATCTTCATAATGTGAAGACCAACCCACCGTGAAGACCTTTATCTTTTTTCCATGTTGTTTTCACCATCAGCTAGAAAATGTAGTAGGAAAGAGGAAGCAGGCCTCTGTTGGCTACACAGGTGACAAAGAGACCTACTGCAAATCTCCGGTGGCTATTCAACGCAGAAGTACAAATCACCCTTTAGAGTTCCATGACTTTCATTAGGCTTCATTCAAAACATGCACAATTGCCCCTTTCCTACATTGCAGGAACTTTCACATTGTCTCAATTAAACAACAAACTTGCCTTGCAAAGTGAAATAAAGGCTTTTCCTCCGTTTCATTCTTCAACAACAAAGGAGAAGAGCACAGGTGAATTCAAAAATAACAAAAGGACTGTACAACCAAGTAAAACTGAACAGAAACAGGGCCAATGGCCATGAGCAGTGATTTGGGGTAAAAGGTGAATGGGTGGGGGGAAACTTTATATGAATTGAGTGTGGTGCAGTGTAAGAGAAGATCAAGTGGGAGAAAGACACAGGTGTGTTTGGAGGTCACAGGCTTTGACAGCACGGGAGTTTATTGCCCTTCTGGCTGTCGGTGGTGGGAGGGACACTGATGTCCACCACGTTGTTGCCTGGAGACTCATCATGTGCAAATCTGTCTGCCATCTGCTTCTGTGACACGATACGGTAGATTTCTGTACAAAGATAAACCAAAAAATTGTAAGGTGAAATATCAATATCAAAATGCCATATTATGTTCAGATAAAGAATAAAATAAGTGCAACAACAATGACTTATTATGTCCCGTGACCATCTCTTCCTACCTGCCAAAATGTTTTTGAATGCTTCTTCTACATTTGTAGAGTCCAGTGCTGATGTCTCAATAAATGAGATGGTGTTCTTTTCTGAATCAGAAATACAGAAACTTGAAGAACTTAACCATGTATGCTTGCATTCAGATGTTTCAGAGTCAAACCATGTAAACTATCGGCTGATACATTTTATTTTCAGGTGGCTTACCTGAGAAAGCGCGAGCCTCGTCCGTTGGCACGGCCCGGAGGTGACGCAGGTCGCTCTTGTTGCCGACCAGCATGATGACTATGTTGTTGTCCGCGTGGTCCCTCAGCTCCTTGAGCCAGCGCTCCACGTTCTCGTAGGTCAGGTGCTTGGCAATGTCGTACACCAGGAGAGCCCCCACCGCGCCCCGGTAGTACCTGCAGGGAAAGGAAGGAGTGAATACCTGCAACGCTCCGCATCCACCTATTAGCTACAATGCACTGCAGGCAAAAACAAAATTGTTGAGATTGCAAAAAAAGTATTCACTAACATTGTGAAATAAATGACATGTGATGAGTCATTCGTATAAATCAATAAAATGTGTATCTAGTTGGACAATAAAGTAGTAGTAAAAAAAAGCAGTAAAAGTGTCCTTGCCATAAAAACCTAACCAAACCAACTCACGCTGATGTGATGGCTCTGTAGCGCTCCTGGCCAGCTGTGTCCCAGATCTGGGCCTTTATCATCTTGCCGTCCACCTGGAGGCTGCGGGTAGCAAACTCCACACCGATGGTGCTCTTACTCTCCAGGTTGAACTCATTTCTCGTGAAGCGGGAAAGCAGGTTGCTCTTCCCTACTCCCGAGTCACCTATTAGTACAACTAGAATCAAAACACAACTTTCATAAACGAAGAGTTTTCTTATCCCCCTATGAGAAATAGTACAGTTGGTGGTTTTGAGTCGATTTAACACGAGGTGGCATACCATTGCACGTTACGCAGGGCTGAACAGTGTCCATGAAACAAACCCCCTTATATACAATTACATTCTATTTCGGATTCAGAATATCTGGGAGAATCCCGGAATAATGTGATGCAGTTTCTGAGAGGCGAATGCACTACATAAATACTTGTTTAAACTATAGACCATATTTTGTCAAAGCGAACCTAGTAGCCTTATTCTTGTCTTCTGTTATGAAATAGACAAACGGGGCTTAATCATCATGGAATCCATAATTGTTGGCGAATAATATGGACAGTAAGTTTCAATACTTGATATTGTTAGACCGAACAGTTAAGAATAACACGCCATAGCCAATAACGGCCGTAGCCTACACGTTTGTCTTGTCACTTTTCTGATTAATTCAACAGGATGTGCAAGATGTTCTTTAGTTAAATCCAATACGGTTTATACAACATCCACTTATGAACTCGTGTGGTTCCATAAAGGACTATTAATGTCGCATTCGTGGTAACGTATCCGTCTCAATTACGTTGGTTTACTGTTCTGATGTACAACTTGCTTTTTTTTTTTTAACTCGTAGACAAGCGATACAAAAGGATCTGAACAGTTATCCGTACATATTGTAGTTTATAATTTACAAATAACAAAAATACGTATGTAGTATGATAGCTTGTATTTACTAGTGCTGGTACATCATGGTTCACAGAGCTAACATGCTAACCTAGCTAGCTATCAATTCGTACTTATAATGCTCACATACCTTTGAACAAGAAATCATATTCATCGTCTCTGTTTCCCATGGCTTATAGTGATGTTTTATCTAAATTTGTCTCACAACACCGTTTACTGAACATAAAATTTGGTCAAGACACAAAACAATGGTTGATAACAACACGGGATGCTGCTAACGGCGTCCACAAGGAGGGGTGGCTTCCTGGGGGGAGGGGGGGTCGGTATGGGACAAACTTGGTGCTGTTGGTCCGTCAATTTAAATTTGTCATACATACCTCATCATACACACCACTACCAGCATGTTGAATTAAAAAGCCTTTGATTCTGCTTTTGGAATGCCGTGGAGTAGAATTATGAAGTAATCTAAAATACTCAATCTTAATACGAATAGTTACATATTGTGAAATACGTCTATCGTACTTGTGAACAAGTAATATATTAATATAGTTAACATTAGTTGTACATCTTATGTGGAGATCATGGATGGGATCTGCTAGCAATAGTATGGTCCCGCAATAACAGAGGCTGAATTTTCAGGACCGTAATTTTAGGACCTTCGTTTTTGTTTTTACTTTTAAGGCGTGGCGAAGGCGAGTTCATTTGTCCTACGATGACGTTGCAAATTACGTCTTGGTAAAGGTCTACATTAAGACATTGCTAATTGTAGCTGGTTAGATTGTTACGTTTAGTATTAGGTGAGAGATGGCTAAATTAGAGATGGTTAGGGTTTGGATTAGGGTTAGTTACGGTATTTTTTAGATATTGTTAAGTTTAGGTATTAGGTTAGCTACATGTTGTGTTTCCTCTCGTTCTCATTACTTATTATTGAGTTACTCGTGGAATTAATTTGCCCTCCAAGGACAAATAAACTCGCGTCCCGAAGGCATTGTCAAGAAAACGAGGGTCCTAGAACTGCGGTCCTGAAACTGCAGCCTCCGGGATTGCAGGAACACGCTCCTCTCTGCTAGTGCGTAAATTCCCAGCATCCTCTTGCCGTGCTAACGTCGGGGGGAATTTAGAAGCGACGTTTTCACTCCGCCATTTCTGTAGCTTGGCAAGGCACGAACGTAACGTTGCTGCCCTTAGGTCAAGCGGATTTGGTTTATTCTGTTGGATTTGCATTAACGTTGTTTGCAAAGTCTTTCTTTATATCGTCTAAATTGATTTGACAAAGAAACAATTCGAACTGCGCAAGAAGATGTCGACTGAAAAGGCCGAAGCCGCCACCGAGAAACCAGGCCAGCCTCCGCAGCAGCAGCCATTGCAGGGGTAACGAACCTTCCCTCCCGTCGATTCATTCAATGGTTCTTTGTTAGCGTTTCGTAGCTTGAATATGCTACCAGGGTTATTTTATTTAGGTAATTTTGAAACAGCTATTATGTGAGAAACTATTGTGTACACTTGGTTATTTATGTTATAAAATATATACACCCTTTGGTTTTCTTTTCACTAAGTCGCAGAAGCATTGTGATTATCTACGCATGGCCGGGATCCGTCTAAATCCTGGAGCGCAAATGTATCCATTGTAGAATTGACCACAATAACCATATGCCAAACCGAAATGTGAAACTCATGTCACACATACCAGATGTTTTGACGTTGGTTGAAGATAAACACGAATATTCCTCTTTTTAATTTATTCTTACAGAGAAGTGAATGGTAAACCTAAGCATGAATCCGGGCCCAGCAGAAAGGAGAGGCCCCAGAAGAGAGGCGGTGGCGGACGTTTTGAACCCTATGGAAATGTGAACAAGCGATACCGTGTGTTTGTCAGCAACATCCCATACGATGTGAAATGGCAAGCACTCAAAGACTTAATGAAAGAAAAAGGTAGGGTCTCCAGTGATAGATAAAATAAAATACAAATCTTCTTCTCCATTGCTATGGCAGAGGATACAGCTTCAGTGGTCATTTTGATTGACTACTCCAGATTTGAAGGCATCGAGGCTTTCAGCGTTTTTTGTAAGGGTGCAGTTGGAAGCAGTGGAAATGATTAAAAAATAATAATAGAAATAGGATTTTCGCTTAACTTTAGATAGCCACTTTTTGTCTACATGGATTTTGACCGAACTTGCAGATGCAAAGCCCACTGGGTTTCTTTGAAGAGGAAGTTGTACCTTTTGTATTGTTGTCTCGTCAATGTGGGAATTCCATGGTTTGGAATCATCAATGGGGTTTGCGCTGTATGTTTGGTAGACGCCCTGAAGTGCAGTTTGGAAGCACATACTACACCCAATTGTTGTGCTATGTCCACTGGTGAAAGTTGCCATTTTATAAATTGCATTGTTGCATTTTACCATGGCACAGTCATCACATCTTTAGCTTATAATATCGATTTTTAAACTGGCCTTATAAAACCTCTTATCTGTTCCTTTTGTTCCTCAGGTATGTGGCTCTGGAAAGCCGTAGGTGTATCAAATGCAATGTAACATATATACATCTGCTTTAAGTATGCTGAAGCATGTGTTGAAGAGGTCACCAATTGGCCTTTTTTTGGTGGATTATGTTGTGGTTGTACAACTGACTGTGCAGTTAAATTGCATTTTCTTTTTTAGGTTTGACCTTGACACAGCCAATGTTTCTCAGCAGATCTCCATGTTGTGCCAACAGATGTGCGTTTGGAATTTCTTGGGGTACAGGTCTACAAAACGAAGCAGCTTCTTATGTCCTGTCCTTGTCTGTAGAGGTTTGGTATGTGGTGTTAGTTCATTGAACACTCATGATCTTCTACTAGCAGGATTCAGCCATCCATTTAAACCAAAAACTGACTTGTTGAATTTTGCTCATAGGTCGATTTTAGATGTTGGAGATTGCAGATTTTCTTCCCCTCCATTTTGTGTAGCCAGTTGGTAGATTGTCTTTCTATAGTTAGTTATCAGTAGGAAATGGAAGATTTACTGGTGCATCGACAGCAGTTGTCCTTTTGACAAAGTCTTAACGTGGTGGTTATGTAATGGGCTAGACAGGTTGAGATTTAAACTGAAATTGGGACAAGTAAGCAATGTGGCTTTCGATGGCAGCGCAACCATTTCCAGTGGCTGACCGCTATTCAAACTCAAGTTGTCCTCAATTATGGCTCATGGTTTTCAGGGGATATTACAAGGACAGGCTAAGAACTTGTTTACGTATTTATACTCGTCCTGTGTGCGATACAAGCTTGCTTTTTGTAGACCTGTACCAGATTGTGTTGCTGCGGACGCTGAGGTGTGGGGGAAGAGGCTCTGGACTGTCAGTCTGAGCCCACTGTCACCAGCCGACTTGTGTGTCTGCTCTAAACCCCCATTGTTCTCTCGGCTTCTCTCCCTTTGGTGTGTGTCGTCTCTGGAATCTGATTTGTAGTGGGTGAGGTAACGTACGTGGAACACTTAATGGACGCAGAAGGAAAATCAAGGGTAAGTGAAAACACATGAATCAAAACACTGAATAACGATAGACAGACCCACCGTCTACTTGGGTTTATAATTGTGGGGAATTGTTGTGACTCTGAAAACCTGAGGGTCAGCGTCTCCGATGGTGACTCGCAGGATGAGTGGATTCGGTGTTGTCTGGCACTCACATTGAGGCCCTCTCGGGGAGGATTATTTTTATATAGCAGGTTTCTCGGTAGTGAATCTCGGAGATTGCTATTGCCAACGATGTTGTGTTTTTTTGTTGGGTTAGAATACGAAACAAGTGTCATTGGGGTTCGTTCCGCAAGAGGTTGTAACATGGTTGTTCTCATAACTCATTCTGTAGAATTGCTTCAGTGGCACAGTGGTTTTTACTGGGAAATCTCTGGCTGTGGATATTGGAAAATCCTTTTGAAAAGGGTTTATAGTTGGCCAATGCTACTTTGGTATTGTATGCATGTTTAGTTCTAATTGTGAACAATGGTTTATGATCTGTTAACCTTGAGTGTATGAAGGCAAAACCAAGGCCTGCCCAGATTTCTTTCATTTTTTTTGTGACGCTTCACATTTTATGTGCATGTAATTTACTTGTGAATAATTATATCTGCCACTTATAATGCTTAAGTCATCTCTGGATAACCATGGGTTTGCTAACTTGAATGTCCTTTCCCCATTTCCATGGTTTGCCTGGTTGTCTTCAATCAAGGGTTGCGCGTAAGTTGTTTTTATATTCCCATCTACTTCCACGGCGTTAATGAGTGCTGCTGTTCTTTATTGCTAAAACGCAGTCCACAACAAAAGTTTGTTGGCATAAAACAAGGTGCACAGTCATGAGTCATTTCTTTCTTTTCAGGGTTGTTGAGTTTAGGACTGAGGAGCTAATGAAGAAGGCCGTTGAGAAAGTCAACAAACACATCCTCAACGGTCGTCCTCTCAAAGTCAAAGAGGTAGAGCACACACTTCATAGTGCAGCGAAAAACACCCACTTGTGACCGAATCATAAATTCCTCTTAATTTAGCTGACTTTGCAAACATAATGTCCTTATATTTTCCAACCAGGATCCTGATGGTGTGATTGCTCAGAGGGAGGCCCACAAGGCCCAGGGAGGTGGTGGAGGCCATGGTCCTGGAGGCCACGGAGGCATGGGCGGCATGGATCGCATGGAACGGATGGACCGCATGGGTGGCATGAACATGGAGCGCATGGGAGGCATGAACATGGAGCGCATGGGAGGCATGAACATGGAGCGCATGGGAGGCATGAACATGGAGCGCATGGACCGCATGGGTGGAATGGACAGGATGGAGCGCATGGGCGGCATGAACATGGAGCGCATGGGCGGGATGGAGCGCATGGGCGGGATGGAGCGCATGAACATGGAGCGCATGGGGCCAGGCCCTGGCGGACCTCCCGCAGTGAACATCCCACCCAGCCTGATGAACAACCCGAACATCCCCAATGAGATCATCCATGGCCTACAGGCCGGCAAGATTGGCAGCACTGTGTTTGTGGCTAATGTAAGCACCCTTTGGTTTTACATACATATGTCATACAACATACTTTTATGCATTGAATTTTACTTTATATACCACTGACCAACTAAATCCTCTTTTTTAAAACATGCGGTGACGACCTTATTTTTAACCCCTCACAAGTAGACCATGGAGTGTGCGCTATGGTCTTTTAACTGTGTTGCTTGTTTTCTGCAGCTGGATTACAAGGTTGGCTGGAAGAAGCTGAAGGAGGTGTTTGGCATGGCGGGTGTGGTGGTCAGGACAGACATCCTTGAGGATAAGGACGGGAAGAGCCGAGGAATGGGCACAGTGACATTCGATATGCCCATTGAAGCGGTCCAAGCTGTCTGTATCCTTTCTAATATGAAATGCAATGTCATATTCCTTTTTGTTTTTGTTTACTTATGTGCATTTAATTAAAATTTTCCTCAACTATACTCAGCTATGTTCAATGGCCAGTTGCTGTTCAATAGGGTCATGCATGTCAAACTGGTAAGCAATATACTATATTAAAAATTAATCTTTCGAAAGGTTGCCATATCATTTTGGGAAACATACTTTATTTATTTTATTTAGGATGAGAAATCTCTACCCAAAGGAGATTTCGGACCACCCGAGAGACCAGCTGCTCTTCCTCGTAAGTAAACTTCAAAATCTTAAAATGCATGCAATGCATATGGCAGATCAAATGTTTTGATAATAAATGAATGGCCATCAAGTTAATTTGCCACCTTTCATCTCTGCCCAGGTGGTCTGAGCGGTATTGGTCTTGGCCTGGGCCCAGGGGGCCAGCCCATTGATGCTACCCAACTCAACAGAGGAGAAGGCAGGGGAGCCGGGATGGGGAACATGGGCCCTGGAGGTAGTTGTTCATTCAATAAATTGTTTTCATCAAATCAAGGGTGAAACTTTGGCTAATCCTTGATAAACTTTGGCTTGTAGGAATGGATGGAATGAACTTTGGTGGAATGGGTGGCCGAGCGGGAGGTATGTCTTCTAATGGGAACTAACAAAACCATTGTCAACAAACTAGCATGCTTTTCTCAGGAATGTGTGCCTTATGGGTCAATGTGTGCCTTTCTCTTCAGGTATGGACAATTTCGGAAGTGGAGGTGGTGGAGGAGGAGGAAACAACATGGATCGTTTTGGACCTTCTGGCATGGGTAGAATGAATGGTAAGGACTATAACTGGCTGAATGCGTTGAGCAGCATCATGCGTTTCCTGTCTCTTCTAATGGTATGATCTCTTGCATTGTCAGAGATGGACCGTGGGATTGCTGGTGGTTTTGATAGGGAGTTTGGTCGGAATGAAATGGGCATGACCCGCAACAATTTTGGAGACTCTTTTGAAAGAGGCGTGGGTTAGTACTTTTCTCAAGTCTTGTGACATGCTTCACGTTATTTCTTTATTTGGGTGTTGGTACTAATCATTACATTTTCTCTCTTCAAACCAACTCATAGGGAACTCCCTCGGTGGAGACCGTATGAATTCTGGAATAGAGCGTCTGGGGACTGGCATAGATCGCCTGGCAGGAATGGACCGCCTGGGGATGGATAGGCTGGATCGCGGGGCTGACCTGGACAGGCTGGGTACTGGCTTCGATCGCATGGGCTCAGGGATTGATCGGCTGGGGCCCAGTATGGACCGGGTAGGTTCTGGCCTGGACCGTATGAGCTCCAGCATGGAACGCCTGGGCCCAGCTGGATTCGACCGCCTAGGCCCGTCCAGTTTGGACCGCATCAGCACTAGCCTGGACTTCAGCTCCCCGATGGGCATGGATCGAATGGGCAACACCGGGCTCGACAGAATGGGTCAAAACAACTTTGACCGCATGGGATCTGCCGGAGGTCTTGACCGCTTCCCCACTGGTGGCCTTGACCGCATAGGCTCCAACATGGATCGGATGGGAGCTGGCAACGTTGGTGGGCAATTTGACCGTCCCGCTGACATGGATCGTGGTACCTTCGGGGGAAATTCCTTTGTTGGGGCCGGGGCTGGAGGACCTGGAGCTGGTGGAGTCAATGCCAGGAAGGGCTGCCAGATTTTTGTCAGAAATGTGAGTGATGTGGAATACATTGTGTAAATGTATATTTTGGTTATTTGCTTGTAATATTCAAAATTGTATGTAATTAGACTGACCTGATGTGGTTTTTGTCTTACAGCTGCCCTTTGACTTTACTTGGAAGATGCTGAAGGATACCTTTAGTACATGTGGTAAGAACACAAATGCCACAATGGCCATTTTGCCTCAACTGTACTACAAAAAGACAATGACCCGTGGTTGTCATTTAGCCTGAAATTATTCCAATTGAAAATTAACATTATCTCCTTAACTTTTGCAGGCATGGTGCAGTATGCGGACATCAAGATGGAGAATGGGAAGTCAAAGGGCTGTGGTGTGGTTCGCTTTGACAACCCCGAGACAGCGGAGCGGGCCTGCCGAAGCATGAACGGATACCGTCTCAACGGCAGAGAAATCGATGTTAGGATTGATAGAAATGCATAAGTTCACTTGTCCCTCAAATTTCATATGTTGTCCCGATTCTGTACAACCGACCCGTCATTTGAGTGACCTTTCCAACTTTTACTTGGTTTATTAGTGCTGTTTTAGTTATTTCCCTTTTTTTAGTGACCACATTTCTATTTTTTTTTTGTTCTTTAACTGTCAAGGCCTTTGTTGTTTAAGGTGTTTTGATAAATAAATCTTAACATTTGGAATTTATTGGGTTGCATTTGTTCTCGTACACCATTTAGTATGATTGATATACACTAGAAGTGTTAAGTTGAATGAAGGAGCAAAAGGTTGTGAATTTGGTAGTACTACTTTATTGCTTCACTGCTATAGCTTATTTTTTTTACCTCATACATATTTTCTATTAATTTCAAATCACACAGGCAACAATAGTTGTATAAGTTGCTTTGTTAAACATTGCATGCAGGTTAGTCTGCCTGCAATATTTCAAATGGTTGAAGCTCCTCCCACAATAGACATCCGTAGGTCATCACCGGAAAAGGTCACAGGCAATGCAAACAAGATGGCGGCCTCCTTGTGTCTGTGTTACCAGGTAAGTTGAAATAAATGCTTTTCAGTGCACACTGTCTAGCCCCACCTGCGTTCAAATTTCATCCAACAATTATCGCAACACAAGTTGTATTTTAAATACTAATAATGAAAAGTTAATAGGCTGTTCACAAGATGGGTGGACAATCCGACGAAACCGGTGGTTGGGCAAAATAAAACATCGGGTTCCAAAAGTAATTAATCGAACATTTGTATTAAGCCAATAACATTCGTCTCCATGCCCAAATGTATTTGATTTTCCGTTTTTATGCCAATTTTGAGTATAAATGATACGCAGCATATGGTTAACAGTCCTTTACTTAGGGATGTTGGGTTATTTTGTTTTTCTTATGCTCTAGATATGTGTCAGGCGATGTGCACAGGCATGCAGACCTTCGTACGTGCTCCTGCACAATAATAGACCTCACTTCTACAGAGTATGCGGATCCCTCACATCCTCTTCACAGGTAGACTTTACATCTTTACACCGTCAACCTCTTCAATGGGTTCTTCTCAAATATGAAAACAAGCTACCTAATCAAACAACCTCAATTACTATTATATTAAATTCACATTATAAGAGAACAGGGTAATCGAATGGTTTGGGTATTTGACTTCCAGCCGAAAGGTTCTGGGCTTGAACCCCAAGTCTACCTGTAGGCTTCTTGAGCAAGATGCCTTTTCTCAGAAGTCACACGTATCTGAATTCACCACAAATCCAATTGGAGGAATGTGTCAGCCAAATGATGAAATTGAATAATTACAGTTTGTCATAATGTATGTGACAAAAACGAAATAGAGACCATAAAAAAACAAGGGATGCTCTCTACATTATGGTGTATATTCATTCCTAGGTCAGGCACTCATCCAGAGGTGGGGGCCGGAAGGGCTTCATAGGGGAGTTCCTGGACAACCTGAAGCAGGAGCTGAGCAAGAACAAGGAGATGACAGAGAACATCAAGAAGTTCCGCGACGAGGCCAAGAAACTGGAAGAATCAGATGCACTGCAGCAGGCTCGCAAGAAATATGTTAGTGCTAACCTGTGTGATTTAATAAACAGTGTACTGTACAATAATGAAATCCACAATATAGTCCCAATATTTGAAAAGGATGAGTTCGAATTCAGATTGTGTTCATGGTTATAGAAGAGGTTGTTTATGGATGTTCCTCCTCGTCTTTCTCTCAGAAAACGATAGAGTCTGAAACGGCGAAGACCTCAGAAGTACTCAGGAAGAAGTTTGGTACCATCTCAGAGACGGTAAAAGAGGTATGTGATAATACATTTCTACCTTTTCTTCTCCACCTCTGTAAACCGTCCACTATCATCTATTATAAACTAAAGGAAGCTGAACATATACTAGATTGTAAAGTGTGTGTGTGTGTGTGTGTGCGTACGAGCGATCAGGGGCTGGAGGAGGTAAGTCGTACAGACATTGGGAAGAAAATCAAGGAGGGTGTGGAGGAGGCAGCCAAGACGGCCAAAAGCTCTGCAGAAACTGTGTCCAGGAGTGGGGAGAAGTTTGGAAAGACAGGAGCCTTCAGAGCAATATCACAGGTACAGAGTGGCTTTTTATAGCCGGTTGTAGCCATAGTAAATTACTGAGGAGGCACATTTTTTAATAGTGACTACTAAGTTCAGTTAAGTTCGGCTCATATTTTATTCTCCCGCAAGAAAAAACACTTTGCTGCAGGGCATGATAGACATTACAAATTGAGACATAAAATGCATGAATAAAAAAAACTAATGGACAGAAACAGATGACAGTGGTACCACATGTTTTAAGAATGGCCTCTTCTTCAAGTTTTTATAGCTTTTATAGCATTTGGTTAACATTTCCTATTTTTGTTGGAACAAAACAAGTTTCCATAGCAGAACTTGTTTACCTGGCCACTGATATGCTGTGCACCCCTCACTCAGGACACTTCCATTCATTCTGAGGTTATGAGAAGGTTTAAGAATGCTACAGAATAATACATTTAATCTACATTACTATTATTGGTAAAATGGTGTGGAGTGATCACTCTAGCACTCACACATATTCAATGTTGAAAATGGACACCATTCAATACTGGATATGTCACTGCCTGTGTGCTGTCAGGGCATGGAGAGTGTGAAGAAGGAGATCGATGACCTGGGCCACACTGGGCCCTACCGCCCCCCCTCCAGACTGCGGAAGAGGACTGAGTTCTCCTCCAAGGGGGCTGGGGACCAGGGCAAGGTCTTTGAAGCCAACGAGTATGTGATCCACTAAATAGACCACCTAGTGTCTTAATGGTTTTCTGACGAGGAAATGTGGGCATATCTCAAGATGGCGATGTGTACAATGTGTATTGAACAATTACAATGCACATTGTCCTTCAAAGGTGCAGTGTGGAGGATTTAGTGGCCTCTAGCGGTGAAGTTGCTTATTGCAACCAACTGAATTACCCCCACCCCCCCCCCCCCCTACATCTCTCCCTTTCCAGCAACATAGGACAGGAGAAGCTATGGTGGCCTGTACTGTTCCAAAATTATTTCATAGACTATGACAGCATCAAGTAGCCAAGTGTCAAGTAATGAGGTTCTTTGATTAAACTATTTGTAAAACTAAAGGTCATTGTTTACAAGTAAGATTAAGATAACAAATATTAAATACATCCTCTCTAGAGCCGTCTGTCTATTGTGGGCTACTGTAGAAACCTTGCGGTGCAAAATGACGGCTACAGTGTAAAGAGGACCCGCTCCCTATGTAGATATAATATATATATAAGGGCTCACTCTAGGGTAACGAAAACATGACTTTTATCTTAAGGGGATTATACACCAATACCTCCGCTAGCACTAAATTGCACACTGCACATTTTAAACAGCTTGTATATCATGACCTGAATCTCAAATTGGAGCCTTGTTTTTGCTGCATGAGCAATTGCTAGGTATCCTGAAATGGGCAAAAGATCAATGAGTGAATTCCAATTAATGAATGACTACACTGTATAGATACTAGACGTGTTGTATCCCACTCAGTCGCAGGCAGTATAGATTACTTATTTAGCAGTTACAGTTGACAGCACCCTGCATTATTTTTAAAAGTATTGATATTTGAATGGTTTGGTCATTCAATGGTCATTTTACCCATCACTTTTCCGGTGTGTGTGTGTTGCAGGGAGGCAATGGGCGTGGTTCTCCACAAGGACTCCAAATGGTTCCAGCAGTGGAAGGATTTCAAGGACAACAACATGGTCGTCAACAGTAAGGATTATGTAACTTTTATTGACGTAGGCATGTTGGTGGCTTGTTGAAAGTGCAATACAGTGATCTTGTCAATTTGAGTTTTTGAAATTTCCTAAGTTGGTAATCAGCAGGTTAAAGAAATATATGTTTTTATATAGTCTAACTTGTTTACTGTGCATGTGTGTCTACGCATTTACCTGAAAAATGTGCATGTAAATGATTTTCATGGCGGTAACCATGAATAAATGCACACCAGTACAAAATTGTGTGTTATACATTTAACACCATGGACATTTCTTCTGTTGCTTTTAGAATCTCCCCATGGGAATGAATACGATTTTAAATGCATGCACACACAAATATGCGTACATACTAATGTTTATATTAAGGCTTGCTCAGGAAAAGCAATCTAAATTAGCCTGGCCTTATCAACTCACTATTCTATTTTGAAAGGACGGAATCAGAGTACTAAACAAGTGTTCTACATGTTAATTAGTCGTTATGGTAATTTATCTTTCTACTGTCTGAATCTCCCCGGCTTGGCCATTAATAACATGTCATCCCAAATACATACGCATACATATGCACACATCCGAAGTAATATACACGCATGCAAATACCGTGCATTAAGATTAGCTCAGGAAAAGCAATCTAATTGAGGCCGTAGAAGAAGTACTACTACGTTCGCAGTAGAATTGGACAAGCAGGGTGGGGACAGAGAAAGGGGCATTATTTAGAATAACCTCATTGCTATGCTTTGGCTATTAGTGAGTCTACTTCATCATTGTAGTTATTATGCACAGGAGCATGGCAAGCAATTTTGCATTAGCTTAGGAAGTGTGGTTATAGATTATGTTTGGACATAATTTTATGACGTTGTGCTAAATCAACAGATTTAAAGTGGTATTGATGTTCCGGCAGTATCAGCACTTTACCCACACTAAATACATACATTACAAAGTGTATGTGTGTGTAAATGTAAATGTGTATAAAGATGAGCGTGTATTTTAATTCTCATGGCGTGTGTCAGGAAGCAGTTGTTGTTCATTCATCATCCCTGAATGGAGAGCAGTGTTTTGCTGAGTCTCTTTTTGACTCTTCCCTCCTCCCTCATTTCTCCCTCCGCCTCCTGTCTCCACTCCTCTTCCTCCTCCAAGGGTTCTTTGAGATGAAGATGAAGTACGACGAGAGCGACAACACCATCATCAGGGCGTCCCGTGCCGTCACGGAGAAGATGACTGACATCATAGGTAACCAGGGAAATCCCTTTCCCCTGGCGCTCGTCTTAACATCGTCCTAGCATGTATACGTATATGGCTTTCTTTATCACCTTGTGTGTAGCTGTCTGATTGACTCACTGACTGACCAATCAGGCGGACTCTTCTCAAAGACGGAGATGTCGGAGGTGCTCACGGAGATTCTCAAAATTGATCCCGCCTTCGACAAGGATTCCTTCCTCAGGCAGTGTGAACGGGACATCATCCCAAACATCCTGGAGGTGTGTCCCTGCTCTCTTTTTTTTCAGCCAATCAGGCTCTAGGGGGTTTGGCGGGAAACTGTTGTTATTGTAATGACCTGACCTGTTAAGGTGCGTTCACACCAAAAGCGAAGAAAGGTTTTGGCGCGGCGCCAATACATACAAAGTCAATGCAAAGACGCGAATAGATTTTTGCATTTTTTGGCAGCCAAGTCGACGGCGTGAATGGCGTGAATGGCTTTAATGGCGCGAACGACACGGTTCACGCGAATTTCGTGTGATTCTACTCGCGCGAACGACGCAAATTCGCCTCATTCGCGTGTTCGCCCGAGTTGAAATATTCGAACTCTTTTCACTCGTGCGAGAAAAGTTTGCGGTTCGTGCAAGTAGAATATTCGCTTAGCTTTTGGTGTGAACGCACCTTTAGGGCCTCCATGACCCTGGACCTCCTCCAGGGTAATGAAGGATAGTTCTCAGATTTAAATGTTTTTCTTGTGCTTTTGTGTGTGTGTGTGTGTGTGTGTGTGTGTGTGTGTGTGTGTGTGTGTGTGTGTGTGTGTGTGTGTGTGTGTGTGTGTGTGTGTGTGTGTGTGTGTGTGTGTGTGTGTGTGTGTGTGTGTGTGTGTGTGTCTTCTGTACAGGCAATGATTCGAGGGGAGTTGGAGGTACTGAAAGACTGGTGCTATGAAGCGGTATGACCTCTCTCATTGGCTGACTCTGCTGTCAAACTATCCAAAAAGAATGTGATTCCTGTTGAAACTCAAATTGTGTCTGTTCCTCTCTCTCCCTGGTTGTTAGACGTACAGTCAGTTGGCCCACCCCATCCAGCAAGCCAATGCCATGGGACTGCAGTTCCACTCTAAAATCCTGGACATTGACAGTATTGATGTAAGTGGTTATACTATGCCAGAACGGTCTGGTAGGCAGAAGACAATTCTCACAAATTCAATTTTTTATTTAATGTTTGATAAGTTGTATCAATATACTATTGCAGAGAACAATTGTTAAAACCTCATTCAGTCAAGATTTGTTTAATCTTAACCCTAACAGAGAAGCTAAGGCCACACATCTGCATACTTCTACTAAATATATTTCTCCATCTCCTAGCTGCCATTGTATTCCTGCAACCACTTCCCCTCATGGGATTGTAAAACTTTAGATATCTTGCATAGTAAGCATGATATATTTCCGGTTTTTACCAGTCTCAAAATCTCTGGAGCTTGTCTGTTTGTGTCAGAAACCAAGTTCTGGGACATTATGGGATGAGCTAAATTACCCCAGCATGATGTATTTACAGCCCTAAATGTCTGACAAACTGGAGTGATCAGCATCAGACTTGATTTATATTGACATTATCAATGTTTATTTAAGAAAGGTTTAATTTATCTTTCATTGCATAAGTAGAACAAGCATGATAAGAGTTTAAACCATTTCTGCTCCACATTTTTACTTGTCATAGCTCGCTATACTTCTACACTTCTAATTCCCACTGTTTCAAAGGAATGCAAATGCACAATGCGCTACCACTTATCGCCTCAAAACGTGGACAGTGCAAGGCCCTAGTCCATGTGCAAAGTAAGCCTCAAGCCTTAACTATAAAGGTTGCAAGGGTAGTCCTTGATGCAGGCTTGATTTGCTGTTCCCTGCCCTGTGGTTTTGTTTCATGTTCTATGTTTCCATCTCACCTCCAGTTGCCCATGGGCAAGATGATGGAGCAGGGCCCAGTGCTGATCATCACGTTCCAGGCTCAGATGGTCCTGGTGGTCCGCAACACCAAGGGAGAGGTGGTGGAGGGGGACCCTGTATGTATTTCTCTTAGTCTTAGATACCAAAACAACAAAAATTAACTAAGCATTTTCTAACAGACTCTGAGAAATATATAGTTTCAAATTCTTAGAATCTATGGCATTTCCAAATGCCATAATTGGCAAATATTTCTGTGGCTGTAATTCACATTTGACTTCCAACCGCTGGCGCAGTTCTGACGTTTTGATTGGCCAAAGTTTTCACTGAACAGCACACTCCATTTGGAGGCCTGCCTAGTATTCAGAGTGAAAGTGCTCGTGCAACAAATGAATAGTCAATGTACCTTCTCCTGGGTTTAATGGACGGTTTCCTAATGTCTACAGATAAAATGACAGCTGTCCTTTGAATTAACTGATGCATGGCTCGATGCAGTCTCTCGTACTTCTTAACTCAGTAATGTTCCCCCCACCATCACTTATCTTTTGCTGTTTCTTTTTCTGATTTGAACACCAACCCGTTGTGCTCCCTGTTGGTGTGCAGGACAAGGTGCAGAGGATAATGTACGTGTGGGCTCTGTGTCGAGACCAGGAGGAGCTCAACCCCTACGCGGCCTGGAGACTGCTAGACATCTCAGCCTCCAGCACTGAGCAGATCCTCTGAGATGGGGACGCAACACGCCTTAAGAGACACACACACACCCATACCCATACAACCCACCTACTTACCTAGGGACTGGTTATGAGGACTCTGGGCTTCCCTGGGGCTGGCTGATAAGAGCCCCACCTTCACGCTTCAAAGAAGTAGAAGTAAAAAAAAAACGGGTAGGGATGGTGAAAACCTCACTGCCAACGGAGGTGCCAAGTGACCTGCTGCTTTGTATTAGCTGCTCACCATGCTCCTACACTGGCAGGCAGCCAGGGACCTTCTTTCTTATTGCTCCTGCAGGCTGCAAGGCAGACATAGGAAGAGGAGGCTTACTTCCGCGTTCATAAACCTGTTGACGGACACAAGGGGGCACTATATTACCAATTGGTCTACTTGAACGTCCTCTGCTGTCTGCTTTGGCAGCTTGTCAGTTAAGTTTGGAATGGCATTATAGTGATTGACTTGGTTATTTGTGTTGAAACAAATGGGTTTAGGAATCTATGACGTTTAGTAAATGTCCACTGGGATTCATGTCATAAATGTCTGTTATGTTGTTGTCAAATGGGATGGGATGATAACCATAGCCATTTGGTGATTATCTGGGTGTGTTTGTGTGAAGGGCCTATAGTATGATGCTAATGCACCAGGCAGTGCTGCTTACACTATTATTTTGTACAACACATTTGTTTGTAGGATATGATGTGATTGAGTCTTGGGATAAGTCTATATTTATTATAAAAGTGAATAAAGATCACCCCTGTTTTTCATTTTTGAAGAGACCTTTTTAGCAAATGTAAATTATGGGAATAATTACACCCTTGCCTAACAAATTGGAAGAAAAATCTGGTGATTCATTCAAGTGCACTGTCTATTTTAAATTCATTCTCGATTGAACCGGGTCTTCGTGTTGCCAAATAATTTCCTTTGGGAATGATTCTAATTCTGAGATTATTTTTACCGTTGGTTACCTAAAGTAGAATTGGAACACTTTACATTTCAGTAATGAATAACAAATTATGAAATCAATAGTTTTATGAACTCTGCTATCCTAATTGGTTATACTATTATTATTATAATTCATCCCATGCAAATGCAATGTGCATTGACAATTAATTAGTTGCCCAAACCAATTAGTATAATTGTAAAACTTTAAAATATTTAATAATACGGCATTTTCGTTAAATTCTGGAACAGATACATTATCAAAAAAGCCTTTAAGATAAACTGCTCAAAAAAAGAAAGGGAACATTAAAATAACACATCCTAGATCTGAATGAATGAAATAATCTTATTAAAAACTTTTTTCTTTACATAGTTGAATGTGCTGACAACAAAATCACACAAAAATTATCAATGGAAATCAAATTTATCAACCCATGGAGGTCTGGATTTGGAGTCACACTCAAAATTAAAGTGGAAAACCACACTACAGGCTGATCCAACTTTGATGTAATGTCCTTAAAACAAGTCAAAATGAGGCTCAGTAGTGTGTGTGGCCTCCACGTGCCTGTATGACCTCCCTACAACGCCTGGGCATGTTCCTGATGAGGTGGCGGATGGTCTCCTGAGGGATCTCCTCCCAGACCTGGACTAAAGCATCCGCCAACTCCTGGACAGTCTGTGGTGCAACGTGGCGTTGGTGGATGGAGCGAGACATGATGTCCCAGATGTGCTCAATTGGATTCAGGTCTGGGGAACGGGCGGGCCAGTCCATAGCATCAATGCCTTCCTCTTGCAGGAACTGCTGACACACTCCAGCCACATGAGGTCTAGCATTGTCTTGCATTAGGAGGAACCCAGGGCCAACCGCACCAGCATATGGTCTCACAAGGGGTCTGAGGATCTCATCTCGGTACCTAATGGCAGTCAGGCTACCTCTGGCGAGCACATGGAGGGCTGTGCGGCCCACCAAAGAAATGCCACCCCACACCATGACTGACCCACTGCCAAACCGGTCATGCTGGAGGATGTTGCAGGCAACAGAACGTTCTCCACGGCGTCTCCAGCCTCTGTCACGTCTGTCACATCTGCTCAGTGTGAACCTGCTTTCATCTGTGAAGAGCACAGGGCGCCAGTGGCGAATTTGCCAATCTTGGTGTTCTCTGGCAAATGCCAACGGTCCTGCACGGTGTTGGGCTGTAAGCACAACCCCCACCTGTGGACGTCGGGCCCTCATACCACCCTCATGGAGTCTGTTTCTGACCGTTTGAGCAGACACATGCACATTTGTGGCCTGCTGGAGGTCATTTTGCAGGGCTCTGGCAGTGCTCCTCCTGCTCCTCCTTGCACAAAGGCGGAGGTAGCGGTCCTGCTGCTGGGTTGTTGCCCTCCTCCACGTCTCCTGATGTACTGGCCTGTCTCCTGGTAGCGCCTCCATGCTCTGGACACTACGCTGACAGACACAGCAAACCTTCTTGCCACAGCTCGCATTGATGTGCCATCCTGGATGAGCTGCACTACCTGAGCCACTTGTGTGGGTTGTAGACTCCATCTCATGCTACCACTAGAGTGAAAGCACCGCCAGCATTCAAAAGTGACCAAAACATCAGCCAGGAAGCATAGGAACTGAGAAGTGGTCTGTAGTCACCACCTGCAGAACCACTCCTTTATTGGGGGTGTCTTGCTAATTGCCTATAATTTCCACTTGGTGTCTATTCCATTTGCACAACAGCATGTGAAATTTATTGTCAATCAGTGTTGCTTCCTAAGTGGACAGTTTGATTTCACAGAAGTGTGATTGACTTGGAGTTACATTGTGTTGTTTAAGTGTTCCCTTTATTTTTTTGAGCAGTGTATAATGAATGAATGCTAAGGTTTCCTGTCATTTCAGTCCAGTACTACAACTTGAAGTCACTTGTCTTCATTGTTCCCATCTATGATTCTTTTTAATAAGTCACTTCTTAGTGGTTCAATTGTTTGTTGTTTGTTTGACTCTCAATACAAACTAGTTTCTTGTGTCAAGAGTACAAAAGCTCTTGATATTTTCTACATGAAGGCTAAATTACCCATCTCTCGCATACACCATTCACATAGGGACTGTAAACTGGGATTTATACCATCAATTATCTCAAATCAGTGAACATTTGTAACCTGTGTGCAAAAATGTAAATCTGAATGGCTGTGCTGAACACTGCTGACCTGAAAGTTATTGAAATGAATAATTGAAATCTAAATCAAGTCATTGATAATGCAGACAATCAGACCCTCTCACCACTGTTTGTTTTTCTGTTGGAGCATAGGCAGGGTTGCATTCTATTAAATGTAATTCTCTGAAACGAGCAGAGCGTGTGGCTCGATTCACACAATGGGTAAATCCCTGGCCAGTGAATGTCAGATGTGTGTCACTATCTCATTACACAAACTACATTACCTGTCTATTCGCAAAAGCAGAGTTATGGTCATTAATTACATCAGTGTTGTTCTTGATCCATTGCATTGAATTGTAATATCTATGCTCCACGCCCTGCTCCTCAGACGTAATGTCCCATGTATCGTAATCGGAGTATTCATAGAGCAGCAAATTGAAACTGTCAAATCAATATGTATGTTTTCCCTCAGGGAACCTCAGCCTTTCAATCATAGCATACGCTATTCGCTCAGTGTGTCTACCATGAGTCTGCCAGAGAACAGATACCTTCAGGATAATTGGCTTAGTGTGCTTCAAATTTAAATGCGTGATCACTGCAGCATCTCTATTACTACATGTGTGATGACAGAATCTCACGTTGAATGTGGAACCTGAGAAGCAGGTTTTTCCTCTGAAAGGATAGCGTTGTGAATTTTGGCTTATCTGTTGGACTCTCACAGAGCAGGATTGATTACCCCAGCCTTGGGCGAGTAGGCCCGTTTCTGCTGATGAGTTAGCCTGCCAACTGATTCGTACACATGGGGCTCTTCCTTCATGCGTGCGGGGTCCTAGCATGGGCATATGCGTCTGAATGTTCAGCTCGGTACGTGCGATGTTCGGGCATGTCGTAGATGATGGATTCCCATGGCTGGTGAACAATGCTGAAGTCACAGCTCCGCTTCGGGGCCCCTCATCGCTCAGGACACCCCCCTCGACACGCATGTGCACATGTGTATGGACTGAGGTACCTCCTCTGGAGCATGCCCGCACATCAATTGTTCGGCAACATGCAGCTCTTTTTCATAGGTTGCCTCATGCTGTGGACTCATTGGTCAGTAACTGACTCATTCACACAGCAACTGACCCAGAAACACACACTTGGGTAGTAGTGCTGATGGTTGACCACCTTCATGGTTAGTCCTACTTTAATGCCTGCAAAAGGAAACATTGTAATGGGGAAATACATCACTGCTGTGCAGACAACATAAAGGTCACGTAAATGCTCTGATGCACATCTGCCATTAAGGGCCATCTTATCTCTATTACACACACAAGCACCCACACAGACACATGCACACATACACAAGCACACACACACACACACACACACACACACACAACTTATGTCAAGTCCCGTTCTAGGTTTGAATTTCTGTGACAGGTGAGTGCTGACGCATCAGGTAAACTTGGGTGAACTCTCTGCACTTATAAAGATTAAATGAAGAAAATGTCCACCACAAGCATTTGAGTTAAAAACAGGTCCATCGAGGAACCTCTGTCTGTTTTTTCTCATAAGGGGTTTGGTAACACATCTCCATACAATGTATTAGTTGTTTTGCACTTTGACTTATCCAGTTTTTATTTATGTTCGTATTTTGTAATACAAAACACAAACTAAACCCGGTGACATATACAAGCATCTTCTCGGTTCACTCCTATGCTCTGGAATCAGAAAATCAAGGTATCTAGTAATAATGTACAATTCATCTTTATTGTACATATTAATAGTAGCATTTTAAACCCACACACACATGCATGTATAGACACACATGCCCGCACACACACATATTGCAACATTAAGAGAGCAGAGTGAGCATAAGTCATAGTTGTGTCCGGAGGCGAGGCGGTTGAGTCAGGCAGCTGTGAGAGCAGCGCTGCAAGGTTTCTGCATGGCTGCTATCTTTAGAGATCTAAAGATACTGTTTCAACAGACTTTCACTTGATTGGAGACATGCAGATGGATGGAGGATGGGATGGGTTGGCTATGTGTGAGTTATTGGAGGGATGGCGGAAACCACATTTCTGATTTACACTCTGTCCTAGCATGATTAGCATGACTTGACTTGTTTTTGACATTCAAAATATGGTTGTATTAGTATAACAATGTGTGTATAGAAAGGTAATGGCAAATTACCTTGGCAAAAAAAATGGCAAAGATTTCCCAAACGTTTCCCCAAAATGGTGGTTATCCTTAATTTACCCCCTGACATATTTCTCAAAGGTGAATCGTTTCATTATGTTTAAGCGTGCAAAGATATTTGATGGATCTTTTGTGGTTTTGTTTCTGCGGATATTGCCTCACGCTATGAGCAAAATTCTCTATAAAGGGTTATCCTCTTCATCTTTTCATCAATCTACCGCATTATTATTACCTCTTCAGCGATGTTCAGCAATCTAATAACAGTTGGTGTCTTGTATATTTTTATGAAAGAATGACTCCTGATGCTATCCTTCCATTTCCATATGAGCGGCCACTATATATACTACTAGGCCATATGTACATAAAAGCATAAACAGTTACACCGCCTAGAATAAAACATGTAAGAATTTATAATATTGAAGTATTTATAAAATAATAACAAGACAAAACAGAAAAACACACGGTACCAACATATAGCCTCAAAATATGTTTTTGTTGTTTCTTGTTGTATCTCTTTTTCAAGAGAGACCTGGCCAAGAAGGGCAGCCGTACATGGAGTTGTAACATAGATAGAACCAAACATACAACACAGCAAAATAATATATAGCCTGGTTGTAAACAATGAATAAGTGAACTTATGGAGGATCGAGGCATGCCTCTTGGGCAGTAATGGGCGGATAGAGTAACCTAACCGGGCTTCTGTCCTCCAGGAAGGACTGGTAGACGTGCAGGACCTCCCAGGCCCAGCATTAGAGCCAGGGTGTGTGTGTGCAGAGAGAGCTCTTTACTGTGGCTGGAGCTCTTGGCATCTGCATACGATTGTACTCATAAGCACTCCCCTAGCCCGAATGAAAGCCAGCCACCAGTTTATGCCAAAGAACATCCTTTCCTTTCTTGCTTTCTTTCTCTCTTTTATTCTCTCTCTCCTCCCTCTAATTAGTTTTTTTGCATTCTCCTTACTTTCGTCTGGTCTCACTCCTCTCTTTCCATTTACGGCCATTCCAGTGTTACATCTTTTTTTGGTCTTTGTCAATTAATCACCCACTTTCCTCCATTCTCTCTCTCTCTCTTCCTCTCTCTCCCTCTATCCTCATTCTGTCTAAATCTAATCAGCTCTCTCTGCCCAGGACAGCATCACTTGGCCCACTTTAATTGTGAGGATTCTTTATGAGAATCTGTAATTCTGCTGAAGGGAAGAAAAACAATGGCAGCAAATTCTGTTTCTATCGATCAAGCCCCTGACTCAGCCCTCCCGTCTCACCGTCTGGGTGCTCTGTGTGTCTTCCTTCCAGCCTGCATATGTCACAAGATTTAGAGGCCTGGGTGAGGATATTGGGCTCTGCAGAGCATCAGCAGGGAACAGAAAGCTTGGCTGTAAATACAGGCTCCTGCTTCCTCAGACACAAATGGCTTCATAAGTTGTCTGGCAATGGCGTCAGGAAGGTTCAGACAACATAGGAGACACCCTGAGGTAGTAACTCAACAGAATGTTATAGTCCATCCATGACCTTTGGTGATGAAACCACAGTAAACACAGGAGAAAAAAGGAAGGGCAGAAACAAACAAACAAACAGAGAAAATCAGGAAGAGTAAGCATAATTGTAAAGAAAATAAAAATAAAAAGTAATAAGGGGAAAACATTTTATGAAAACAAGAGAAGATAGGAAGCCTAACAAATTGATCTACACTGTGTTTAGTAGTGTGTCATCATTTAACCATAGAGAATACACTTGGTCTCTCTCTACCCCTGGAGGTGTGACAGATCACCCTGCTAACGGGGGAGCACCCACACCCTAGCCATTGTTTGCTAACTTCAAGCCACAGCTAATCTATGTGAATGGATCAGATTCGAACCAGTATCTGTGTTTGTGTGTGTGTGTGTGTTTGTGTGTGTGTGTGTGTGTGTGTGTGTGGTGATAAGGGGCTGACCTGCATCTGCTATGAACAGCTTATCAATAGCGTTAACGTTAACAGTTCAGGTGTAGAATATCAACTTTCCACACTGCTGCCATGTTCTATCTGTGAGAAGTGGCGATGAAAAAATAGCAAAGTTCTCCCATCAAAACTCATCAGGGTGAGGGACAGAGAGGCATCCATGCAGGTAGATGGTAATGTTTTACTGGAGGCCGGAAATGGAGAAGCGAAGAGAGGAAATGGGGAAGGCATGGGGGAAAAACCTGGAGATACTTAATCTGAGAGGCAACATGGAATGTATCAAAAGATGAGAACTAGTCATGCATCCCTACACAATGTTTAGCCCTGCGGTATGTCAAGCATGTTGAGCACAACCCTTTTATTTTCTGTTTGACCTTTGTTTATACAGGTACATCTCCGTGAGGCAAAGCACCTCTTTTCCAAGAGATTCTTGAATACAAGACTACACCTTGTGTATAGTACTACGTCGTGCTTAGCCTTGGACTCTGCCTAGAGCTGGCTATGGTAAGCTTAGTGCTTTGCAGATACCTACCACTGCACCTGCCTGGAGCTGTGTTATGAAGTAGGAACACCTGTAGGTGTGAGTGGTAACTGAACATTCAAAAAGAGACACATCCATCTGTGTAGGAGTAATCCAACTGATAAGAGAAGTAGTAAATACAGTGAAAGTGAAAGTACTCTACTCTTTCCTTGTTTGTTTGGTGCTAAACTTGTTTGACGCCTCGCTTGATTTCCCGACTGCACTTCCCTGTGCCAAATTAGCCCCTGGCGCTAATTTTAGCATTTATTTCATTAGAATTAGGCAATTAATCATTACATAGATATCTAGGCTATATTTTATTCCCCCTGCTCAAATATGTTAACCATGTCCACTTATATAAATGATTAATTATCCCCTTCCATTAAGCCACACATCTTGTTTAATTAAGGATTGGGTCTACTGATGTCAGATATTGTGGGGGTGGTTATGGACTATATGAACTGTAGTAACCTAAATTATGGTTCAGCATAAGAAATTAGCCAGAGGGGTAATCATGTCTTTTAACTTTGTTGTCAATAGTCAATAGCAATTTACTCATCCCTCTGTTATTGAAGATATCTTAAGGGCCTGAATAGCCTACATAATTTGCTAAATTAGTAAGTCAAACCCCACAGCTTTATAAAGGTTCTCTTGAGTTAATCTACCGCATTGGTCTCTTGAGAGTCCCCCAAATTAATCTCTCTTCAAAGAATAATTAGTCCTTCAAAGTAATGAATGTTTTTGTTGCATTGTTATGCGATGTAAATTAATTTAGCCTAGATGGAATTACCCAGTGACCGTCCACAACAAAGTGCTTGCCAGCGTCAAGGTCTCCAACAGAGAGCTAGTGCACGGTTCAAGCAATAAGATGGAGACTCTGCCCTTGCATCTCCCTCTGCTGTACTGGAATTTAGGGTTGGGGTTCCCTGGGGATGTTAGCATAACCTTGATAATGGCTCAGTTCAAGGACTGTGCATATTTGGTTAGAGTTTTGACTCACGCTACTACGTACACGACAACTTTTACTACTCCTTCCACTCCTACTATAATAATGACTACTACTGCAATATTGCTGCTACTTATAACTCAGATAAGGCTTCATGCTATTTATGCTCTGTTCGACAACATAGCATTTCTTCTTTACTTCTTTATTTCTTTATTTCCTTTTCTTCCCTCATATCTCATCTCCCACTTTCAATCACACTCTGTAACTCTTCATTTCTCAACACAACACATTTCTCTTTACAATTTCACACTTGTCGTTGTCGTTCCCTCTCTCCATTCACCATCCATCCACCGGCAGTGATCCAACCATTTCTCCACAGCATGACAATCCTGTGGGCCAATTAGGTGAGCAGAGTGGCATCAGCCGAGGAGCTAAGACCTCATGACTCTGTAAATGGCGTGCCAGGAAGTCTTGCTAGCATAACCCTGACAGATTCCAGCTGGAATGAATGGTTGCCGTTAGTGGCGGCTGTGCAGCTGGCTGGTACTACTGCTGCAGACTGAGCTGCCTGCAAGATGAAACGAGCAGCACGGCATTGTCCTGAGTGTCATGAACGACTTATCTTCCTCTATGAAGCATATTAAAGTCTGATCCCTGACAGATAACAGACAGAGGAGGAGAGGAGGATGGAGGGGAATGGACGTATAGAAGAAGGAGGAGGAAAAGAAGAAGAAGAAGAAGAAAGAGAAGGAGGAGGAGGAAGAGGAAGAGGAGAAGAAGAAGGAGGAAGAGGAGGAGAAGAAGAAGAAGATTGAGGAGGAGGAGGAGGAGGAGGAGGAGGAGGAGGAAGAGAGGAGGAAGAGAGGTAGAAGAAGATGTGTGTGTGTGTGTGTGTGTGTGTGTGTGTGTGTGTGTGTGTGTGTGTGTGTGTGTGTGTGTGTGTGTGTGTGTGAGTGTGGGATAAGAATCAGGTAAGGGTTTGATAAAAGAGGTAAAGGAGGAAATTAAACCTCAGACAAAAATATCAAAACCCGTCTCTTCTCATACCAACCTCACAAGACACCCCCTTCTCTCACTCCCTCAGGTCCCCCCTGGCCCTAATCTACCTTCCATTTCAAGCGACTGATGAAATGAGCAGAGTCCATTTTAAATTTTTAATACGCTCCCTGCAGCCCAGCGTCTGGTCTAGGCGGGCCTGGCCCATTAGACTCAGCGAAGCCAGTACTGTGCTCTTCACCTCACCTGTAAATCTCTGAACAATTACGTTTCGTTCTCAGCATTCTCCGGGGAATACACACACAATTTGACCTTTGCAGAGGTAAAAGTCTGCACTTTAGTCACCCACGTACTTCAAACGCTATTCAACTTTTTGATTAAACTATTGGACAGTTGGACTAAACGAGTAACTATACCAAAACAGAAGCTCGACTGAAAGTAGACAAGTAGGCTTATGTACATTTCAATGCAAATGATTTGAAATCCATCATTTCCATCCTTAGTGTTGATAAGTTTTAGTTGTTTAACATTCCCCCCACAGCCTTAACAAACAATACCAATGACAAAGAATGAATTAAACATTTTGTCTGTGAATGGTGTTTCAGTACTCAAGTGTTCAGAAACAGTTTTTCAACAACAGCAGCTCCAAATAAAAAGGTTAGCTTCAACCTGACACCCTGATACTAATACTAGTTGCATTGCAACGCTATCTCCAAGTCCATTATATGTGTGAATGAATGGACCAACTGTGATCGAAGCCCTAAGACATTATTACATGTAAACCAAAACAACTCTCAGTCCGGATGTCACTGTGGTTCATCGAGAGAGAGATCACATTGGAACTCAATTCTGCTTGGTCACGCGCCATTTCCACCACTGCTCATGGGCTTTCCTCAATCTTTGTATGGGAAATTGTGGAATTCCCTGCTGACATGAGTCACCAAACGAGGTGGGCCACATATCAGAAGATAGTGGGCTTGAGACTGTAGAATATAAAAATATCTTTCGCCCAGAGAGGGCAAAAATGATGGAAATATAGGAAGGTGTTCTCTTATATTTTCTCTCTTTTTGTCCTGTTCCCAAAATGCACATACACTAAAATAACTTTCAAAGATAACTCAAACACACACACACACACACACACACACACACACACACACACACACACACACACACACACACACACACACACACACACACACACTATATTAGGTAAAATGATAGCAAGCAAAAGAATGCTGGAGTGGCAGTATACACCAAAACTCTCACATTGCTCATAGTTTTTCTAACTTCTTTAATAACACCTCTAAAGTTACAACGCCACTCTGTAATGGCACAAAAACACACCTCTATGTCTATCATCTGCTCTGTGAATAAATGAATGAATGAACGTGTTGTCGTCAGACTGAAGGATTGACAAGTGGGAAGTAGTAATTATATCCATTTTTAAATTGTAATAAGTCCCCTGCCAATAGAAACATCCAGTCTGATAATTGCTTTTCACTCGCCGGCCTGATGCATGCAAGTGAGTGAGAAATGTGTGTGTGTGTGTTTGTGTGTGTTTGTGTGTGTGAGTGTGTGCACTCAACAGCTTCTCTGACGCAGGCGTCATGCCGACTGTGCGCAGAGGAAGCGATGATGGTGGAACGGACCTGCGATTTTAATTTCCTGGATGGATGCCCTCTGCTTTTCATGATGCGGAGACAACCGACTCATCCTCCACACACGGTGGGTCATCAACCATTCAACCAGTCACTTGACCCATCAAAACTCTGGGTATGTTGATGAGGTAGTATAGCTGTACTCGATGTGCATCCCCTGGTATCCAAGATATTGATTTATGACCTTTTCTACTTAATTACAGCTAGAGAGGTGCAATTGACCCACTGGTTCTAAACAGGTGGATTATAGTGTTAAGCAGATCTCAGTAAGTCAGGTGTATTGAGATATATATGTAATTGTGTGCGCAAAGGTTACGGTGTGGTATGATGTGTGTATTTAGACTGTATTCATCTCTTGAATATCAACTCAGATTTGAATAGAAATAGGGGGTAAAATGTGTCTTGATGAATTACCGCGTGCCTATGGTTCCTTTTCCTGCCATGCCTGATCCTCATTCCTTAATGATATATTCATAATGTTTCATAATTAATAAAAAGTGATCGATCACACCAAACGCAGCAATAATTAATCCTCTGGTGATGCTAATCGTGCGGAGAAAATTAGAAGCGCAGTATCATCAGTCAACCTGAGCCCTTTGGGACTCAGATATCAGTACACAGAGCACCCTCATTTTAATGTCATTATAGTGATCCTACAACCCCCTCCTCTCTACATCAGCCCCCTCTTCTCCCTCCCTCACCACACTTCCTAGATGGAGAAGGACACTGAGCACTGGTGCAAGAATAATTCTTTGGCATTCTGGCTGGTAACTCCAATCACTGTTCATTTCTTTAATGTGAACAGACCACTACAGTTTTCCACTTCACTTTCAAAGTTCATGTACCGGTGCTCGTCAATAAAAAAAATTGGGCGGGGGTAATAAAAGTATCTTGGTGTGGTATCATGTCGACCGTTGCAGTACATTTTCACCAAAAACTATTTTGCTTTTGGGGAAACATTGTTTATGACTGTAGTATGCAGGTATATGCATAAGTAATAAACTTATGAATGAATAACTAAGACACTCCCCTTAGCGGCCCCTGGTCTCCTTGCAGGCAGGAAATAAATCCTTGGAATGCTCTCAGCAAGGTCAGAGGCAGTTAATGTGTTGTTAAAAACAAAAGTTCCCTGTGCGCCATTGGAGATTGAGAAATCTAGAGTTCCAAACTACGCAGAAAGGAAAACACAAGATACAGAAATCCCAGAAATGCCCACACACATGTACGCACACATGCACCACACACACAAACACATAAACTACGCTAAAACGGTTATCCATAGACTTCAGATATCATCTGTTACAATGAAAAGAGACAGGAATTGCACACATGCACAAACACACATGCACACACATGCACGCACGCACGCACACACACACACACACACAGACACATGCACACACACACACACACACACACACACACACACACTTTGTTGTTACCTGGGCAGCCACTTTGGGGTAATTAAACCAAAATAGACGAGCAAATGGACCATGAAGTATGGGTCAGCCAACAGGGGTTTGATGGTCACTACTATCCGGAGGGAGTGGGGCGAAGGGGGGGCATGGCCGGGGTCCTGAGTGGAATACAGAATGATGAATGTCATTCCACTACCAGGGCTAAAGGGCAGGCAGTATAACATTTACCACACCAGTCACCTGCCCTGCAGCCTGTGACAGACTGCTAGGGGAACCTGGCCTCCACTCCCATCCTCCACAACAACAGAGGGCATGCAGACAGACAGGCAGGCAGTATTTAAATTCTTGGATGCTGAGGTGGAAGTGGACAATTGTATGTTCTGGCTGTTGCCCTTCGCGGTTGCAGCAATGACAGGCCGCTGAGTTTATCTTAGCATGTATCTATTCACAGAAAAAGTACAATGATAATGATATTGTAGCTTATAAATACTTAAAACACAGTCTACCAGCTATGTGCATATCCTGCTTCCCCATGGGATGGTCATCTCCTGGACGACCCAAGACTTTGATCAAGACCCCTCCAGCTTCCATCTAGATACAAACCATCCCAGAGATTGTGCTGCTGCTGGGGTCTGACCATACATATTAATGGGTTGCATGGTCGATTGATTAAGGGTAAAAATGAAAGTCAGTAAGAAAAATGGGGGTTTATGATATTGCCTGAATAAAGGATGCGTGAGGCAGGAGTCAGAAACCAGGTTGTGGACGGTCTCTCCCAACAGTGCTGAATTAGCACTGCTACACTGTAATAGCTCATTAGACAGTTCTCCATGCACACAGACAGATCAAGGCCCGGTCAAACCATAACAGTCACATGTTCGCTCTAGGAAACGCAACACACACACATGCACACACACACACACACACACACACACACACACACACACACACACACACACACACACACACACAGTGGTCAGTCACGTGCACACCGGCTCAGGGGGCAGCACCACAGGGGAATCGGACTTGCCTCCAAATGTCATTAGTAACAGAATGGCTCCCGTTCCCAGTGACTACGATGACTTTGAGGGATCCTGTGCCCTTTCACAGTTTTAGTGCTGAGAAGAGCATGCATGGGCGTTTTCAGCTTATTGTCGTGGTGATCCATCCAGCAGGGTGGGAGCATGGGAGGGATTAGGACGGTGACAGAGAGCTCTTTCACTTCATCACTTTTTCTTCAGGAAACCATTTAAACCATGACATCTCAGCCGCCCAGCCGCCCAACACTTGAACAGCCCTGATTGTAACTTTTTCATGCCTACCATGCCTAGTACAGTTTATTTTTATGAAGTTTACAATATCATATGAGCCCTAGTGTTGGGCTCATATGATGAGTGTTAGGATTTATTTTCAGAAAGCAATTTCCACTACAATCAAAATAATACTTGCCATGCTTCTAGTTCACTTCAGTCCACTCAATACACATGAAATCACTTTATATTTCATATAAAGCTCCTCTGGCATATAAATAAATACAGACGGATATTTGTGATCCTCAATTGCGGATATGGTTATACATGTAATAATGCTCTGAGTCAAACAGACTCTCCGCCTGAATATACACACTGGAGAAAACCAAGCCATCTGAATATAAATTGAAATCAAGTAGGACTTCAATCATCCCAACCATGGCCTTATGGCAAATAACATTATTTTGGGTGAAGTAATGAACGAGTGTTTTGGGTAAAGTAAATGAACGAGTGTTTTGGAAGTAAATGGCATCCGGTCAGTGCTGTGCTGGCGCTAAAGGTTAATGAGGTGTGTGTGTGTGTGTTACCTTTCAAGAGAAGGGAAATCATGGAAGACAAAGTCACGTGTGCCAGAGGGGTTACCATAGTGACACCCTTCAGATCTCATTATCAACCTTATTGATTAGACATGGTCACCTGCCTCCTTCTTTCTCACCCTGCTCACACACACACACACACACACACACACACACACACACACACACACACACAAATGCGCACATACACACACACATACATACCTGCACACACACACGCACACACACATACACACACAAACACTGCACATATTGACTGACAGACAGACATAGACAGAGAGAGACAGGGCGAGAGGTAGATGGAGAGAGTATTTTTCTGTTAAACAAGAATAAATCCCAGCAGGCTGTTAGGGGCTGCCACTCTCGTGATATCACCCTCCTACACGCTCACATCTCAACAAAAACACCTGGGAAAAAGACACATGCACTCTTAAGAATAATGCTCCTACACACACCCACACAGCTCCTCTACATGGAGGGTTTCTACTGGGCCTTGAGCAACACACACACACACACACACACACACACACATATAGTATATAAACTTTCGTTCTATGAGAAAATGGTTTAATTAGATGCAGTGCAGCGAAAATAGTTGAACATCTTAGAGTATAGTGCACCCCCTCCAACACACACACACACACACACTCTGCACATCATGACATGAATCAGGAATATTCGACTTTGCTCTAACGTGTGTCTAATGTGTCTTTTACATAGTAGGTGACTTTCTTCTACAACATGAATGAATTCATATTTTTCAAAGACACTAACAATTACCATGGCAAATGCCCAACACACATTTGCTTTGGTTTTCTAGCTGATAAACTTATTCATAAGCTTATCTGCCAATCATTGTAGTTAGACTGGATTCTGGGGATCATGGTCAAATGCTTTGTATGGGATTTAAGAAATATTTTTATATATATAATACTTTATCCAAAGATACACACAGTAGATTTAGGTACATCTCATTACAGAGCAGGTAGGGGTTAGGGCATCTTGCACAAGGATGTCTAAAGATAGGACAGGACATTGGGGCACCCAGAACTTCCTGGCTTGACTCGAACACCCTAGCCAATACACGGCTCTGGCCAGAGATCCAGTGCACCAGCACCTACCCCAATGTGTGTCCCCAGACTTGCCCACCATTGAGCTAAAGAAAACGTAATTTCTCTGGAGGTAACGCACATCATAAGTGGTGATTCACTTCTAAAAAACTCCTACTCGTAGGTGGAGGTCAGTTATTAACCCTCTCAGAGCAGAACACCTCTAAACGGTACCTCTAAAGAGCCTCTCATGACCTTCCAACCAAAAGATACTGCAGATAATTAGCTTGGCATTTCCACCCACCAAATTGTGTAATTTCATGGATGAGGATAGCCAGGATAGATGTGTGTAGTGGATCTAATTGCGGCCACTCCACATACGGGAGCCTTCCCCTGGCTGTACCAGGGCTGTCCTCGCCCACCTGTCGCCAGGCACTCAGGCCCTGACCCGCGATATGGGAAGGCAGCAGGTGGCCCGAAGTGCACAGATGCTGCCGGCCCCCTCGGATAGAAGATGTGTGTAGGGACTGGGGAGGCATGGTGGACACCATGGAGACCTGGTACTGGTGTGAAAAGGGGAGAAATGAGAGAGTGAATAAGAAGATGATGGAGATGGAGAACTGGGTTTGTTGGTGAAAAACGTTTTTTTTATGAGATAATTCATTCATTGCTTAAAGAAAACGGAGATAAAGTGTTTGAATATGAAAACCAAACCGACCTGGATGCAGCTCATGTGATCATGGGGGTGTATGTTGAGAGCCCAGGAAGTGATGTTGTAACCACATCAGGTTACCATGTATCATGTTTTACATACATTCTTATTAAAATCAAACAAGAAGGAATGTCAGAATTACAAATGCAATCAATAAATATTATGGTGGCAAAGTAGCGGTTAAGAAGTAGGTGTTTATTACAATTATAAGGCTAAATATTTTGTATTGTTGCAGCCTATTTATGAAGAATGCTTTTGGAAAAGAAGATTAGTAGACCTATGCTCGCATGAGTTATTGCGGAAATATGAAAATGTGTATCTGTTCCGCCCATTTAATAATTTAAAGACACTTTTCACATATACCATAATAGTGTATGCTGGGCATTTTGTTGTGGTCCTCTGTGAACCTTTTTCTGATTGGCTGGGATTTTAAAGAGAGCCAGCGGTGGGTGGGTGCTTTACAAAGTCCATCTAGGCTCGCGCTGTGGTGCCTTCCAGAGCCGTTTCTCCGCATTGAAGGGGAGCAGGGCAGACGCACGCTTTAACCACAGAGATGTCAGCCGCGCATCACACAACACAGAAACTTTGAAAACTCTACCACTGATCCGGAAAGGACGTCGCGTGGATTTAGGTTTGTGACATATTTATATTCACGCACGTTTACGATGAAACGTCAAGTAAAAGTAATATGGAATGTCTTTATGAAGCGATCTCTATACCTTGCTCTCTCTCTCTCTCTCTTTACCATAGCTTACTACGACAAATCTAGGCTACAGCGTAAAATAAACGCAGTAGGCTATAATAGGCATTCTATCGAGTAGACTGTACGTGTTTAACTTTCTAAGTTATATGACCTGAAAAGCTGTGTTCTTTGGCACATGGTGGTAAGTACAATTAGCTAATGGCGGGAATCTTTTTGCCAAAAAGCACCAATAAAGGCTAGTGTACGGTCTGGACGAGAACCGAGATAAACAAAGAACAAGTGGTGTAGTGAAAGAAAGAAAAACTAAAAGTAATGAGAATGAATTAATTCATCTTGATAATTAATGAGAAAATACTTTTAATTGACAATTCTCATATTCGGATGATACAGATATTCACTAGAATTACCATTTGTTACAGATAGTGTTGTGATAGTGTGTGTTTTCCCTTCACTATTATCTGCCTATGATTTTAACGTCACATCATTAAAATGATTGGGAGATTTGAGATAATAGTTGAAAGTGATGGTGCCTCATAAATATAGGTGTGCAACAGGACTTGCAGAAGAGGTGCTGACACTATTTACAAAACCTTCCCATTTGAAAACTTGATTTATTTGAAATAAGACAAACACAAGGTTAACACATAATGGGAACCAATGTACCATGAAATTATTTTGACCATTCCGGACGTGATAAAACATTTCTGCATTGCCTGGGGATGTCTCGCCATCAATATTGAGCCCTCTCTCACCTAAGACTACAGAACAAAGCTGAATCCATTTTAAAACTGCCAGTCAAGGAGAAAATCTAATTTCATCCTCATTATGTGGTTGTATGCCCCACTCAGGCTATCAAGACAGTTTATAATATATGTATGTGTGTGTAGAGAGAGAGAGAGAGAGAGAGAGATATCTAGATATATATAAATAAGGAGCTTACTTATAAAGGCTTATGCTGTGTACATAATGCTGTGTGGATGTATATATCTGTAGTCAGCTGTACTGCAATTCATATCAACACGTATCTAAATACGTAATTGTACTGTATTGAGGCACAGTTCTCATGGACATCGCCATGGGTTGGCTCAAGCCATTGTTCATCTTCGCTCCAAAGAGTTTCTAAATCTCTACTCACCAACGCTACGTTCGCCACTTCCTGCCAGCCATTCTGTCTTGCATTACAACCCCGGCTGCTGAATAATTAAGCAGCCCGTTGTTTACACTAATGAGTAATCTGAGTTTTGTTCTCTGAAATCTGATGAAGGGGTTGCCAGCTCTGAAGTCCATATCCTGTGCTGGTGCAGGACTGTTACTTTATTTTTAGGTTAGCATTATGGGATGACCAAGTGAAGTTCCTGTAGCAGGGGCACCAGGGATAACTTTACCTGTGCTTGGTGAATATATGGCACACTGCAGGTCATGGTAGTCATTAGCAGGAAAAGGGGTGTCAATGGCATCGCATACGTGTAATGAGAGGAGCGGAGTAGGAGGAGGAGGAAAGAGAGGAAAGAGGAAACCAAAGTGGCTTTATAATCAAAGCTCTCAACCCAGCCAGGACGTGCAATACACTATTACACAGAACCCTAGCAATCCAGGTCCGGCCCCTGCTGTCTTATAGCGTGGTCCCCTGTGACCTGCTTTTTCCAAAATACCCGGTTCTATATGTTACCGTGAGTGACCCAGCGCAGGAGCTGCAGCAGTACGCAGTATCCAGGTGAATTCCCTGGTAACACTGTGTATGTGCACCTGCTAGGAAGATAGCACTATCAGTAGTGCTGCACTGGAGTTTCCTCTCACTCCATGATTGGCTGGGATTAAATTTTGCAGTTCTGGAATGACTTTTTCTTATCCCCTCCCGATAGATATTGCTAGTTATAGATAAATATAGACATATCTATTGAACAACAAAAATCCATCTGTGCATTTTTCTCTCTCATTTGAGTAGCCCATATGGCTGATATGAGTTGATGGCAACATCCACTCTGGGCGTACACACTCGCCCTCTTAACACTTAAAGTGAGACTCAGCCATCCAGCCCTTTCCTCCTCTACCACCACCACCACCACCACGCTCCATTGAATGCAATGCCTGTGCCAGCAGGCGCCACTGACTCCATCAGCACAGTGAGAGGAAAATGACTGGTGTCTTGCTACATCATTTGAGATTCGACGGTGACAATCACAGAGATGAGACGGGAAGACAGTGTGTGTGTGTGTGTGTGTGGGATTGATTTTCCATGTCCACATATATTCACGGTGTCATGATCATGGGTGGTGCTTTGGTCATCAACACTGTACTGGGGTCTTTGATCACCTCAGCTGGTGGAGCTCCATTAGATAGAGATAGCCCCCCCCCCCCCCCCCCCCCCCCCCGTGCTGCCTTTCCAGACCAGGGCTATCAGTCTGGATTAGGGCTAGATAGAGGGAGGGGGGAGAGAGAAGGAGGAAGAGAGGAAGATGGAGGGAAAGAGAGGGAGGGAGAGAGAATCAGAGAGTGAGATGGAAGGAGAAAGAGAGAGAGAGAGAGAGAAAGAGTGCGAGAGCAAGGAGCTACCGCCAATGGAATCTGCTGACTACTTGGTTCAGCTAAGTCATTTCAGTTAAGCTCTCCTCTCCTCCTCCCTCCTCTCTGTGGATCGGGCCTGGCCCCCCGATGTCCTAGATGGCCCTGTTTCATTCCCCCTTGCTTCCAAGAATTTTCTTTCCCCAATAAGCCCAGTAATAAAGCCCCCCCCCCCTCCCCCACACACACACACACACACAATCCCCCATGTCGGATTGGACCACGGTGACCTCAGGTCCATGTCCCAGTAGCACCGTCTCCCCTCTCTATTCTGGGTTTCATCCGTTCCCAGGACCCTGACTTTGTGGCTTCTTGTCAGTACGGATCAGAGCAGTTAGCGGAATAGCGCAGGATGTCTTCATTTCGGTTTTAGACTCCGTTTGAGAATCAGCCATTTTTTCCTGCTAACCCATTGTGCAGTCCTTAAATTTCTCCTTTCATCCAAAGGTTGGGCTGAATTTACTGGGCTTTGCCCGCCTGATACTCTGTAATTTATGGGTGCGGACTATCCGCTGTGAATCTGTCAGCGTGTTATTTTTCTCTGCTTTACCTTGCATTTTTTCACATCCTGGCGCTAACCTTTTAAACCCTTTCTTCTCCTATGTTATCTCTCTCTCTCCCTTCTTCTTTATGACGTCTCCACACAAGGCTTCTTATTCCATTGCTGACTCTCAACCCTGCTTGTGTCCATTAAGGTCAGGTTTTTCAGTGGACAGCAGGACATGTATTTAACTATACACACTGTCATCTTCTTAGTAAAGTATCTGAAAGCTGGTACTGACTCAACACTGTCCCAGTCGCGCTGACAGCCTGACAGGCAGGTGCTGTCCACTCACTATAAGAGTGCTAACATCTCAGCTTTATTTTCCTTCCTCCACTCTGTCTTGGACTCTTTGATTTTTCTCCTCGTCTCACTGCATTTTTGTGTGTTACACCTCCACACACCACACACCTCGTTGCCAAATGGCAGATTTATTTTCTGATGGATGTCAGCTACCTCTGGGCTCCCCGCGTCGCTTCGCTGAGTGGATACGTACGGGAATTATTGAGATCCCCCACCACCCTATTGCGGTACCTCCTGGTTGATGTGTTTACCTTATTTAATTACCGTAACCCCACTCCTTCCCTTCCCTCAGTTACCTGGTCATAATTCCAACTTCATGTGGTTATTAGCCACATTTGGCCATAGCAACAGCTGGGCTCTGCCTAGGTGACCCATGTGGTGTATGTAAAGCTTGGCTGGCCATATTAGAAACACTCTTCAAGGCACTCATTTAATCACACTTGCTGTATTGTGCTCTGTACTTGCTCTCTCTCTCTCTCTCTCTCTCTCTCTCTCTCTCTCTCTCTCTCTCTCTCTCTCTCTCTCTCTCTCTCTCGCTCTTGCTCTCTACCTGCCGTCATACCCTGAAGTCTGCATGGCTGCATACCTTTCTACACAACATTACCCAACTTTGCCATGGATTCCTTCCTGTTTTTCCGCCTCCTTTGCCTCTCCATCCCTCCTTTCCTCATCCCCTGATCATTCACTCACTCACGGATCTCCTTTCGTTTTCATTACTCTGTGAATAATTCATGTTTGTGATTTGGGCTGTAGGTGGGTTTGCTTGATCGGACACTTATTCAGCCTGACTGCTGGGGCGAGGGGAGCTCAGCGGGAACGCAAACATTTGTGTGTTAGTGTGTGCGTACGGCCGTGTGTGTGTGTGTGTGAGGTTAGATTGGTGTGTGTGTGCGTGCGCATGTGGGTGCATCTATATGTATGTCTGTGTGTGTGTGTGTGTGTGTGTGTGTGTGTGGAGAACGCAGGGTGAATTTTCAATTGGGATACCAGGACGATGAAGTAGGGGTGGCGGGTGACTATGGGAGGGTAGTCCGGACTGCGGATCTAGGACCTGACGGACAGATGTGACAGACCTGATTATGTTGAGGAGCTACATAGGAGAGAAAACAGGCGGTGGCAGGTGACAGTGGCCAGGACGTTCCTCAGCTCCCTGCCAGCCGGCCAGGCCTCGCAGGTGGCGTGTGCAGGGGACCTGGGTGAAGGGTCGTGAGTGGTTTAGACGCATCCAACCTGGCCAATATGCGCTCTGTTAGTGCCTTCGTGTCACATTGAACGTGGGAGTGAAAGGGAAAGAGACATGTGATTCAAACTGGAATGGATTGACACTTACACTTACTTACAGAATTATTGGAAATATTTCTGCCTTAAAGGCCCCATTGCAATTACCAAATACATCTAGTATACCCCCTCCCCCCATCCTCAACTACCACACACAAACTCACTGTACTGTCACTCCACTACTACTCCAATACGTGTGTATGTTACATGTATTTTCTATGTATTCTGTAAATACAAATACAAATTGGTACATGCTGTCAGGAAATGGCAGAATGGGAGCAAAATTTTTTTATGTTTCCGTCCTCTCACTCTGATACCTATAAAGTCTGTGTTCTCTTCTCGAACTTCCCATATTGGACAGTACCTGAGTCCACTCCACTGCCCATGTCAGCAGTGGAAACTTGCTCAAATCAGCAGGATCTGCTCTCTCTGTTACTTAAAAAAAAAAAACATAGCCTCATTATCTTGAAGTCAAACACATAAAGCCCTTCTAGGAATACAAATACAGAAGAAGACTGATCCTGGAGCCAAAGCACGGATGACCTTGACAAAATATATATGCTCAGAAAGTATACTTGCGTCTGTCGAGAGGAATCGGAGCACTGTGACAGATTGCAGACACATCTGAAGAGGAGCTGTTTTGCTCCCCACTGTGAGTCTCTGAACGGATCCTGAACCATCCTCCCCTCCTCTCCATATTCCTCTCTCATTTTTCTTCCTATCCATCTGTCTTTTTTTCTTTATGTCGCCTCTCCACGTTCATTTCTTCTCGCTGACTCAGATGTAAACTACTAGGTTTGGGGTTTTTCCCATAATTCTGGAATGCGCAATAAGCACAAGCCCTTGATTGTTTGTTTGTTTGTTTGTGCAATGCCAACTTTTCTTTATTTCTAATGCATACAGTTCATGTAATAGTGAAAACTTATAGTTTGACTTTAATGAATGATTTATGGTTTGTTGCTTGTCTTATTGACATGATATTTCTGCTCAATTTGCATGAGTTGCACACCATTATTCATCGTACCAGTTCACTGTCAAGGTTTTCTTACTACTTCTTCTGAGAAGTTGTTTCTGTGCTTGTTGTTGTTATTTTGAGTTGACTTGGTGAGAAGTAAAGTTTCATAGGGATGTACAATTGTTGCGTCACTGTGTCTTACATTTTCTTGGTACGATCAGCCTTTGTTTTGTGATAGACAGTAGAAACAGAACCTCCCTTGCCAGTGAAGACACTATGGGATTCTTTCCCATTATCTCCAGCTTGCTGTCCTGTTTAACACACACACACAAACACACACACACACACACACAAACACACACACACACACACACACACACACACACACGCACGCACGCACGCACGCACACACACACATGCATGACAAAGTTTAACTGGTGGCTGTTTTGGAACTTAACTAATTAAGACTGTGGGAACCAAACAGCTTTGAGCTATATGCTTCTATCCTTAGAGTAAAAATAAATGATTCGGAGGTCACTTTGTATTTTGAAGTTTCTAATAAAAACAATGAAAAGGTGAATCAGAATTGGATTTATGTGCACACACACATACAGACACCCTTTTCGACTTGTTTCGCTCAGAGTGGATGTTTTTTTATGATAGCATATTTAATGTGAACAACATGTTAAACCACAGGCAGTAGGCGAGAGAAGGCTGGCATTTGGGGAGCCGGGGGGTGAGCGCTTGTTTTTTGTACACAACTCAAGGTGACCCGGTCCCAGGCGTCGTCATTAGCCACAGAGACGCTCAGCGGGACGGATCCCCTGGGGTGATGAATGAAACCAGACAAACAGCCACCAGTCACTACCAGCAGAAAATCAAAATGGCTAGCTATCAATAACGGCTCGATGATGGATGGCATCGATAAACCCCCTGCTTTTTACATATAGATGGGAATTTTGTGTGTGTAGGACGTGTTTGCGTGTGTGTGATTATTTATTATATGTGTAATACGTAAGGCTCTGAGCCAATATATACAGTCCAAAAACGACATCATTGTGAAAGTAGTGCTGTGCGTGTGTGTGTGTGTGTGTATGTGTGTGTGTGTGTGTGTGGGGGGGGGGGGTAACCATTTTAGCTTGTGGATTTCGTAGATAGATGACTTTTCCCTGCTCTTTTTTCCAATTCCACTTTATCTTTATAAACAGCCAATTGCAAGAGTTAATTCAATTCCCAAGCGTTCCTGTAGCTGAGACTGAGGGACATTTACCATCGAAATAGAGAGAGAGAGAGAGAGAGAGAGGGGGAGAGAGAGAGAGACCATCTATTTACTCTTACCTTTTGTTCTACTGCAGTTCTCCTTATACCAACAATCTCGTTTTTGAAGTTTAATTACTTCTACAGAATGGCTTTAGTCTGGCCATTAATAATGAATCATCACGGTGTGCTTCTGCATTCCTCCCTCGTGGTGAATACTGTTGGTTATCTTGTGGCAATGCTAGTGGTGAGACCATTGTCTTTGTCCTGATGAACGATTACGCTTACTTCAGAGTTTTTGTCCAAAGATGTTACGAATGTTTGAATATGTACATGTATGTATGTGTTTGTGTATGTGTGTGTGCATTGGTCTTGGGGGGGTTTTGTTGGCATTGCTGGAGTTAACAGGAAGTATGCCGGAAAGAGTAATGAAATGGGAGCGAGCTAATGTGAGCCAGTCTGATGGACGAAAGCGTGTGTGTGTGTGTGTGTGTCTGTGTGTTTGATGGAGGGTGATGGTTGGAGGGAGGCTTAATGAGGATAAAATAAATTTCCCTAGTGATGCCCTTATACACACACACACACACACACACACACACACACACGCACACACGCACACACGCACACACGCACGCACGCATGCACCCACACACACACACACCGACATACACACATTCATACGCATTCCAACTTTAAGATATCCAGAGAGATTTAGGTGAAACCAATTGCTTATTTCAGGTTAAATAAATCCTTGATTCCACTATATTCTTGCGTTGTTTAAGTTGTAATCTTTTTCATTGCACATTGATTTTCCTTTCCTTCTTCTTAAGGTCTGAAGTTACTGCAAGCTGGGCTTTTTTACATTTCATAATTTGTACATTTAATTTTTTTTACCTTTTACCTTCTGTTTCACTTAGCTATTCTCTTGTCATCAACATTTCATCTCTCATTCTCTCTCTGTCTTTCTCCTACTCTGTTCTTATGTCTCTCTCTCTCGCTTGCTCTCTTTTTCTCTGAGAGATACGGTCACGACATAATTATGGGATGAGATGAGATCGTTATGTTTGCATCTATGAGCCCTTCCTCCTACGCTGATAATGTATCAGGGCAGCCAGAGACACTCTGCCTGGAATATACGTTGATTCATTTCATTAGTTTGTACCTGGAAACTGTAGGGAGGGTCTTTCTCGTCCTTCAAATGTGAAGGGGAACTGGCTTTTGATGTACCTACCTTTCATCCTTTTAGGTGCCTCACTTCATGACTTTCGTGTTTGTCTGTGCAGCCATATGTGAGTCTTAGCGGTCGTCTGTATGTGTGTATATGTGTTTAATTATTTGTATGCATGTGTACAGGCGTGTGTGTGCATGTGTGCAAGTGTGTGTGCATGTGCGCACTTGTGTATGTCTGTGTGTGAATTATGTCAGTGTAGTAATTCTCCCGTAGAGCCACCATCTGTTCTGAAAGCAGGGGTGTCGTCGGCACTGACCCAGCCTGATAACAGGGCACTGGGCTGCAGCACGCACTCTCTCTCTCTTTCTCTCTCTCTCTCTGTGTGTCTCTCTCTCCCTCCCTTCCAGAGGACCACAGTATCAACTCCACCAGGACCCTTAACAGCCCCTATGTAGTAGGACACCAGCTTGCCACAATGAGTCTAATACAACTGTTAGCTGTCATTTTTCCTTCAAAATAATAAAATGTAATAATCTTTTGTACAAACGCTATTGTAATGTTTTATAAATGTTAAAAAATATATATATATCCGCACAAAGGAAGTGATAAAACAAAAGTATATAAAAGGAAAAATAGCTTTGTGCAAGAGAGGTAAGGAACCGGCTTATAGTAAAAACCTCCCCTCTAGGATTTTCTATTTATCAGAATACTATGGACATTTGTTTCTTAACTAAATCAAATTAAAAAGGAATATAAAAAAAAGAATGCATGGGAGGCAGCAACCCTTTCAGCTGTAAATGTCTGCAACATGCTGCCTTGCTCATCTGTGATACTGCCCTTGACGGCTGGTCAGATTTTGGTAGAAATTTGGAAAGTCATTCCAGTGTTTTGGGGGGTAGTCTCCAACCATGGAGATCAGGGCACTTACACAGAAACATATACACACACACACACACACACACACACACACACACACACACACAGCCAGGCATCAACTCATGCACAAACCTTCACTTCGTCATGGCGAGGGCCAGTGCCAAGCGGTCACGCACCACGCCACAGCCTACACTGCAGGGGGCACTGAGCACTGCGCTCTGCAGGGACTGCTGGGTGACCATGATGAAGTGGCACCGTGGCAAATGGAGCACCTCTGACTCCCAACAGGGGGGGTAGAGAGAGGAATAAATACAGTGTGAGAGAGAGAAACAGACCTGCAGCAAGAGAGGGAGAGAGAAAGAGAGACATAGACAGTCCAAAGGAAGCTGAATGAGAGAGAGAGAAACCGTCATTGTGAGGAAGAAATTGAGAAATACAGTGAGAAAGAGATAGGGATAAACAGACAGTGAGAGTGAGAGATAGAGGGAGAGGGACACTATGAGTGATAGAAATAGATACATACATATACACCAAGAGGGAGGGAGAGAGAGAGAGACAGACAGATAGTCGGAGGGAGAGAGAAAAATGGACATCTATAATGAGAGGGGGATAATTAGACAGCGAGAGCGAGAAAGAGAGACAGACAGTGTGAAGGAGAGAGAAATAGACAGTGAGAGAGGGAGAGAGATACATAGACAGCAAGAGCGGGAGGGAAGCAGAGAGAGTGAGGAATAAAGGGATAAATAGAGAGAGAGGGAAGGGGTGCACCACGGTCATGCAGAGGAGAGGGTCTGGTTTGGGCCAGCTAACCTCTGTTCTCTGTCCTCTCTTCTCCCTCTGTCCCTGTACCCAGTGAACCACTGTTCTATCCATCCATCCATCCTTTTACCCTCTATCGATCTCCATCATCCCTTTTCATTTTTCTCCGTCGTAGTTTAAATATGAGTCATTACTGTCCTTGCAGTGTGTACATCAGAGACAGTAACTTGTTTGTTACTTTTCGTAATCATTAAGAAAAACTGCTAAAAAGTCTTTCATCAATGTCTCCTCAAAATCTCTCCATCTTATCTTATACGCTCTCTCGCTTTAGCACTTGTTTCTCCTCAAATTACTTTTTTTACCCTTCTTGTCACCATCCTTATGTGCCGCTCCCTCTCTCTAGCACATCTCTCATTTTATTTTATCATGTATTTAAAGAAAAAAAGGAAATAGCTATTTATTCATCTCACCTGTTTGCCATCTTGGTCTCTCTCTCTAACCCTCTCCCTTTATCTCCCACTGTCCCTCCATCTGTCTTACCCTCACTCTCTCTCTTATAGCTCTAGCTCCCACTTTCTCTCCCCTGTCTTCCCCTCTCTCTCTTTCTTGCTCTCTTTATCTCCCACTCTCTTCTTCCCTCTCTCCCCTTTGTCCCCCCCCCTCCCCCCTCTCTCTCGCTCCGCTAGTGTGCTCTTCATATATCTATTTGAGCAAGTAACCCTAGCTAATGCTGTGCTCGCTCACTCATAAGCGAGAGCCAGTCCAGAGGAATTGCCTATCTGGTTCCCTCTCCGATTTGAAACCCGGTCCGCTACAGGAAATGTGATTTTTAGATTATTTATGAGTCGTCGTTCCTCTCCACCAACACTTTTTCTTTCCAAGCAGCCATCCTTCCTCCCATCCATCCATTTTTCCATCCACCCATTCATCCATCCGTTAATTTGTCCATCGACCGATTCATCCATCCATCCATCCATCTGTCCATCCATTAAGCAAGCAAACGGAAGAAAGGGTCAAGCTGTTAACAAATGACCCCCAGAGTAACAGTGCTCTGACAAATGAGAATGACAGAGAGCAGTATCAATGCGTGTAATCGTGTATTCATTACCGCTAATGTGCTGGCAGTGCCACAGTAGTCGGCTTACTAATTGACTGTCATTTCAGAGGACGTCTGTGGCCTTGTTCCATCCACAGATGGCGGTCTGTAACACCTTAAGCCTAGTGTTGTAATGAGATACATGATTTGAACTCTGTATTGTGTAGGTGGGGGAATGGAACAATTATATCAGCGTTGTCTATTTAGTTTGTCTCATTATATTTGTATTCAATTATCATTGGTAACTGGACATTGCTGAAACCCATTCCTATTGACCATACTTCGGTCAATGATTGTGACTTTTTGACTGACCAGAAACCTGTGTTTTTTTTCCAGGCTGCCGATATTAAAGACCTGAAGAGTTACAAGGACGTGAGTTCCTGAGTTCCTCACCTCGAGCTGGCCCCACCAGTTCAACTGCAGTCCCATTACTCCTGGACTCTGTGTTGTTACAACTTGATATTTCTCTTTTTTTGAAAAAGGGATTATACTAAACAAGACCCAAAGCCCGAAAGTATGGTTTTAACCTTTGATACCACTTCTAGGTTCATAAACCGCCACCAACTGCAAGGTGTTTCGAATTTGTTTAATCTTTGGCATTTGCCGACATCTCATTAATCTGCTGTTAGATACAAAAGAACACACAAAGTAGCTTGTGCATACCAAAGTACACACACACACGTCACTGTGAGCAAAAAAAAGCATCACACACCTAAACACATAGAGCCACACAGGTGTCTGAATATGCTACACTCCAGTAGAGAGGGAAGTTCTCTGCTTAACTCCACCTATGTGTGTGATGGGATGTGTAAAGTGCTAGCTGGTGGCCGAGTGTCTGTTCTGACTAATGTTGACAGTGAAACATGTTGTGTTCAATTTAATTGGCTGTCATAATCACACATCGCCACCAACCATTGAACCCTCCTCTCACAACCTCCAGTGTGCGAATCATAGGAAGTAGTTCTGAGTGCATGTGTATGCGTGTGTGTATGTGCTTGTCTGCCACATTGTCAGAGCAGATTAGGGCCAGCTGTGTCCTGGTCATCACCGCGTCACCCCGGCTGACCCAGATTTGATGGAATAAAAGCGGACCTGCCTGGGGGAGGTGTATCAGCACACCTAGCCTGGACCAGAGAGAGATAGAGAACAGAAAACCGGAAGAGGAAGTGGGAGAGACAGCTCATCGTCGCGCCCTCTCTGCACTCCAGGACTGTCCCCGACTAATTCAGTGACTTACTTACACCAACACACTCACTCCCTGAGGGGTATCTTATCATTCCAGCATCACTGGTAGTATTCATACACTTTTCACACAAGGACTCCAGAGGCTGGCTGTGTTACCCCGTCACCCCGCCCTCCAACTTCACTGACTTCCTCCAACTGTTCACAACTCCACCCCACCCCAACCCCGCCCATCAGCCCTCACCGGACCCCATCAGCAACGCGCCGTCCCTCTCCGCCGCCACGCCAACCCTCCAGTCTGTGTGCAAGCCGTGCCTCCGGGCCCCGTGGAGGATGAACGATGCCCCCACCCTGGACTATGGGCTGCTGCTATCCCCCACCGGCTCCTCCCTGCTCCCCGGCGGAGGCAGCGGCGGAGGCCCCGGCGGTAGCATCGGTGGCAGGGGTGGCGGCAGCAGCGGAGGCACTCCCCTAGTCCCCCTGGGTGTGCCGGACGCAGAGCAGAGCACCGCCCTGGCCTTCGTGGGCCTCCTCATGCTGTTCCTGGTGTTCCTGCTGGTCCGGTGCTTCCGGATCCTTCTGGACCCATACAGCCGCATGCCGTCCTCCTCCTGGACTGACCACAAGGAGGGCCTGGAGAGGGGGCAGTTTGATTATGCGCTGGTGTAGCAGCGGGGCACATATGGGGTTGGGTAGGGTGGGGGAGTGGGTGTGTGTTGGTGGCAATACTACGCAATCTAGCATGTGGATATAGGGCATGTGTTGCCAGAGAGCTGCACAATGGGATGTGTGAGTTAACACTGGAAGTACAATGGTTGCATATGTTGGACATGTTAGTGTGTGAAGAAGGTATTTGTCAAAGGGGGATTGAGTTTGTCTGAATGTCGTTGTGGTGCAGTTTGTAAATAACAGTAGGAAAATCTATTCCAAAAGGCGGATCACACTGGCGCTTACGCACCCAACCTAGAAAACAGGAGGACAGCATTACAACTTCACAATTGCCTTAACCCAAGTCCTATCCTAGTCCAAGCCTAGTCTAAGCCTGGTCCAAGTTTAGTCCAAGCCTAGTCTTAGTCTAGTCCAAACCTAGTCCATGCCCAGTCCTAGTCTAGTCTAAGCATAGGCCTAGTCTAGTCCAAGCCTAGTCCTAGTCAAGTCTAAAACCTAATCCTAGTCTAATCCAACCTAATACTAGTCTAGTCCAAGCCTAGTCCTAGTGTAGTCCAAGCCTAATACTAGTCTAGTCCAAACCTAGTCCAAGCCTGGTCCAAATCTAGTCCAAGCCTAAACCTAGTCTAGTCCAAGCCCAGTCTAGTCCAAGCCTAGTCCTGGTCTAGTCCAAGCCTAATACTATTCTAGTCCAAACCTAGTCCTGGTCTAGTCCAGTCATAGTCCTAGTCTAATCCAAGCCTAGTCCTACTCTAGTCCAAGCCTAATATTAGTGTAGTCCAAACCTAGTCCAAGCCTGGTCCAAATCTAGTCCAAGCCTAAACCTAGTCTAGTCCAAGCCCAGTCTAGTCCAAGCCTAGTCCTGGTCTAGTCCAAGCCTAATACTATTCTAGTCCAAGCCTAGTCCTGGTCTAGTCCAGTCATAGTCCTAGTCTAATCCAAGCCTAGTCCTACTCTAGTCCAAACCTAGTCCTAGTCATAACTGTAGTGGTCCCCATGCAACATACATTGCTCCATCACTTTCAGGGGGAAGGTTTAATAAACCCGTGAGCATATCAGGATGCTTACAATGCGCTTTCTCAGTAAACACGATCTATAGTCACGCTACACAAGAGTCTAATGTTGACTAAACACAGCCGAACACAAAAAGGACGTCCTTTATATCATGGTTTTTACACACAAGCAGAGACCCCTTTAATGAGCCGAGGTCTGTAATAAAGCGTCTAAAGCCTAGAAATGTTGGAGTGTTAAATAAGGACCTAACATCTTTATTTTGTATTGATCTCTAACATAAAAAAACACCCTCCATGAACAGCACTCCTGTTTCCAACCTTCATGATAAGACCCAGGGAAATGATTTTGACTCCATGCATATTGTGTGTGTATGTTTTGTGTATAGGCCTATTCATGTGTCTGCATAACTAAGAAAGCCATATCTCTGATGTATAATCTCTTCTTAGCCTTTACGTTAATACGGTTGCCCTCTTTGCTCTAGCCGAAGATGCTTTGTACAATTTATCAAACTGCAACAACTTTTAGTGATATATATAATAAGAAACGCTGTATTTTTCTATTCTCGACTCGAGTTTGTGGGTCCCCTTTTTGCAGTACTTTCCCAATGTTTATGCTCTGATGAACAAGATGCTGAGTCATGTCTTTAGACTTTAGTAAAAAATAAAATAAGTAGTCATCCAATACTGGGTCACGGTCCATAGTGGGCTGCAAAGCGGGGGGGGGGGGGGATGGGGGGCAGCTTTGCTTTTTTTTTGTGTTTTGTAAGTAGATATTTTTCTGACTAAATGCTTTGTTTTGCATTAAACACTTGGGTTAAATCTGTGCAAATAAAAAATTATTTGCTTCTACAATCACTGTTCGTAATGACACTGTTTGGCTGAGCTGTGTGCGGGGAGCTAATGCTAATGGGTTCATGGAGGGAAATCGATGACATTCCGCGCGCAACATTAATTACCTCCATTAATCACGTACATCTCCCGCGCACGCACACCCACGCGACTAAGCAACAAAGATATATAAATACAAATAAGGAGCTAAATAAACAATCCTCTAAAAATAGAACCCACAATACTTTTATTGCCATTTATGTCGCAGGACAAAAGGTAACAATATTATTTGAATTACACTAATTGTACAGATTGCAAGTGTGTCTTAAAACTTTGGTTTAGCATTTGCATAGATAATTGTTGGAGGAATTACAAAGTGTTCCAGCAGAGGTGATGAGCCTCAGTGACTGCATGATTGTCCTTTTCAACTTGTCTGCCTAACTGTGACATCTACAGCTCGGTACTTTCACCATAATGATAACATTTTACCATCCAGGTCTGCTTTCGTTTTTTTTTCTTCTCAAAAAGAAAAAGATAATTGTCAGATAGGTCAAAGTGGATATTGACAGCATTTTTTGTTGTTGTTTCAAGTTTACACTGAATCTGAGATACAGTACACACACGCAACATTCTTTCTTTAAAATATAGTGGCAAATAAAATAATATAAAAATTACAAATTGGCAAAAAAAAGATACAAAGTATACAAAGTTCCCAGGTTAGAAAATGGTTATGTGTGTTATAAATATTGAAGAGGCTGTTGAACAGTGCAGCAAACGTAGGAGTTTTGAGATGGTAAAATGTTAATTTAGCACCAGACAGTTGAGCTACATCTGGCTATGACTAGTTTGCATAGATCTATTTGACATTGAAAGTCAACGCCCAAAAAACGGACACGAAAGCAATTTAAATGTTATTATCTATTCTAAGATTTAACATGCGTCAGGTTATAGTGTCTTTTACCCTTGTTATAAGCCAAGAGAAAGCTGTTAAACTTAATTTAATTAATGATTTGATTGGTTGGCAGTGTTCATCAGAATAGAAAACACTGCATTTGCAATTCGTTTTTTATGTTGTTTTTCTTCTTGTTGAGCAAAACAAAGTCAACATCACTTTTATGACTTCAATATAGGATTTTCCAATAATATTTGGTTTGCAGCCTTGACGCATTTTTTTAACATTAAAACATCTACATTTCACTTAAAAATATACAATTTAATTTTCAAGAAGCGAGTTTGATAATATTGGTTTTCAGCATTGAGACAATACAAAAGACAGACAAACACATCAATACAACCTTGTAAAAATGTCACCGCTTTTTGCGTTCAGGATACAAGACAGTTTCCTTTGTACAGCGTGAGATGTACATCATGTTTTGTGTGTGATGGTTCGATCTAGCACCATTTTTCTCTTGGAGAAAAAGAAATCGGGGAAAGTGACAGACGACCTGATGGAAATAAGTTTTGAATGAGGTTCGGTGTTTACCTGCGAGTCCTTCTGTGTATAAGTGTGTGTTGGTGTGTGTGTGTGCGTGTGACATCACTGCCTTAACACTGGTTAGGTAATGTGCGGTTGTCATATACCTTTTGGAGAGCTACTGTGCGCATCCAGTTGGGTCTCAACATGTGGAGATGAATGCACACAGGGACCGTTAGGCTCACTCTTTGCATGTCCAGCTCATAGTGGAATCAAGTAAACGTTTTTAAGACGTGTTATCGTTCAACTGCAAATGATTGACAAACCACAGCATCTAGAATGCTGAAAAGCTAATTCGGGAAGACCGAGTTATATAAAAAACAACAACAACGGATGAATCATAAAAAGGATTTTACTACCCCTCAGTCAAAACCTTTATTTGACATAAACTGAGCTTTTGACCTGAGAATGTTGGTCTTCCTGGACATTGTAGAGGCTGAGGGACTACAACGCCCTCTTTTGTTTGGAGGGAGTATCACAAGCTAGCTTCCGTGATAGACATGAAGCATTGACGCAACCAAACATGAAAGAGCACACACACACACACACACACACACACACACACACACACACACACACACACACACACACACACACACACACACACACACACACACACACACACACACACACACACACACACACACACACACACACACACACACACACTTATCTCTACTTAAATCAACCCTAGCCAAAATCAAAAATCATTAAAGGCCGGTATTTCCTCATCTGTCAATTAATCAGGAAAAAAAAATGTGTGTAAGTGTCGCAGTCCATCGTGTGAATTGTTTTGTGTGTGTAAAAGCGGTACAAATACATTAAATGACAAAACTACAATACGGAGTAGGGCAGAGAGAGACTTGACAGAGCTTCTTCCCCAGTGTTGTGATATTTACCTGGATGACAGAGGCCAGAATGCTGAGACCGCCTTGTTCTTAACAACAGGACATTGTTGGGAACAAGGCAGACACATTTGGCTCTCAGCTTCCTTCCTCAACTACTCATCCTTGTGTGTGTGTGTGTGTGTGTGTGTGTGTGTGTGTGTGTGTGTGTGTGTATGATTTCTCTCCATTTGACTCTAGAAGCGCTTCGTACATCTGTGAGCCCCCCTGTCTGGTCAGCTGTTTTGTGTAAAGTCTGACACAATGAGAAAAAAAAAGAAAGAAAAAGAAAGGGGTGTGGTCTAAATACTGACCCCCTCTCTGTCATCACTCCGCTGGCCGGGTTCTAAACACTGCACCAGTTTCGGGTCGGGGTGTCATGGGAGGGGGGGGGGGGGGGGGGGGGGGGTCAGGGGTCATGAGTCAACGGGGAGTGGACAGGGCGATAAGTGTCGTCATGGGAACAAACGTTAAAACATCAGTTAGAATAAACCGTAACAAAGTGGTGGTAGGAGTCGTGCTGCTCGCCTTTGTCTTTCATAGCGCTTCTTCCCCCCCTCCCCCCCACTCCAATGGGTGGATCCGGTCGGGGTGCCGGGTAGGGGTGGGGTATGGTGGGGGTAGTTATAGGATAAATGGGTTGGGTTAAAGGTCAAAGGACTAAGGCATGGGCGGTGGTGGTGGTGGTCGTGGTGGTGAGTTGGGGGTCGGGTTGGGGTGGGGGTCAGGGATGGTGGTGATGTGTGGTGGGGGGTATAAGGGTATTCAGTGGGGGGGAGGAGTGTTCAGGGATCAGTCCAAGGCACGCGATGAACTCAGTGCAGGTGGATGTGGAGCTTGATGCGCAGGGCGTTCCCTATCTCCCCCAGTAGGTAGTCGCTGTCATGCTGGTTCTCCAGCTGACGTAGCTTGCGGGGCCCGAACAGCGGCAGGCTGGCGATCTCCAGGCGGTACGAGCCGGCGGGCGGGGGCCGTCTGCCCAGCCGCAGCACGCTCTTGCCGTCGCGACGCTCCGTCAGGCGGAAGTGCTCGTCGGCGTTGCCGTGGGAGATGACATAGCGCACGTGGTGCTCCAGGGGCTGCAGGGCGGGCAGCAGCTCCATCAGGGGCTCCTTGTTCATCAGCGAGGCCAGGGTGAGGTTCATGGGGATGGAGGCCTGGGTGTCCACGCTGGCCATGCTCACCTCTGGCTCCTTTAGAGGGGGTGAGCAGGAGAGAAGAGGAGGTAAGACGGAGACAGAATACAAGGAACTACACCGGCATGTCTGAAAGAAGGAACACTGCCAGACCAAACAGAGTCACTGCTAAAGGGTTGGAAAAAAAGACACGAGTGCTTGGATTAATTTAATAAAATTACATTACATTTACCATTGAACTTTTTATCATGATCTAAGCTGCGTCATGATAATATTAATCATAGGCAGGATTGTATCCTGATTTGTAAGTGGCCCTAAACGTAGGAGTGTTCCAAGATAATGTAAATAATGTAAATGATTGCAGGGGGTTTCATTGAAAATGAATGAACCATGTATACTCGGAAACCATTAGATCAGAGTTATCACACGTAACGCGTAAGGTAAAGTTATGTTTTAAGGTTACTGGATTTTAGGATTAGGGTTTTGGTTAGGATTCAGGCTAAGGTTAAGGTTAGGGTTATGTTTTAAGGTAAGGTTAGGATTAGGGTTAAGAGAAAGGGTAAGGTAAGGTAAGGTTAGGTTTTAGGGTTAGGTAGGATGTATGGTTAGGATTGTGTTTATGTTTTTGAGTAAAGTTAAGGTTAGAGTTAGGTTTTAGGATGAGCTTAAGGTTAGGGTAAGGTTTTAGGGTATGGTTACGGTTAGGATTAGATTTTAGTGTAGGGTTGAGGGTAGGATTCAATTTGAGGATATGGGCAAGGTTAGAGTTCGGCTTTAGGGTGTGGGTAAAGTTTAAGTGTTGGATTATCCCACCTGTCCCAGCTTGTTGTCTTCGGCGTTGCGCCTGTGTCTTTCATTCTTTCCTCCTCCGTTGATCTTACACTCGTAGCAGCCCTCTGGAGACAGGCCCTCATCTTCCTCACCTTCCCCAGCAAACTGGCCCTGGAATCCTGGCCCGGTGATGCAATGACTGGACACACACACACACACACACACACACACACACACACACACACACACACACACACACACACACACACACACACACACATATGCAAATTATGAGTATGTTTAATAAATTGTCACTGTCAGCAAAGGAAATTGATTTAATCCTCATAAAGAACCTTAATATTCCTTTCTGACATTTACTGGGGTGCAGGACTGTTAACTGTAACTATATATCATGTACACTCGATACCAGTGGCGTGTCCAGACTCATTTACTAATTAAGTATTAAATGCCTCCAAATGTTTCCAAGGTACAGCCAGACTTAGTAGAGACGGCCAATCAAATTGGATGTATTTATTTTGGGGGAGTTGGGGCACCTGCCCGCACCCCTGCTCAACAAATTGTGCTATCTTACCCCTGTCCGGCCCTATAGTATCCTCCAGGACAGCCACACAGGTACCCTCCGTCGGTGTTGGAGCAGCCGTAGCTGCAGGGGTTGCCCCCCATGGAGCACTCGTTGACGTCCTGGCAGCCGCCCGCCCCCTGCTCGAAGTCGAAGCCGGACGGACACACGCACTTGAAGCTGCCCAGCGTGTTGTAGCAAGAGGCTGCTCCACACACGGACCCTCCCTGGCACTCGTTCTCATCTGAGGGGAGGAGGAGGAGGAGGAGGAAGAGGAGGAAGAGGAGGAGGAGAAAGAGGAGGAAGATGACAAGGAGGAGGAAGATGAGGTGAAGGAGGAGAAGGAGGAAGAGGACAACAAGGAGGAGGAGGACAACAAGGAGGAGGAGGAGGAGGAGGAGGAGGAGGAGGAGGAGGAGGAGGAGGAGGAGGAGGAGGAGGAAGGAGAGAAAATAAAGTACTTTGTATTAATTATATTTAATGTTTAATTGAGTGTTGTATTGCTTTATAAATAAATGCATTCAAAAGGGTTGTAGTAATTAATAATTCTAATAATATATAACAGAAATGTGCTATATTTATATTATATAACAGGGTGAAAGACTTGAATCCACAGACAGCGCTAATGACGTTAACCAAAGGCCCATGTCTGTGATCCCTTACATAACATCAGATCATAAGTCAGTGAGTAGTTACGTGTTGTCTACTACAATTCAAGAGAAGGACAATCCATCTACTCACCCACGCACTGGTTCCACTGGTAGTGCTGAACATAGCCCTGGGGGCAGCCACAGCGGAAGCCCCCCAGCATGTTCTGACAGCCGTGCTGACAGCGATGGTTACTGCCGCACTCGTCCACATCTGAGGAAACACATAAACAAAAGCTGCTAAGTAACTCTCAGATCCAGCAGTCCTACTTTGCTATAGCTACTAGCACAACCTCTGGGGGAAGACCAAAAACTGAACAGGCGGATTCACTCGTTTCCTGTTTAGTTACAGAGATATTCTGCCGAATTAAGCTTTTAGAAGGGAATTTATTTCTACCTTTATTCCTACAGTGGCCAGTCTACACTGTGTTTATTTGAAACATATTTACAAACACAATTTAATTTTTTTACAGTTTATTAGTGTTAGTCAATTATGCACTAACAGATCTTCTAACATGTTTTCCAAACACTTGTTTGGAAAAATACAAATCTGCTACCGTTACAGGGAGAGTTGATGTTAGCCATACCTTCACACTCCACACCAGTGGTGTCCAGAGAGAAGCCCTTGGAGCATTCACAGTTGAAGCTCCCGGGAGTGTTGACGCAGGAAGCTCGCGTTCCACACGCACTGCTCTGCGCCGTGCACTCGTTGTTGTCTGCATTGTGTGTGTGTGTATGTGTGTGTGTATGTGTGTGTGTGTGGGGGGGAGGGGGGGGGGGGATACAAATAACAAGTTATGTCTAGCTGTTCCACAGAAAAAGGGTTATATTAGTCATGAAGGCATCCATAGTGGAGAATGCCACATGGCAGAATGATGAGTCTTGACCCCATGCTTTGGACATGCCCGACTAGAGCTATTAAGATTCAAGGATGTGTGCTCGCTATACTGTTCTACAGTTGAGGTACTGTAGGTTTGTACTGTGAGCAAATGGCATGTGGATTATCCAGTGGGCAGAATGACATTTACATATATGTTCATGAACAAAGGATAGTGTGATAACTCAGGGACGACCAGACACCATGACATGCATTTCCTGGAGAAACTGAAACCTCCATCTGCCCCCTTTCAAAGAGTGGCCAGAGCAAGATGACAGCTTGCAAGATCAACAGTCAATTTAGAACAGATTTCGTAAAAAAAACTCTGCATAAAAGCCTTCATGGAAGATGGTGCCAAAATCAAGCCCTGATTATTATATCCAGCCCATTATACACCTGACCTTCTAAGAGATGTGATTCACTAAAGGGAGACCCTCATCGGTCCTCACAGCTCCTAGCTCCATGCTGCAGATGAAGTGCTGGCTCAGCCCCTACTTCATCTGCAGCATGGAGCTAGGAGCTGAGGACCGATGCTGCAGATGAAGCGGTGGCTGGCTCACCCCCAGCTGCACATACTCACCGATGCAGGCCGTCTGGTGCTGCGTGAAGCCGGGGGGACACTTGCAGGTGAAGCCCCCGATGGTGTTCACACACAGGAACTGGCAGTTGTGTTGCTTGGTGGAGCACTCGTCCAGATCTGGAGTAAGATGGGGGAACGTTTAGAACGATTGAACCAGCAGACCGCGAGACGCTGTTAAGGACTGTTGGTGGCTGCATTACAGTACATTACATTTATTCAGCAGACGCTTTTGTCCAAAGTGACTGACAGTAAGTGCATTCAACAATTCAACAGATATACCCCAAACAGTGCAAGAATCATTTATGGTCATAAAACCTCACAAAATAAGTGCAACTGCTTTTGAGTGCTACAACATAGAGACAAGAGATAGAGACTTTTTCCGGTAGTCTCTATCTCTACCGACTTTTTCGGTAGTGCGATCAGGCTGCACTATCTGATCGGTTGGTATTAAAATGCACAATATTATTTTCCAAAAATGAACGAAATCAGAGTTTTAAACGTTTGGCTTGACCGGTTCACAGATCAAATGAAATGATGCGAATTTGCTCCACGTTGGTCCCACCTTTGCAGGTCTTTCCGTCCGGCTGCATGGTGTATCCTCTGGGGCAGGAGCACAGATAGCTGCCCTCTGTGTTCTTACACAGGAAGTTACACGGTTTGGGAGACTGGGCACACTCGTCCGTATCTAGAACAAGAGAGGGGAAGACCAAGCAAACAATTCAGTGTGTGAACCGGAAGGTTGCTTGAAATGTGCAGCTCTAATTGATTGTTTTTCTGGTTTTTATTTGTATGGGCTTGTGTGCCTTCATGGTGGGTTAAAAGAGAGAGGGATGACATCTCAGGATAGGACTACCGCAGGTCGTAAATAAAACCTGGGTCGCTACTCATCTTGCCTGTTTAAATGAGACAACACATGTGGTAGAATATTGGGAGATAGAGATAGACGGTGCGAGGAAAATGGGGTTGAAGGGGGGTGGGGGGAGTAGTTTTAATAGTACTCTAATGGTCCGTACCAACACAAGCTGTTCCAGTGTAGTCGGTCTTGTAGCCCACGTTGCAGTGGCATCGGAAGGAACCAATGGTGTTGATACACTGGCCGTTTTTGCACAGGTCTGGCATCACCAGGCACTCGTTGATGTCTGGAAGATATTTTTAAAACAGACACATATATTTTATATATATATATATATATATATATATATATATATATATATATATATATATATATATATATATATATATATATATATAACATGGCAGGCACTTAACACACCCAAAACATAAAACATTCCCGGTGGGCTCATTGTCTCATCGAATACCTTTTATGACTTCAGGATGATAAGTGCACAGCTCCTTTTCCGACTTAATGCCATGTACCTTCTGCCAAACTACACCATCAATTCAGAGCAATTCAGAGCAATCTATTTGTGTGCTCTTCACCGGAGAAATAACACATCATTATCTGGCTAAGGTTGGCGTGAAGACTCGCAGAATATGTTTAGGAAGAAAGAAATGTCAACAATTGCAATAGTAAGCAGACACAGAATCCTTCCACATCCTTTTGGATAAAGCAACAAATCATTGTTTTCCCTGCAACTTTATCCAAAACCGTCAAAAAATAACCATTAAAGGGGCTCTATTTTACCACCTGTTGATTTCTCTATCATACACACTCTCACTTTCAATGTCACCAGTGGATACATTTTTTAATGATTTCTCATTTCTAATTAGCCTCACAAAAATAGATGCCCTTTAACTGAAATAGCAGTGCTAAAGGCTAACAGTTGTAAAGGCTAACAGTTGTAAAGGCTGACAGTGCTAACACGACATAACCTCAACCCTCGTCTCACCCCTGCCGTTGGTGGTGTATCCGGGTCCGAGTGGGCACATCCTCTTGTACTGGACGGTTCCGGGCAGGGGGCAGAGTTCACACTGGGGTCCCCAGCCACGGCCGATGTTACAGCAGCACTCAGACTTGGTGACGCTGTTTCTGTTGGTGGACGACTGCTGGCACATGGTCTGCAGCACCTCGATGAAGCAGAAGCCCTGGCGGTTATCTAGAGGGGGAGACGTTGTATTGACAGTTAACAGATATGAAGATGGCTGTGTGTGTGTGTTTACGTGTGGATATATATGTATGTGTGTGTGTGTATGTGTGCGTTTACGTGTGTGTATATATGTGTGTGTGTGTGTGTGTGTGTGTGTGTGCGCATGTGTGTTATGCAGGCCTGTCAATGTCTATGTGTGTGTGTGTGTTTTGGAGTATATCTGTGTGAGCTGCATTCTGCTGGTCCACACAGACAGATCTCAGCTCTCTTACCAATGCACTCCGTTCCGGTGGAGCTGGGTTCGAATTCGTCGTTACACACACAGCGGTAGCTCCCCACTGCGTTGACACAGCGGCCGTTCTTACAGATGCCGGGCTTGACCCGACACTCATTGAGATCTGTCAGCGAGCAGAACCCACGGGCCGCCAAGCAGCAGAGGAGAAGTTATTAGCGTGCATAATATTATCCGCATCAAGGACATTTCCCTGCAGTGGCGTTTAAAGTGTTCACCCGTCTTGAAAAAAATCAAGGCTGTTAATGGATGACGCCTGACAGCTGAACAGACAGTCCCCGTTTTTTTACATACAAAATATTCTTTTTAATTATATTCTATAATTAAACCAAACCGATGGTCCAAAACGTTGCTGCTTGGTTACACTAATGGACTGCAATGATCAGAATGTCGGACGAGGTTTCTGGAGTTCAGCAGTAAATAAAACGTGGTATTGGCTGGCTTCCTCACCCATGCAGCCCTCTCCGTCAGGCGTGCGCTGCATGCCGGGCGGACAGATACACATGAAGGTCCCGATCAGGTTCTTGCAGGTCATTCCCTTGGAGTCACAGTCGTCCATGCCCTCCGAGCACTCGTCCTGGTCTGGTGGTGGTGGTGGTGGTGGTGGTGGTGGTGGTGATGGTGATGGTGGTGGTGGTGGTGGTGGTGGTGGGGGTGGGCGAAACAGATGGGAAGGATAGCAAGTGTTTTGTTATGACTATTTCAATGTAAATGAGAGTATGGGGGAGGGGACATAGATACACATCTAGTAGTGAGCAGCACAGAAAGGGTGAGAGAGAGAGAGAGAGAGAGAGAGAGAGAGAGAGAGAGTATAGACGGAGGAGAGAGACAATGAGTATATATAGAAAGACAGAGAGGATGACAGAGTGATACAGAGAGAACGAGAGAGAGAGAGAGAGGGAGATAAAAGTGATGTATAGTGTCCAGGGTGCCCCTCACCTCTACACATGCGATGGTCGTCCCGCAGCACGTAGCCAGTAGGACACATGCATTCATAGGAGCCGAAGGTGTTGACGCAACGGAACGCGCACAGCAAGGGATTCTGGGAACACTCGTTGATGTCTGAACAAAGAGAGATCTAGTTATTCTCACGATCTTGGACCTTTTTGTTCATGTGTGTGTGTGTGTGTGTGTGTGTGTGTGTGTGTGTGTGTGTATAGGGTGTAAACTGACCCTCGCAGGTCATCATGGGCCCGGGTTCGAATCCCTCCTGGCAGGAGCACTCGAAGCCTCCCACCACGTTGGTGCAGGTTCCATTCCCACAGGGGTTGCCGATGGAGCACTCGTCAGTGTCTGGCGATAGAGAGAGAGAGACAGAAAAAAAGAGTGGGAGAATGAGAGAGAGATTGAGAGAGAGAGGGAGAGAGTGACAGAGAGAGAGTGAGGAAGAGAGAGATGAAGGTGAGCAGGGTGATGCCCATCACACTCTTACACACTGCTTATCCACAGCCATCAGAGAGGCAGCAATTGACACACTCACAACAAATATCTAAAGACCAATCTCCACCAAGAACTTTTCATATGCTCATAAACAAGAGAAAACAGTTGTTGTCATTGACTTGAATTCAATGTGAGATTCAACTCACTTTGTTGATTTATACTGTGTGTACTCTGCATCTCCTTCCTACAGCTACTCTGCATTTAATCCAGTATTTTCCCTCACCGATACAGTTGACTCCAGTGTAGTCCAGGTTATATCCAAAGGGACATTCACAGCGGAACGATCCGTCGGTGTTGATGCAGATGCCGTTCTGGCAGATGCCCGGGTTGTCCAGACACTCGTTCATATCTACACACAAAAGGAGAGCAAGGAACGCAATGGTTGCTTTTTCAAACGTATTACATTGTACATTACGACACTATGTCAGGACATAGGATACGTCTAAATCCTGGGATTATCAATAATCCATGGAGGAGCGTGGCTTCCTCACCTTCTCGAGCATCTCCCAGTCCAGGCAGAGCTCCGTGGCCGTAGGGACACAGACTGTCAAAAGCAACTGGATGGAAACAACAACAATATGTTATCATCCATGTTTTACACTATGTGTGTGTGTGTGTAGGTCAGTATATGTAAACATTCACATTGTGTGTGTCTGTGTATCTATGTGAATCTGCGTGTGCATGTGTGTGTGTGTGTGTGTGTGCATGTGTGTGTTCATAATTATGTGTGTGTGCATATGTATGCATGTGTGTGTTTGCGTGTATGTGTGTGTGTGAATATGAATACATGTGTATATGTGTGTGTGTGTCTGTGTGTTAGCATGCGTATGTGCGTGTGTATGAGTGTGTATGAGTGTATGTGTGTGTATATGTTTTCTCATATCTGTTCATGTGTGTGCATGGATGTGCATGCGTGTTAGCGTGCTATGCACGTGTGTCAGTGTGAATGAGTGTGTATGTGTGCGTGCATGTTTGTGCATGTGTGTTAATGTGCGTTAGCATGTGTGACTCGCCCTCTGTCTCGCGGGGACACAGCTCACAGGGCAGCCCCCAGCCCTCCCCGGGCATCTTGCTGCAGCAGCACTTGGCCTTGGTGGTGTTGAAGGCCTTGGGCACGGAGCACTTCCCCGCCTCGAACTTAGTGAAGCAGAAGCTCTCCCTGGTGTCTGCAGCGAGACAGAGGAGTGGGAGGAGCCATTGAACCAATGTCTCCCTGCAGATCTCACATATCTAATATTACAAAGTGCTCATATGATGTCCGTTTATAAATTACCCTTAAATCGTAACCCCCTTGAACAACCCCCCCCCCCCCCCCCCTCCCCCCTGTCTTCTCGCAGCATGATTTCAAAAGGTTATTAGGAGAACGGTAGATCTCCTATCTATCGAAAGTCACTTTACGTTAACATTTTAATTAGTTTAGCCTTCAACTCTATTCCAAAAACGGATGTGAGTTTCAGTTTCGCTCTGTTGCACATCCATCCATCAATGAACCTATTAAGACTTTCCCTTCTTCTTCCACGGATGCCCAGATGAACGAGATGGTCGGAGCGGCATCAGAAGGACACATGGCTGGCTGTGCCGGAAGACCATCGCTTACGGGAGGACAGGCTGTTGTGTACAGATTGTTGTGTACATGTTATTGTGTACAGGTTGTCTCACCAAAGCAGCGCCGGCCGTTGTCAGACAGTACGAAGCCCGTCTGGCAGATACACTGGAAGCTTCCGGGGGTGTTGGTGCACGTGCCAAACTGGCAGATGTGGTTCTCAACCTTACACTCATCGATGTCTGATGAGAGAGAGCGAGAGAGATAGAGAGGGAGAGAGGGAGAGATGGAGAGAGAGTGAGAGAAAGAGAGAGGGAGACACACAGAGACAGAGAGAGAGGGCAGGGAGGTTAAGAAAGAAATAGTCAGTGAAGTGGTGTGTGTATGGCTAAAGTGCATTAAAATAGAAAAAAAACATGGTTTTGTGTGTGAATAACTGTGTGTGTGTGTATGCATGTATGGTCCAGATGGCTAGTTCAGTAATGTGTGGGCACCCTGACGTTAGTGTCTAGGTGTGTGTCAGTACACTATGATTGCCTTGTAACTCTGTGTACTCCACCATATGGGATGATGTTGTCCGTTGTAAGTTAATATTTTATAAATTACTCAACCAAATGTGTTTGTATATCTGTGTGTATGTGTGGTGTGTGTTTGTCTGTGTATGGGTGTAGTATTTGTGTGTGGTTCTTTGTTGTGTTTGTATGTGTGTTTTTGTCGGTATGTCTGTTTGGTATGTGTGTGTGTATGTATGTGTGGTGTGTGTGTGCATTTATAGGTGTGCGTGTGTGTGTTTAGGTGTGTGCATGTGCACGAGTTTATGTTAAAGGTGTGTGAATGTGTGTGTGTGTGTGTTTGCGTGTGTTGGTGTGTGTGTGTGTTTCTATGTGTGTGTGTGTGTGTGTTTCTATGTGTGTGTGTGTGTGTGTGTGTGTATGTGTGTGTGCGTGTGTGTGTGTTTTTTCTACCTATGCACTGGTCGTTCTGCACCTCGTATCCAGGAGGGCAGATGCAGCGGAAGGATCCGTCCAGGTTCTGGCAGGTTCCCGGCGAGCAGGTACCAGGTAGGCTCACACACTCATTAACATCTGAACAACACACAGCACACTACAGTCAGCATGAGGAGCATGTGTGTGCGTGTGTGTGTGTGTGTGTGTGTGTGTGTGTTTAAGAAAGAGGAAGATAAAGAAAGAGGGAAAGGCAGATACATAAGGAGCATCAAATCAACTGACGCAAAATGAGAACTGTTGAAAAAGAAAGAGAGAGCAAGAATCACAAATATGTTTCACAGACCTAGCAGAGCTACACCATACAGCCGTAGAACTTACATATACAACAGACACATAATATCCACAGTCTACAGCAAGATACAAACCTGACCCCAACCTGCTCATCAGTGATCAAAAAGTGACCTAGAATCCCTCTAAAACAACTCCCTGTCACTGTGGTGAAAGGCGTCTAAAATGAAACGACTAGTCATAACAGGACGAAATAGTAAATACAACCATGTAGCTCTCTCTCATTCTGCATGCAGCCCACTCCATCCCGTTATTTGGTGCGGCGGACGTACCAAGGCAGTTCTTTCCATCTGGCGTGTTCTCGTAGCCCTCCTGGCAGAGACACTGGAAGGAGCCCAGGCCGTTGATGCAGCCCCCGTTCCTGCACACCTGCCCCTGTAGGGTGCTGCACTCATCTATGTCTGCACACACACACCAGACACATGCGCGCGCACACACACACACAAGCACACAACCACGGACGCACACACACACACATGCACACACAAGACACACATGCACTCACGCAGGCACACATACACAGTCATACACACACACCACACACACGCACACACACACACACACACACACACACACATTGTAGAACATCACACAAGCTTGAGATATTAAAATAGAGTAATCTTGGAACAGTGGGGGTGAACTTAAAGTGCAGCATGACGGCACATGGTTAACACCTTTTGCTTCATCATCTTTATTTCAATGGCAAATTAGGTTGGCTCATTTAGACAATGATTGTGTTGACGAACCATGCTGGAAGATGGACTGAGGATGGGGGTAAAATTGCTCTTTAAATGTGGGCTTGCAAGGCCTCTATCAGACCGTAATGTCTACAAAGTTTTATATGAAGAAAGTTGAATAGATGGTAATAAATGGTGTAATAGACTGAAACTGAAAGTATCAGCAACAAATGTTAATGTAGTATTGCAACAATTGCATGTATTTCATCATGTTGATATATATATATATATATATATATATATATATATATATATATATATATCTGTCAGCAGTACTCTGGTGCAGCTGTACGTACCCATGCAGTCATTGTTGTGCGTCAGCTCGAAGCCCAGGAAGCACAGACAGTTGTAAGACCCCACGGTGTTCTTACAGGTGCCGTTACCACAGGGCTGTCTGTCACACTCATCGATATCTGAGATGCACACACACACACACGCACACACACACAAACACACGCACACACACACAAACACACGCACACACACACAAACACACACACATACACATACACACACACACACACACACACACAAACAGTCAGACAGTGTAACATAATTAGGAAGTAATAGTAGGCAGCTTCCTAACTAATTCAAAAGAGCAACACCACCATATGATTTGGCACAGGGTGATGACGCTAAACATACTAATGCATTGCATTACACAGCAGGAGGTGAACTGTGGCTCTCACCCATGCACATGGTCTGGTCAGCGGTGGCCTTGAAGCCATTGTGGCAGATACAGCGGTAGCTCCCCTGGGTGTCAATACACTCCCCATGGCTACACACATTGGGGATCTCTTGGCATTCATTACGGTCTGAGGGAGAGAGACAGAGAGACAGAGAGAGAGAGAGAGAGAGCGAGAGAGACAGAGAGACAGAGAGACAGAGAGATAGAGACAGAGACAAAGAGAGAGAGACAGAGAGACAGACAGAGAGACAGACAGAGAAAGAGAAACAGTGGAAGTTAAATTACAGTGAGACTGCTAAAACCTTCTTCCCACACTCGGTCGTCACGGCGACCAGACTCACCCACGCAGGCTCCGCTGGGGGAGAGTTTGAAGCCAGGCGAACACTCGCAACGGTAGCTGCCGGGAATGTTGATGCAGTTAGCGTTGCGCTGGCACAAGTTGTCCCCGCTGTTGCACTCGTCGATATCTGAGTGGGAAGATGGAGGGAGAATGAGGAAGAGAAAGAGAGTGAGAGAGAGTCGTCATCAATCACAAGGTTTATAACTGTCTGCTGGAGCAGGCAGGAAGCTGATAGTAACAGAGTGCAAGTGAAGCAAAAGCCAATGCAATATAATACAATCAGATGCTTGCTGCTTGAGGGTGATTAAAGGGCTCTAGAAGGCTACTGTGTCTGTAAAGAGGTTATACAATTGCTTTTACAATGGGATAAGTCACATGGGAGATATACCAGTATCAAGTCCACTGAGTGGAGTGCTCATATTAACGCTTTGTTTCCCAAATACCTTGTTTTGTGTGTGTGTGTGTGTGTGTGTGTGTGTGTGTATGTGTAGGTGTGTGTGTGTATGTGTATGTGGGTGTGTGTATGCAATGTGCGGCCTAAATTTTCAATGTGAATGTATTAAAGTTAGCGTATGAACCAAGTCAATTTATTTTCATCCATTTTTCTGCCTGACCGGAAGAAATGAGCCGATGACAAAAGATCTATTTGAATTTACCTTCGCAGATGAGCATGTTGTTGTTGTAGCTGAAGCCCATGGGGCATTCGCAGCGGAAGCTCCCTATCTGGTTGATACACACGCCGTGGGCACAAATTCCTGGGATCTCCCGACACTCGTCAATATCTGCAACCAGACAACAACCAATCAATCAATCAATTAATAATATCACATCTCTAAACAGCATCAGACACCATTGACGCCGATAGTTGCGAATCACAACGACCATTGTTTAATCCAACAAACTTTACAATCAAATCCTTAATTCAAATGAGCTGTTAATAACACCAAACGCTATGACTCCTAGGGTTGACCTTTGATCCTGTATGACCTTACCGATGGGTTTCCCGGTGTGGATGTCGATGATGAAGCCAGGAGCCTGGTTGCCACAGAGCAGCTGGTATTCAGCTGAGATGGGCGGGAGGGAACACAGTCAGTCAGTCAACATAGTTAAACCCCTGCTGGGGAACTTGACGAGTACAGAGTGCAGGCTGTTACTGGAACTGCAGATTGACTGTCTCCCTGGTTTCTCTCAAACGAGTTGAACTAAACTAAGAAGAGGGAGAAATATCAGCAAACCAAAGATAAGGAAGGTTTGAGAGACTATATTGGAGATTGATAAAATGTTCATTAGAGAAGTTTAAAGTTGATAAATACGTTTATACAACATCTTAATAACCTACATATGTTGCTCATAAAAAGCAAATTTTGAGCATTACAATATAAGAACACTGTATAGCAAATATAGTTGATTAAAATGCATATCTCTGTGTGTTCAGAGGGGTACAGTATTAAAATGCATATCTCTGTGTGTTCAGAGGGGTACAGTATTAAAATGCATATCTCTGTGTGTTCAGAGGGGTACAGTATTAAAATGCATATCTCTGTGTGTTCAGAGGGGTACAGTATTAAAATGCATATCTCTGTGTGTTCAGAGGGGTACAGTATTAAAATACATATCTGTGTGTGTTCAGAGGGGTGCGGTACTGGGTCCAGGTCAGTAGGGGTGAACAGGGGGCAGGGTTGGCACTCACATGTGGCCGGGGTGGGGCAGGCTTCACAGGGCTTGTTCCAGGCCTTGCCCACGTTGTAGGCACAGCAGCACATCTTCTTGGTCATGTTGAAGGTCAGCTCGTACTCACACGTGTCGTTGAAGTTACGGTAGCACACGCTCTTCCTCATATCTGTGTGGATACGGCGAGTGAAAGAGGTGTAAAAAATATGATGCAGGAGGCACACGCTTTTCAATATATTTGTAACGATTTCTTAACTTTGGGCAACGGTATGATCATGAAATGGGGGCTGAATAGTGTAGGTTTTAGGGTGCGGTCGACTCCCAGCCAAAAGGTTTTGGGTTCGTCCTTCTCTGATCGCAATGGCCGCGAGCCCAATCAATGAATCTGTATTCACTGTAAGTTGTCTGCTTCATACAAACCCTTTGATCAGTTGACAGACATCTTATTGACATATATATATTTATATATATATATATATATATATATATATATATATATATATATATATATATATATATATATATATATATTTTGTGCCTTCTCACCCATGCAGTTGTTTCCTCCGTTGACCTGCATGTACTCGGGGGGGCACACGCAAGTGTAGTTGCCCAGGGTGTTGTAGCAGGTGCCCGGCCCGCAGATCCCAACGTGAGCGGTACATTCGTCGATATCTGCAGAGAACCACACATTTTTTAAGGATCAAGATTAAAGACAGTTGGAACGGCTGATCAATAAAGGGTAGGTACGATTCAATGACCCAGTGAATAGGACGAAAACGAAAAAGGAATGCGTATCATCATATCGGATCTATGAAAACGACCTCGATGAGAATGAGAGCCAAAACCTGATTAGACTGACATCACATCTAGGATTCTTTCCTCCAGATCTCACCTTCACAGATGCGGGTCTCTTCGTTGAGGTAGTAGCCTGCTGGGCACTCGCACTGGAAGCTGCCGAACGTGTTGACACAGTTACCTCCCTGACACAGGCCCGGAAGCTCCTGGCACTCATCGATGTCTGCAACACAAACAAAACGCAGTCAATGGTACGGACTACTGCTTTATTACCGCTTTTAGTGCTGCTGCTACTGCTACTCCTAGTACCTACTATTACTGCTGCTATTGCCATGAGAAGTGTTTACCTTCCAGGATGACAGTGATGGGGTTGGGTCTGAATCCCTCTCCTCCCGGACATAGAGTCTTGTACTCCGCTACAGAAGAGAAAGTCAAATGCAAATTCAACGTGTGAACAACTATTTTCCATATTGAGCCTGAACAGTTTTCTATGTAGAACGGCGATTTCATCTATATTGATGGCATGCTAGGACAATCCTTGTTTTCATAAGGTACGTACTAGAGTTGGGGGCGGGGCAGAGTTCACAGGGGTTTCCCCAGGCCCCGCCCAGGGAGCAGCAGCAGGAAGCTCTGGTCACGCCCACGCCGATCTCCGCGCTGCAGGAGATCCCTCCATCGCCGCGGCCCAGCGTGTCCAGGAAGCAGTTGCCCATGCGCGTGTCTGGAACAAACAACACACTTGTTCACGGACCAGAACATCAAGCAGGCATTGTGGGGAGATTCTTACCTGGATTTGATTCTTACCTGCTCATTAGAGAGAGTTAACCATCTGGTCCCTATTCACAGTGGGTCTAGATTACATGACATCCACTAGTTTACAGGAAACCCTGCTCTGGTCATCTCAAACCAAGTGAAGGTAGTTGTAGATATTAAAAACGATATGTACACCTTTACATAAGTACTGACTCTTTGCAAATACTGAGTGCATCAGTCAGAGTGTGATACTTTGACAATAACAGTAATGCCTTTGACAGTTAAGTAAAGCTAATGGGTTTGTTGAGTATATCCGTTCCTTTCACTTTATTTTAACAATAATAACATCTTGAGAGCCTAAAACACAACTTACCCACACAACCAACTCCGGTGGGGTTGAGCTCAAAGTCGGTTGGACAGTTACACAGGTAGCTCCCTGGGGTGTTGACGCAAAGACCGTTGATGCAGTTCACCGGGTGTGCGCACTCATTGATGTCTGCGAGAAACACACACACACACACACACACACACACACACACACACACACACACACACACACACACACACACACACACACACACACACACACACACACACACATACACACACAAGCTTAGCTAATACTCTGCAGTGACAAAGAAGTTTGCCCTAAAACAAAGTGACTTGTTTATGCGGCAACATAAACAAAGCTTCACAAGCTCGCGCAGCCTGCAGGAGTACGAAGGTGAGCTGTAACAAGAGTGAGTTACGAGAGGAATAAAGGGAAAACTAATGCAGATACATCATGCTTGCTATCATCTGATGGATATATAAGTGTTGCCAATCATTAATGTGAATGATTAGTAGGCGTGGAAGCAGTGTTAGCCAAACGGGGCACATAAATACAAATGACATTGCCTCGGTCAAGGTTGTGCTTTGTCTATTAGATTCTTCTGATTTACTGATGTTATTCAATGACTGTCCGAGCAGATTACAATTTCTGTTCTTGCAGAGATGCCAGCTTACATGAGCTGCTGTGTTGTATTTATGCGGTTCTAAATATACTGTCCTACAGCGTCTCAGTCAGGACAGGTTTACTGGTTTTGAAAAAAGAAACTAAAGAGTAAATGGATACGCAGAAAAAACTTAAGTCTGACATGATGTGATTACTGGCCAGCCTGTTTGAATTATGAACCTGGATCGGTCAAAGCTAAACAATTCAGAGAAATTCTGTACGTACCGGTACAATTACCGCCGCTGCGGTCCAGTTCGTAGCCGTCGTCACACACACAGCGGAACATGCCTGGAATGTTCTGGCATTGTCCAAACACACAGATGTTCTGGAAGTTACACTCGTCAATGTCTGCAGTGGAGGAAGTGAAAGTTAGGTTTACTTGTAAAAAACTGTGTAGAAATAGTGTAAAAACAGTAAGTATAGATGGATAAATAAATAAAAAGCTAATATATGTACATCATGTACTACAAAATATGACCAACACTTGAACGGGTGTGAATATATTTGGATGTCATATATTTATTCCAACAGTGGTGTATTCATTGGCTCCAACTTGGAGGTGAAAATGTTTAGGTTGTTTTGTTGTTTTGTTGTTGTGCCTCTGCCAAGATGTCTTCCATCCGTGTGATTGAGTACCGTACCTTGGCAGGCCTTGCTGTCCTCAGTGGGAGTGAAGCCCATCTCACACTCGCAGCGATAGCCGCCCGGTGCGTTCAGACACTGGCCGTTCTCACACAGGTTCACGTTGTCCGCACATTCATCCATGTCTGGAAAGGAGGAACACATTTAAACAGCATTTTAAACACAATCACCAACATTTCTGAACTATGAATGTGTCATGTATGCAATGAGTAATTGTTAATCAGTTACTGAGAAAAAATGGCAGAGAAGAGTGATTAATTTAATTGAAATGTAACGTAATTCATTTAATAAAATAAAATAAAGATGAATCTCATTTCATTTCATTTGATCTCATTTCATGAAATGAAATTAAATTTCTAGGGTTCTCTAGTGCTAACGTTCTGTGATGCCGTACCTGAGCAGGAGAAACCATCTCCGTTGAATCCCTCTTTGCAGGTACAGCGGTAGGATCCAGGTGTGTTGACACAGTCTGCGTTGGGGTTACAGTTGTGGTCTTCTGCAGCGCACTCATCGTGGTCTAGGGAACAAGAAGACCCAATGTACACGCATAGTATGATCTTTAGCAGGAACACAATATCAATATCATTCCGCATAATTACAAAGCAGTATCAAAGCTGTTTCCAATGCAAAGTGTGTCAATTAGTATGTTAAGAGTTTTGGAAATGTGGTTTGGACGAGGGCAGTTAAAATCAACCTACGTGTTAGGACAACATTCCCATATATTTTCAAGTCGCTGGTGTCTATGTGGTGTTTAATATGTACCGCTGAAACTGGTTCCATCACAAGGACATCTGGGTGGTCTTCATTATCTGTGGAGGTACCGGGGGTTCTATCTCTCAGCGGAGGGGTGACTTACCCACACACTTGATGCCATCTCCTAGCCAACCGTCTCTGCAGCGACACTTAAAGCTCCCGGGGACATTGACGCACGCCGCGTTCATGTCGCAGTTATGCGCTCCGATCTCACACTCATCGATATCTGAAGAGAGGTGGGTGTGAAATGACAAACATTAATTCGCACTTAGCCCTGCTTTTCAGTTTCTTTCTAGCTTTTTCTTTACTAAAGTCATTTATAATGAGTGATATGATTCTTGAGAGACATTTTAGTTTTGAAAATGAATCTATATGGACAATGTGACTTTTTAAAGGCAATACAATATAATCAGACACTTGTAAACTGCAGACGAAATCCTCAGTCATAGAAAGCATGCATGGCCTCTGTGTGTGTGTGTGTGTGTGTGTGTGTGCGTGTGCGCACGTACCTGTACAGCCTGTCGATCCCTTCTTGACAAAGTACCCAAGCTGACAGTGGCAGATGAAGGAGCCCTTGGTGTTCTCACAGTCGCCATGGAGACAGATGTTTGGGTTCAGGTCACACTCGTTCACATCTGGACAGATGGGAAGGAGCCCACGCACAGACCATATGTGTTACCATAAACACAAACGTAACAGCATGTATACAATTTTCAATTTGACAATGAAACACGACGGCAACAAACAGCAATTAGACCACATAAGACCCCAGTTAATAATCATCAATCAATAATCAATGCTTGATCTGGTGCGTACCAATACAGGTCCTCATGTCCATGGAGGCCATGAAGCCGTCGTAGCAGAGGCAGCGGTATTCTCCCGGAATGTTGGTACACTGGCCTCCGTCGCAGATGTCCGGGTTCTCCTCACACTCGTCGATATCTAAACAGTACGGTCGTCATGGTAACGTTATTAGAGAAAACTGTACCACAGACAAATGTATATTTAATTGCAATGTGAAATGCTAATGCTTATCTATTTGTTTTGCCCCCAGTTAGTTGATGTATGGACATCATCCTAATCTAATCTAGTAATATGATAGCAATCAACTATATGATATCCATCTGTTTGTACTTTTTCCTTATTGACAAGCCATATTATTATTGCATCATTTGTACACTAGGAACTCAACCAGATTTTTGCAGTTGGTTCTGCAGAAATGTATCCCAGCCACAAAAAAAGGACTACCATCCAGACGTCCAATAGCGTTCATCTTTATGGGATATATCGCATATAGTGATTAGGACTAGTGTTGATTTCTGTTACCTGCGCAGGTTCGAAGGTCAGGCATGAGGGCGTAGCCCTCGCTACAGCTGCACTCGTAGCTTCCCTCAGAGTTGGTGCAGTGGGTATCACAACCTCCATTCATAATGGTACACTCGTCGATGTCTAGGAGGAACAACCACACATCCTCTCATGAATACACTTTTAAATACAATCATTATAAACAACCTCTTGTATTTCTTATCGTGGTATATAAAGCAGTATTCTGGAATGTGTTTGAATGTGGGCGGAGCCACTCACCGACACAGCCCTGTCTGTCGGGCGTTGCCTGGTAACCAGTGTCGCAGGAGCACTGGTAGGTTCCCACCATGTTGACACAGTGTCCGTTCTTGCACAGGTTCTCACTCAGCTGGCACTCATTCACATCTGGAGAGAGAGAGACACACACACACACACGCACAGACACACACCACACAGACACACACACACACACACACACACACACACACACACACACGTGCACACACGCACAAGCACACACAAACACACACACCCTTCTCATCAATCATGTCTTATCTTTTTCTGTGTTTTCAATGCACACAATGTAGCGTGAAGCAACACAATGTAATGTTTTGGAGGTCAACAGCAAAAGATATATGTAACATGATGGATTTTTTCCAACATCTGCTGTTCATCTGCTGGGAGAATAGGAGAAATAAGACAGCAATTCTATGCTATACTATATTATACTGCATACTGTAATAAAAGTTCATAACCTCATTCATGTGAGGAGTCGACACTTTTAAAAAATGGATTCCAGATGAGTAAGCACAATTTTGTTATGTGTGTTTTATTGAATGTTTGTGCATTCGGTGTGTGTGTGTGTGTGTGTGTGTGTGTGTGTGTGTGTGTGTGTGTGTGTGTGAGTGAGTGAGTGAGTGAGAGAGAGAGAGAGAGAGAGAGAGAGAGAGAGAGAGAGAGAGAGAGAGAGAGATAGTGATTTATGACCCACCTTCACAGACGGAACCATCGTTGCTGAGTGAGTGTCCAGGAGGACAGTCACAATCGTAACTCCCCTCCGTGTTCAGACAAGTTCCTCCTCGACACAGCAGGGGATTCCTCTCGCACTCATCAATGTCTGAGGATGGGAGAGAAACAGAGATACAGAGAGAGGGGGGGGGGGGGGGGGTTACAGGGGAGAAAAACAGAAAAAGATAACCGAGATGAACAGAGAGATAAATTGGGGAGGCCAAGAGTTTTGTGACCATTCAAGATAGAGACAATTCTGCCTTTAAAAAGTTTGTAAAATCAGCTCTAGTGGGCTTACAGCAATTTTATGTTGCATTTAGGCGGGTAGCAAAAGTGAATTCATGTTTATGTGTGCGTGTGTGTGTGTGTGTGTGTGAGTATGCTTAGGTTTGTGTACATTTGTGTGCTTTTAGATAATGTATATGTGAGTATGTGTGTGTGTGTGTGTGTGTGTGTGTGTGTGTGCGGGCACGAATGTGTGTATGTTTGTGCGTGTCTCCTGTTCCCTAACTCACCCATGCAGTTCTTCATCATCATGAAGCCGCTCTCGTAGCCATCGAAGCACTCGCACTCAAAGCTGCCGGGGGTGTTGACGCAGGCGCCGTGACCGCACAGGTCCGGGGAGATCCGGCACTCGTCGATATCTGAGGAACACCCAGACTAATGAACAGCAACTCTTAACGAGCACGGTGCAATTAGGAGGGCGGAAACGTTTTTCATGCCACGATAAGACCCCCATGGAGGTTCTTATAGCCGAAGACCCACCAAATATTTGGTTCATCATCATAATCATCATTACCATGTCCAAAAAGATAATTAACAAAATAATTATAATTTCTCTATGTTTGCTGTTCTTCAATTCAGTATTCCCTTTTTTCAGTCCTCAAACCAATAAATAAAATACAAACGAAACATAAAACCTCTTCATAAAAATGTCTATCGTTGTTTATTGATCCACTTGGTCCCCCGCTGTAAACGCTTATGGGTCTCGACCAGACTGCTCCAGACTGTCACAAAAGTGAGGAGTGAGACCCCTGTGTCCTCTGTCACTTCATTTGCCTCTTCGTTTTATACACTCTGTTTTCAGTACTTTTTCATGGGTCTTGCTACCTGTGCAGTTTCTCTCCTCGGCGGTGAGGGCGAAGCCACTGCTGCAGCGGCACTTGAAGCTGCCAATCGTGTTCCGGCAGGTTCCGTGAGTACACAGCCCCTGGAACACCTTGCACTCGTTCACGTCTGGAGGGAGAGAGCGAGAGAGACAGGGAAAGAGAGAGAGTGGGTTAAAAAACGAGTATAGTCTTTAAACTGTCGCACACTCGAAGCTCATGGGAGTGTTTTCTGTTCAGGTGGATTCCTTACTAATTGTCACAGAAACAGGGGTGTTGATCTGGTAGGGTGTGGGTACGCGTGTGTGTTGTGAAATGAAAAGAATATGCGACACACATTGCTCGATGAGGTCATGTAATTGCTGCTTCACGGTAATTGTAGTCAGAATTCTTCAAAACAATTGCTCTTATTGATGACATAATTTCTTTCCATATTTCTCTCTTTCTTTCTCTCTATGTAAGATAACTGACTTAGAGTTAGATCCTGTTTGGATCCCCCATGTCTGCAGTCTACTTGTAGGCATCTTTGAGCTGGTCCTTAACAACAAGGTATCAGAATTAACTTTAAGTCACTGTTGGGATTTGTGCCATGTATCATCATGTAACTTATCAATGTCCTTGTTCGGGCAATCTCTACTTCTATATCAGACACCCTGCATATGTGTCACTCGCATATTTTGTTATTAATAGTCTATGTTAATTGTTGTGTCATGCATGTGAGATCTATGTATTATTCTTAGTATAACGGTGTGTGCCACGTTTCTGTGGACATGTCTATTTTGCTTCACTCTTATCATTCTTAACCTGAAGATAACTCAGGTCAGGGGTGTGATCTTCCCTTGAACAAACTGTATATAGGATTTATGTATCTCAATAAACTTGGAATCTCTCCGAGTGATACTGCCTTGTGTCACACTGATTCTCGGGCCTGCTTTTGCTTGCAGAGACGATCCAGAACCAGAGAACTCAGCCATATCAGATGACAGATAAAGTGTGCATGACAGTCGCTGTGGACAAAAGTGTGCGCTAGTGAACAGTATTGAAGCAGTAATGTATGATATTTATTTTTCGGTACCTTTGTAGAAGGGTCTCCCGGTCAGTATGTCTCCGCGGTTTGAGAACCCGGGCCCACGGGGGCAGATGGCGCTGTACTCGGGTGTGTGTGGTTTAGGACACTCCTCACAGTCGATACCCCAGGCCGAGCCCACGGAGCAGCAGCACATGTCCACGCGGTATCGTCCCGGCAACGGCTCGCCGCACTCGTCCTCATGCCACTTCATGTAGCACTGCTCACTGCGGACATCTACACACACACACACACACACACACACCCGTTAGTACACACAGAAACACACACACATAGGCAAGAAGGTCAGAGGTCAGGGGAGTGCTGAGTTGAGAGAGGAAGAACAGGAGGAACAGGCTAGCATGAAACTGTTGGAATATGGTTCTAAGACTTGGGTTGCAATTCTCTAATTTTTTTGTCATATTTACATTTAAAAAAAAAAACATTAAAAAAACATTACAATACTTCGGTTTCTGTGGCTGTCGCAGGCCTGTCATAAGCCCGTCCAATCATTCATCATGTTTGGATGGCCTACCTGTCTGTCTTCCTACCTACCTGGCTGCCTGCGCGCACTCTGCCCGTGCACTTATTGCCCATGATCGGAGTCTTCAAGGCTAGTCAGACCTATTGCTAAAGCTAGCGAGCTAGTCACGTGTTTTGGGGCAGTGGCTTTGGAGGGAGGCCTGAAGTTAAAGGCAGGATTATTTCGGATGGATACTTTCCAAATTTAGCTCTGGCAAGTTTCTCTCCTCTAATTGCCTGGCCTAGCTTTAAGAAAATAACAACTTGTGTATACAGCAGCAATAACAAAGAACAGATTTGATGTTGTCATCGTCTGGGTTGAGAGCGTGTATTTGTTTTCCACCCATGCACTGAATCAGGTGCGTCAATCATCCGCTGTAGCTTTTAAGTTGTGCGCTAATTAGCAACACCAGATGGTGTCCGCCTGAACAGTGGAGAAATTGCCCCAGAGCTTCCTAACCTGGAACAATCATCTCTTTATTGTTCAACCTGTATGCCTGTGTGTGTCTGTGTGTGTGTGTGTATTTGTGTGTGTCTGTGTGTGTGTGTGTGTGTGTGTGTGTGTATGTGTGTGCATGTGGGACTGTGCGTGTGTGTGTGTGTGTGTGTGTGTGTGTGTGTGCGTGTGTGTGTGTCTTACCAACGCAGGTACGTCCGCTGCCGTCCAGGGTGAGTCCCTCAGCGCACTCGCAGCGGAAGGATCCCTGCGTGTTCACACAGCGACCGTTGGTACACACCCCAGGGAACACCTCACACTCGTTGATATCTGCAGAGAGAGAGAGAGAGAGAGAGAGAGAGAGAAAGATGACATACACATACAGATCTGGTATAATCGTTTTAGGAACTCATTTGTAAGTCACTTTGGATAAAAGTGTCTGCTGGAATGACATGTGAAGTAGGTTCACCCATGCATTGAGGATGCCAAGAGACAAGTAAAAATACATCACAAACAAATGGTTGTGTGACTGGAGCTCCACTGGTTGGAAAAGCTCTGTGATTGGCTGACTGCACTGATCACGTGACCATGAATAGCTTACCTTCACAGGTGACTCCCTTCATACGGGCAAATCCTCTTGAACAAGCAGTATCTGATCGGGGGGGGGGGAGTGGATAGAGAGATGTAATGAATTATCCAGGTGTTACACGATTTCATATGTATGTTCAAAGCCATATACTCATGTATGTAGTCTGTAGTCTAAGAGTACGGTACCAATCTCGCAGCGTTCGCACGGACTCCCCCAGGCAGCTCCCAGTGTCGAACAGCACTCTGACTTGAGTGTGGCTCCGTTGATGTTGACCTCACAACGGCCATCTTGGATATTGAGCCAGCAGGTGCCCTTCATACTGTCTGTAATGCGGTAAGAGAGTAAGGGGCATGAGAAGAGGGGTGAGGTATTACAGGGAGATGAGGTCAGTCATGGCAGGATGGTACGCCACATAAACAACATGAGGAAACCTGGGGAGCTCTCCGTGGGCGAGGGCTTGGTTAACGAAAGGCTACGCTTCATTACATTAATACAACTTACTATTTTGCATTCCTTCCAGACAGCGTCACTATATTCTCATTACACTGACAGCTTCTTTTCCCAGAATGAGAGGCCCACCCAAATACGGAAACCCCTCTCTGTTTGAATGTGGTCGCTGAGCAATGGGGCTTCAAAGCGTAACCACAATCAAAGCAGAGACAGAGAGCCACGTCACTGACATGGAGCCAGCTCATACATTATGGATATGTCTCAATATAATAACACATACTCCTAACAGTGCCATCTGTATTCTCACCATCTCTCTCAAAAGACCAAACATGGGAGACCACCGCCCAAAATCTTTTTCTGCTTTGTTTCTGCTCTGCTAAAGTCTACCAAATGTGTAATACATACCAAAAACTATAACTTATTTCAAATGATAACTGCCTCTTCCTTGGTCCAATAATGGCCATGTAGATGAATTAATCTCCTAAATTATGCAGTTCTCTGGCAGCTCTCATCCCATCTGAAGATGAGCATTTCTTTGGATGGCTTGGGTAAACCTGGACCGGCTCCGTGTTTGAGTTCCCTCTCACACACTGACTCAACTTTACAATCAGATGAATCACAATCAGCCTAAAGGGGCTTCAGCTCACTTATTGTTATTGTTATATCACACATGAAAACACACGCGCATGCGCACACGCACAAACACACACTAAATATCATCATCCAAGGCCCTACAGTTTTGTCCTAATTTTCTTCAGGCATTTGGTGAGGACGGCTTGTGGTGCAGAGCCTTACCCACACAGATGGTGTTGGTGGAGTCCAGCTTGCTACCATGGGAACATTCGCAGTTGAAGGACCCGGCAACATTGCGACACACTCCATTGATACAGGGGCTGGATTCACACTCGTTGATGTCTGAAAGCATTTGGGAAGGACACACATACACACACACACACACACACACACAAGCGCACACACACATGCACATACACACATACATGCGCTTACACACACACAGAAACGCATGATCACACACACAAACACACACACACACACACACACACACACAAACAGAGACATTAATGGTCAGGGCTGAGATGATCACTTGAAATTTTGATTCTCTGGGCTACAAATTCACATACGATTGTATATGTTTATTGGAAATACCACTACACTGTGTGTGTGTGTGTGAGTGTGAATACATGTTTGTCCATATATAAGGTATCTCAAGGCATCTCAAACCTGGTTGTAGATACTCGTGTGTGTGTGTTTGGTGTGTGTGTTTGTAGCAGTAGTACTATTGTGTGAGTGTATGAGTTTCCTGGATGTATGTATATATGTTACTAATGCATGTGTTGGCTAAGTATGCTTGAAAAGCACGATTCAGGGAGTGTGTTGGGGAACGAACTCACCTTCGCAGGTCTCAGAGTCGGGTTTGAAGACAAAGCCCTTTGGACAGGAGCAGGTGTAGGACCCAGGAGTGTTCCTGCACAGGCCGTTGTCACACAGCAGACGGTTCACCAGGCACTCGTTGATGTCTGTGATAGAGAGAGAGAGAGAGAGAGAGAGAGAGAGAGAGAGAGAGAGAGAGAGAGAGAGAGAGAGAGAGAGAGAGAGAGAGAGAGAGAGGGAGAGGGAGAGAGAGAGAGAGAGAGAGGGAGAGAGAGAGGGAGAGAGAGAGAGAGAGAGAGAGTAGTTTAGTATCGCACAGCATCAGGTTCACGCTGAATCCTGTTTGTCATTGTGCAGCAATACGAGGAGGAGAATTCACTTCTTATCTTCGTGCGGATAGATCATAACCATAATGTTCTCTTGGTTTGGAAAGGAACGGCTGCACATCACTTCAAAACCCCTCTAGCTCACAGCTCTTTATTTTCCACCTCCAAAAAGAGTTGCTTGACTTTGTAACTAGGGATGACGTACCCCTGTAGAACTACATGATTAATATAGGTTTTTTAATCTGTCTACTGTTACAACAACAAAAAATAGAAAATTGTGCAAAATATATATCAAAGCTCTCACTTTACTGGTACCTATAAGAGAAAGAGATCTGTAGTCTTAAAGATAAGACATGGACTTGTGCTCAACAATAGGGTTCAGATGGAGATAGACCATCTGATTAGTCTCTATTTTGTAGTCTGTCATTTTTAGTCTGTCGACTGCAGTCTGTCAGGTCTGTTTGGTTTCTTCTACAGCCCACTCACCAACACAGTTCTTTCCGCTGGTGTCTGACTCATAGCCGATGTTGCAGATACAGCGATAGCTTCCTCTCAGGTTCTCACACATGCCGTTCTGACAGATGTCTGGGTCCAGAGCACACTCATTGATATCTAGTGGAGAGAAATATCAATGTGATATTTAATTTCCTTTGAAATAAACAGTTATCATAACAATACTACAATGAACACAACTATTAGCATTTCGGCTACTACTGCAACTACGACTACTACTACTACTACTACCACTACTACTACTACTACTACTACTACTACTACTACTACTACTACTACTACTACTACTACTACTACTACTACTATGGCTACTGCTATAACTAATGCAATTCATAATAGTGCTAACAATAATAATACTATTCAGTAAACATGATAACATATTCATATTGATATATTCCTGGAATCTTTCTTACCTCTGCCATCAGCAGTGATGCCAATCCCACTGCTGCACACAGCCTGGAATTCAGCTAGAGAGATAACAACATAAAACAGAAATTAAAACCAAAATCAAATCAAATCTGAACAACAAGGTGTTCTCCATGCATGTCAGCTGAGGTTCAAAGCCACCTCCGTGACCTCCATGGTGGTCTTACAGGAAATCCGAACACTAAAACAACGTATTTTAGATGAAAGGGGATGGGTCACATAGTAGTGCAACGGATAGATCCTGGTCCAAATCTTGAGGTAGGTTACAATGTCAATATGAACTCAAATTGCCCTCTATGGGTTTAATGAGGATGATGGTATTCTTTGCATTAATCCCCATGGGAAAATTCATTGTCTGCATTTAACCAATCCTATGCTAGGCGCTAGGAGCAGTGGGTTGCCTGCCTCGCAGGGCGGGGCCCAGGGAACCAACTCCAGGTCTAGTGCCCTAGCCTTGGTTTTGGGCAGCGCAGGAGTTCAACACGTGCTACTGCATGAGTTTCCTGTTGTTGGCCGTTTGGTTTACCAGGCCCCCCTCCCACAAATCTGATTGCAGCAAGTGGGAGTGGCTTGTGCAAGAAAGTGAAAGCCTGAACAGCAACATAGCTCCATCCCTAAAAAAACAAGTGTCCAGCAAAGGTCGGCGAGAACGCATTTACAAATTTGATGGTGGGTGGGGACTAGCTCAAGCAGGGAAGGGGGGGTCTGTGTCTCCCTAAGGTGTGTCCCTCCTTATACCTGAGGTCCTGGCGGGGCAGGGGTGGCATGGCTCTCCGAAGCCGTGTTCTGGGTTGGCGCAGCAGCACTCCGACTTGGTCACGGCCCCAGGGAACGGCCGGGAGCAGGTGCCCATCTTGATGGCGCCGTAGCAGGTGGTCCTCATGTGTGTGTCCACGCACACGCGGCCGTCCACGCCAATGGCCAGGCCCGGCGGGCACTCGCAGCGGAAGGAGCCTTCGCCATTGATACAGCGGCCGTTCATGCAGATCCCGGGGGTCTGGCACTCGTCGATGTCTGGGGGAGTGGCGGGGGAACCGCAGAAGTGTTAAAGCTGACCTGTGTCACTTTTCTATTGTGGCTATTTGTTTATATCTATAACTGTAGCTACGACTCAAGCCACTAGAGGCTACTAATGTGAAGACGTACATGGTGCAGGTTTAAAGCCGTTATTTAAATTGTATGAATATGAAAACCTACTTGATTGGTTTCTATCACTGTTCATTTGAGTTCTCTTTTATACAATAATAAAATAGGGAACGTTTTTTTTTTTAAAGCACAGGAATAATTATAAAACTATACAAAAATGGCTTCACCAATTACTCCTGAGTGGTCATTATAGTAACTATTTGTATGTATTGTGTAAAACCCTTTTACCACTACTCATCAGTTATCTGAATACAGTATAATGCTATCATTGTCATCATGTACCTGTGCAGTAGCGTCCGTTGGGAGCCAGCGCAAAGCCAGGTTTGCAGATACATTTGAAGCTTCCGTCCTCGTTGATACACATCCCGTTCAGGCACATGTTGGTGGTGGCACACTCGTCATGGTCTAGAGAGGAAGGGAACAAGACCAGCGTTAACACTGCATGCCCTGCCTACACACAAACACACCTGTATCCTCCTCTGCTCTCTCACACCCACACATGCGCACACACACACACACACACAGATGCAGACGAAAACACACACATACACACACGCACGCAGAAGCAGATGCACATACACACACACACAGGCATCGATTAAACTGCCAAAAATACAAAAATAAATTATTTGGATGGTTTAGTGGGATGGTGATCGTGGGTCTCTGTCTCTAGGAGTGTAAACAGAGGTCTCACCGATGCAGTTCTTCAGGTCAGTGGTGAGCTCGAAGCCAGCGTTGCAGATACACTGGAAACTTCCATCCGTGTTGACGCAGCGTCCATTGCGACACATCACCCCGTTCACCATGCACTCATCGATGTCTGAGATGAGAAGAGGGAGAAGGTGTGAAAAGTCATTCAATCTCTTCTCCTTACTGCTGTCAGTAGGGTGTAGAGAGTACCATGAAATACCACAGCACAAGTTGACGTTCATGAGGTGAATTAAACCGGCACATACCAATGCAGGTCTGCTTGGTGGCCGTTCCGTGGTAGCCCTCGTGGCATTTGCAGTGGTATGACCCGGGTGTGTTGACACAGTCTCCCTTGATGCAGGGGTTGCTCACACACTCATCAGCGTCTACGGAGAGAAGAAACACAGGGATGATGTATGAAGACGTATTGGAGATTTTATAATATATACGTTTAATTGATTATTGATCTCAATTGAACATATATAACCATGTTTAACTTGTTTACCATGAATTGACTTCATACTTGTGCAAGTTGTACTTCATCCAATACATGCAACAGAAAACCTTTGTCTTGGTTTAAGTTCCCCACATGAACAACAGATGGCAGTGCAGTACACGTAATTAAGACACCTGCATTGGATAGGTTCTACATATGTGTTTCTTATTTTTGCATGTGCATGCGTATGTCTTACCGATGCACTCGCCGCGCACGTCCTGCCTGTAGCCTATGTTACACTCGCAGCGGTAGCTGGCCGGTGTCAGCATGCAGCGTCCATTCAGACACAAGTTGGTGAAATGTTTACAGACGTCAATGGTATCATTCTGCGTGACTGTGCCTGAGGAAAGCAGAAACAAATATGTTAATATTATTGAAATTAAAAATATATTTTGAAATTTGTCTATTGCATTTTGATATTCATACACATATTATACACATATTTGTGCATTGGTAGGAATTAATTCCTCAATTCATATATTTTTTAAATTAATGTATTAAAAAAAGTATTACAAAATAACATAAAAAACTGCAGTTGAACATTGAACATCTCCTCAGCTAATTCAGCCTCCCTCATGAGAATCCCTCACCAATATTGTGCAGGGTCAGGAGTCCCCCGCCGTTGCCTCCGAAACCACCTCCGCCATTACCGCCAAATCCTCCTCCGTTCCCGCCAAAACCTCCTCCGTTCCCGCCAAAACCGCCTCCGTTCCCTCCGATTCCTCCTCCGCCTCCTGCTCCGCCGTTGCTGCCGCCACCGCCAATGCCGCCTCCGTTACCATTGGGGTACTTGTAGCCGTAGTTGTAGTTGGGGAATTGTCCATTGGGGTAGCCGTTGGGGAGGCCGTGGCCCTGGTAGGGGATGCCGGCGATGCACAGGCGTCTGAACTCGTCTACGGAGAGTTCAGAGTTCAAACGGACAGAAACATAAAAACTAAAAATCAGGCCTCTGGGGAATATGCTGGTGGAAGTGAAGAAGTGACAGCTACACAAAATATGATTTTTCTTTTGTTTAGATGTCAACAAGTGGAATAATCTGTATATCGGCTGATCATGATGTATCAGGGAAGGAATTAGACACACACACACAGTGTAGTAAGGCACAGAGGGGAATGCTACATCTGCATGCAGCAGAGCGTGCGCCAGCTTGACGGCTGAGCCCAGGGTCACGAGGTTCACACAAGTCTCTCAGATGACATCAGTTGGACAACGATGTCATGCTAATCAGTTGCAGCAGCAGCTCCGCTCTGCCTGTTCACAAAGATCATCGCGTGCATGCATACAGATATACAAGACACACACACACACAAACACTCATTTCAAGGTCTACATTGAAAGAGGATGGAAACCAAAACACAGATCCATGCCAATAATGAATCCTTGCAATTTATGTTGAGTCAGACATTTATGAGTCATTTGTCTGACTCAAGAACTAACTTAAGAATCCCTGTGTGGAATGAGACTTGTGGGTTTTTGTCTGTGTGTGCGCGTGTGTTTATGCGCATATTTGTGTGTGTGTGTGTGTGTGATTGTGCGTGTTTATACGTATCTGTGCATATGTGCATGTGTGTGTCTGTGTGAACGTGTTTATGTGTGCGTGTGTGTATGTGTGTATGGTGGACACACTCACCAGAGCCTCTGACAGGGCACATCTCGGGGATCTGACCCAAGGCCCAGCAGCGACCGTTGTCACAGCAACACTGCATCTTGGTGTACTGGCCGTTCTGCTCGGTGGCACAGCGGCCATTAGCCAGTGCAGAGAAACAGGTTCCAAGACGCTGGTCTGGAGAGAGAGAGAGAGAGAGAGAGAGAGAGAGAGAGAGAGAGAGAGAGAGAGAGAGAGAGAGAGAGAGAGAGAGAGAGAGAGAGAGAGAGAGAGAGAGAGAGAGAGAGAGATGACTGAGTTAAAGTTTTTGCATTTATGTTTTTATCTGAAAATGTTGAGCGGATTACCATGGACAGTTCATTGTGTTGAAAATCCTTGACCATAAAAATGAACCTCAATTCCATTGAAATGAACGACACCCACGTGAATGCATGGGAGTCGTAACTGAGTCATTAGGAAAGGGCTACAGGTACACCCCCGTCCTCCCACAGAGGTCAGAGGTGTGACCAGTCCTTCCCATGGAAGCTGGGGAAGAAAACAACTTCATAGGCTGGGAACGGGGTAGAGGGAGCCAAGGTTCCCAGAATGCCTCAGCAACTGGAGGCCCGCAATGTGGGCTCATATTTGTTACAGTCTCCCAGGTCAGGGGTCAGGGGTGCAAGGTAGGAGAGGCTAAAGAACGTGTGTAAGGGTTGAAACATGTGTATTCGTGTGTGTGTGTGTGCGCACTCATGCGTGTATCTGTGCGGGTATGTGTGTGTCCGTGCATGCGTGTGCGCGTGAGTTTAACGCCCATAAGACGGGGCTGAAACGAACGAGGAGGAATGTGTGCAACATGTGTTGTTTGAGAAAGTAAACAAATGGGTGAGAGAGAGTGTTTTGGACAATAATTCAGATAAACATGGAGACGGGGCATGGGGTAATCTGGGGGGGATCTGGGGGGGGTATATGGGGGAGGGAGAAACGAAAGGAGGAATTGGGCGGGGGTTTAGGGGGGGTTGCACGTCGATTAACAGTGCTAATGAGGCAGGAGTCTGGAATTTACCAGTTCCATGTGGAGCAATCCTCGCCAATTAAGTACGACATGAGAGGCTGCGCTCCGTCTGGAAACCACAGACATACACACTAGTACATACACACAGTACACACACATGCACACTACACACTAGTACATACACATAGTACAAACACATAGATACACACTACACACAAATACATACACACAGTACACACACATGCACACTACACACTAGTACATACACATAGTACAAACACATAGATACACACTACACACAAATACATACACACAGTACACACACATGCACACGACACACTAGTACATACACATAGTACAAACACATAGATACACACTACACACAAATACATACACACAGTACACACACATGCACACGACACACTAGTACATACACATAGTACAAACACATAGATACACACTACACACAAATACATACACACAGTACACACTGATACATACACACTGCACACTAATACATACACACACATATACACACTTCCGACAAATATTTACAAACAGCACCTACATTACATGCATGTCCATATAAATACACAGATATGTGCACTGTGCATACAACCACCATGGATGAAGAAGATGCTGCACATATAATTGAATAGCCAAATTAGGGATTATACACATCCGACAGATATCCAAAGTGATATATTACTGTTACTATTTATACATTTGCCCGTTGATTTGATATGACATGTGTTACGACTGTCAGGCTTTTACCTGAGAGACATAGAGTGTAAGCAAATAAGCAAAAGGAGAATGTGATGGAGACAAGTCGGGGGTGTGGGGTGGGGGTGAATAAGGAGTGTGTGTGAAGGGGGAGTAACCGGGGGAGGTGGGTGGGTGGGTGGGGGGTTATGGGGTACGATGATGACTAAAATTGGATCCAGGCCTTAGTGTTACACAAGCACATGCTTTCATTGGCTTGTTTTCTTACAGACTGACTGACTGGCTGGCTGGCTGGCTTGACGGGGGCTTTCTCAGACTTCCACCGTGGGACAGGGCATTAGGGCTCTGATTACCTACAGCCCACACCCACCCACCCACTAAAAGCTCCCACTGGCCTGCCTCAAACCACCTCGCCCATCATACCACCACCCATACTCACCCTCCCGTAACCACCAGAAAATCCCCAGTGCATCAGCCTCACCCCGGCCCTAACCGTCTTATTGATTTGTGAACTTAATAATTAACTGCAGGAAGGGTAAAAGTCCCAATGCAAACCTATACATGACCTATAACCTAAATCCTAAAACATTTGCCTTTTGTCTCCACAATCCTATTAATCCAACCTAAGACTAGACATACATTTAATCTAGACCATGAACACATCAGCTGGTGTATTCAGGCCTGGACTGGAATCAAACAGTTGAACTGAATGCCTCTAGTTGTAACCTCTTTGACCTCAGGTTGCTACAGTTGAACGTGGGCCTCGGAGTCTGGTGTTTAATGGCCTCCAGAAGGCATGTGAAGAAGGATGTACCGTGGAAGATTAATACAGGATTCTGAGAATGGAAAGAGAGAGGAAGGGGGCTGTGTTGCCATGTTTAAAGCTGACATGATGAATGATAAAGGGAGGAGAGGGTCTAGGAACAGAAGCAGGACTGCTCAAGATGGAGGGTGAATTGGCAGAGGAAGAGAGGGCTGAGAGACAAAAGGAAAAAAGGGAGGGAGTGAGGATTGAACCCATGTATGAACAGGTGTGTGTGTGTGTGTGTGTGTGTGTGTGTGTGTGTGTGTGTATGTATGTGTGTGTGTGTGTGTGTGTGTGTGTGTGTGTGTGTGTGTAGTGACGAACTAGAAAACCCAGGAAGCGTACATTTGGCAACAAGAGGCAGCATGAAAGGACGTTGGATAGAAGAACAAGCAATAGATAAATTGACGGCAGGGTTAGGTATCTGGGGGTGGTATTAGTCCACTAGGTGTGCTGTGATTGAGATGGAAAAACATGCCAACACAGACCCAGACACAAAAGATACAGCAGACAGCCAGACAGCCAGACAGCCAGACAGCTAGATAGCCAGCAAGCTGTCCAACACGCTCATTTTCCATTCTTAACCTGTGACCCCACCCACCTTCCCACCTCCTCTCTCTTTCTCTCTCTCTCTCTCTCTCTCTCTCTCTCTCTCTCTCTCTCTCTCTCTCTCTCTCTCTCCCTCTCTTTATCGCTCTCTCTCTTTCTGTCTCTTTCTCTTTCTCTTACTCTCTCTCTTTCTCTCTCTTTCTCTTCCTATCTCTCTCACACACACTCTCTCTTTCTCTCATCGCTGCAGTAGTTTGGAGAAACAAACACATACACCAAATGCTTTAAATCGGTCAAGTCTTAAGTTCCAATTGTCTTCCATCATTTCCTCTCCATTTCATTTGGACTATCTTTCTCTCTCTCTCTCTCTTTCACACACACTTGTTCCCTTCCTCTTCTTCTCTGTTCTGTCCTGTTGTCTAATTCCTGTCATTTCCTCTACTCAGTGGTGCAGATCCTCTCTCTCTCTCTCTCTCTCTCTCTCTCTCTCTCTCTCTCTCTCTCTCTCTTTCTCTCTCTCTCTCTCTCTCTCTCTCTCTCTCTCTCTCTCTCTCTCTCTCTCTCTCTCTCTCTCTCTCTCTCTCTCTCTCTCTCTCTCTCTCTCTCTCTCTCTCTCTCTCTTAGAAGTCATATTGGTTCAACATCTCTGTGGTGAGCCAGGCCTTCCTTTTTAGTGTTTTTTTTCATTCTCCTCTGTTCTGCCATGAGTGGAACCAGATGACCGGTACCTAGGCCACGTGACAGAGAGGACTCAGCCCGTCCAAACTGTCTGTGAGATCATGTTTCACCTCTTGTTTGCATGCATGCAGATGGGGGATTTGAGTCGCTTTGTGTGAACCAGACCCATTGTCCTCTTGGGCAACGAACCCATTTCCAAAGAATTTATTCTAAATCAATAGACCAGTATGTTTTTTTTTTTACATATCTATAAATATAAATAAATAAAAAATATCTATCTATCTATATATATATATATATATATATATATATATATGTGAAAAACTAGACCACTTTGCCATTGGTCGACTGGATTGTAGATTTTGTTTCTCGCTACAAATGGGAATTCCTGCCCAGAATCTGTCTCTGATACGTTTAGAAGGTAGCAGGTACCCTCCATTTTTGGGGGTTAAGGCTTGAAATTAGACGTTAATACCTGGTGGAGAATCACCATGCCAGAGCTGCTGCTGCAAACCCGTGAGAGGGAGGTGGGTGAGGGTGTCTGGGTGTACTGGAAGAATACATTAACACCTGGTAGTGATTTACTGTGAACCTGACCCATCGCGGTGATGGAGTGTTTGTAGCTGTGGGTGTGTATGTCTGTGGGGTATATATGTATCTGTGAGGACTTTTGTATTTTGCATGTATGTGTGTTCACAGATGTTTTTTGTTTCTGCGTGTCATTTTACAGATATAGATAACCATCGTCAAGACCGACTAGCATGTGTGTGTGTGTGTGTGTGTGTGTGTGTGTGTGTGTGTGTGTGAGTGTGTGTGTCTGTGCAAACATGTTAGTGTATTCCTGTGTTACTCACCCACACATCTGGCGCCGTCGGTGCTGGTGACAAAGCCTCTGGGACAGGTGCAGACGTAGCTACCCGCCGTGTTGGTGCACTCCCCTCCGTCACACACACCTGAGATAGTGCTGCACTCATCCACATCTGAGAATAGTAAAAAAAAAACACACCCACATTTAAATTCTCAAATTATCTCTCATCCTATGACAATAAAGCACAGGGCATCTCTCGATCGTCCCCCCGCTGTGAAACCCTCCACATTCACATTTCAAGTGTATTATGCACGCTGCACTACGTTGAACAGTCGTCAGCCATCCTTGATAGACCACATGGCCCCTACCGCGAGAGACAGCGCCGTGTTGTGCAGTTCCACTAAGCCTCCACAGGGGATGCTGTCGTACATTGGTACAATTACATGAAACCATCACAAGCCATGGAGAGCGGTGTGCTAACCGCTATGCAGCCCAGGGTGTGCAACATGGATATAATGGTCTCCGCGGGGGCCTGACTGCGGCCGCTGGCACACCATCGCCCTGCGCTGCTGCACTTTATTATAAGTCCCTTTATTCGGCAAGAGAGACCCGAATCATGATGGGTTTGGGTGGTGGCGGGTGGTGAATTCCCAGAAGGTATCGGAAGGTATTTTTACAATGTGTTGGGGCTTATTTATACCCATACGTAATTATTGTTAGATTATGGGGCACAAGCACAGTAGTACAGAGTGTGGCTGCAGTGTGTGTGTGTGTGTGTGTGTGTGTGTGTGTGTCTGTGTGTGTCTGTGTGTGTCTGTGTGTGTCTGTATGTGTAAGTGGTTCTTACTGTGGTGTGAATGTGTGCATATAATCAGACTGGGGATAGTTTTGTGGTGTGTCAGGAGGGTGTTTCTTTAGAGGGAAAGGAATCCATTAATATTAGTATAGGTGTGTGTGTTTGTGAAACCTGGTGTGTGTGTATGTGTGTGTTTGTGTCTGTGCATGCATGCCTGTATGTGTGTATGCATGCCTATATGTGTGTGTGTGTGTGTGTGCATGTGTGTGTGCATGTGTGTGTGCATGGGTGTGTGTGTGTGTGTGTGTGTGTGTGCTTGGAGCTGTGGGAAGCTTAGGGTCCCTCCTGCTGAGTGCTGTCTGAGGGCAGTGGCAGATGGCCAGGGCGGGCCTGTAAAACTCCCAGCCAGATGAAACATGAGGCAGCAGCTGCGACAGCAGGCCAGACATTACATGCCACAACAACACAGGTAGACACTTTATGTCTATCAGCTGCATAAATGACCACTTCACCACCTCCAATAGGACTCTGAGTATGTCTGTCTGTCCTTGAACACCGAAATCGGGAGAAAGAATGGATGGATGGATGGAAAGTGTCTATGTGTGTGTGTTTGTATAGCGTGTGTGTATATGGGTATTTAGTGGGAATTATGTGTAAAACTGGAAAACAGTCCGTAGTGTTGGAGTGTTAGTGAGTGATTATGTGTGAGTTTGAGAGTATGTGTGCGTGTGTTTGAATAATCCTGCCTGCATCCGTGTCTGGGGTGGGTATTCTGAAACGTGTGAAAGTGTCTAGGTGTGTGATATTAGTGAGTGTGTGTTGTTTCCGCGAGGATGGGGTGGTCCATCTGTGTGTGTAATGAAACAGTCTTCTGAATGCAGTAAGTGTCTGTTTGTTGGCCGTTAACAGCTGCTGTTGACCCAGAAGACTGTATTTATGGAAGCAGAATGGAGGGCGCAAAAGGGAGAGAGAGTGTGTGTGTGTGTGTGTGTGTGTGTGTGTGTGTGTATGTATGTGTGTGCATGTTTGTGTGTGTGCGTGTGTGTGTGTGTGTGTGTGTGTGTGTGTGTGTGCGCGTGTGTGTGTGTGTGTGTGTGTGTGTGTGTGTGTGTGTGTGTGTGTGTGTGTGTGTGTGTGTGTGTGTGTGTGAGTGTGTGTGTGTGTGTGTGTGTGTATTTGTGAGTGAGTGAAAAACAGAGGAAGAAAAAGAGAGAGATCATAAAAGTGTGACGTGAACTAAAGGGAAGCTGGGGAAACCAGGTGGTTTTCCCTAAAAATGATCAGCCCAACATTTCACAGCTTAAATTGCAATCTATCCTCCCCACTGCAGAGACAAAGCCCCGGTTATCCCTCTGGAATCAGCCCTCTGGCAGGGTGTTTAATGTGTTTCTGCTTCAACTGGGATGGCATCACCACTTAAGTCTTTCCCAAAGCACCCAGTGTGGTGTGCTGTGTCTGAGCATCTCTATAATATATATTATATATATATATATATTATCATAAATCATAATAACAGTTGCTATGTTTTTGTTTTTGTAAGTTGTTAACCTAATTACATTTCACTTGAATGAGCTCTGGGGTCGACTGCGAAAAGTATAAAGGATTTTGGGGAAAATAACATCTATAATAACTTCATCTCATATGTTTCATAATTGTGTTTGTTATTCTGTATATGTGTGTTCCCAGTTTAAATAAATGGAAGAACAAACACGGAATGTGTGGGAATATTTGTGTGTCTCATGAACATTTGTTTTACCCATCCCTGCTCCCCCTTGCTGAGCCCTTGGTTCCGTTTCCACGCCATCACCGCTGGGGCGTTGCTGAACGCAACACCCCCGCCGGCACCCCCGCACCTAAAACCACCGGAGGTCTGCCGCTCGCCCGGCCAGGTCTTGTTCGCCGCTTACTGACACATGGCGCTCGCCCAAAACCATGACAGAGCGCCAGGACTCTGGCAAAATTCAACGTGAGGTCATCTCTCATCTCTCTTTCAGTGTTCTCCTTGGCTCGTTCCGCCATTAATGATTCCTTGTGAATATCATGCCATGGCTGCAGCGGGGAAGTTGGTGTTCGTTTCTGAACACTGAGCTGGCCTTTATATGGAGTGAGTTGGAAGAGCACGATACACGTGCTAGAGATGCAGTTAGAGATGCAGGTGAAAAAGATGGTGTGAATCTATCATTTTTCAAGACGCTCCTGACAAGCTCAGCCTTGGTCTTGTTCGGTATAATTTTATACATCGTGTTATTTGACTGGGGGAGGGTGGGCTCCGGTCCAAGAGCCACAACCCTCATCTGTCTAACTATTCAGCTGTTTAAAGAACAAGCTTAAATTCCACCCACTCTACATGTAGTAATGGGGGACCCACGCGGAAGTTGCATGTGAGTGTGCATGCACGGGTGAGTACGTGTGTGTCCAAATTGTGCTAAACGCTGGTAAACGGGAACCCCCACAATCATAACCACATCATTAGCCCCAACAACCTGTAATCCCCTTTTCATTTATATTTAATCTACACTCCAGTTAATTGGTTTAATTGTGGAAAAATATACCCGCATGTATTCTGCAACTTGTAAACTCGATGGTTCTATATTGCTCTGTTACCCGACGAATGCACTTTTCAGTTAAGCGTTTGTGAATTATATAAGCATCATGTTATTAAAATATTACTATCTATTATTATCTATGATATGGATTTAATTCATCATATCTCATACAAAAACAGGGCTCTATGCTAAACAAGAGGCTTGTTATGTGCCTTAAGGCTAGCGCAATGGCAACTGGATCTCAGTTGTTATTCTTATAACATTTTATAATATACGTTCATTATATGAGTTATAACATACGTCTAAATGCCTCCAAATTTACATTTGAATTTCAACTTCATTGTCCCACCAGTCCCCCCTTTAGATGGCAGCCAGGTTCACAGAAGGCCACAAAAAACCAAAGCAAGAATAGAAGGAACAACAGCCGCATCATCATCATCATCATTATCATCATCATCATCATCATCATCATCATCATCATCATCATCATCAACAGCAGCAGCAGCAGCGGCCTAAGAGGCAGTGCCCACACTCACCTTCACACTTGTGGCTGGTCTCGCTCTGCCGGTGGCCAGCGGGACACTTGCACTCGTAGGACCCCACGGTGTTGATGCAGGTCCCACCTGCACACAGGCCCGGCACCGCCTGACACTCGTCCACATCTGGCCGGGGGGAGACGGGGTAGAGGAGGACATGAAAGGAACCAGGGGAGAGACTCAGGGTTTATCAGTTGAATCACTTATTTGGAATCATACCAGCATGTCAACCGACACAACACGCAATTTTGTGTTTTATTCTTTTACCACAATTGAACGCCAAACAACACACGTACAATAATAATGTAATAATCATGGGAGTGTAATTCATCACAAAACGTACACTTGTCCCAAACAACTCCTCTATTGTTCGCCGAGGATTGAATTAACCCATGAATCCAATTGGAGGCGAGAGGGGAAAAAACAGGGAATGACTTGGCAGTCGTAGTGAGCTCCTCGCACACTGAGTTCCACACACACACACATACACACACACACACACACAGGACAAGCTACAGCTCTTGTTTAAAGGAAGCGGCTCTATATTTATTCACATATTACCGGCGCTTAGCGTGACGTTCTGCGTTAGGCATGTGTCTGTGGGTGGGTTCTGGACTCGTCAATGTGAGCGGGAATAACTGTGATCAAGTCTAATTGCCACACATGTAGAAATGTGAACATGCGCACGCAGACACCCACACACACACACACACACACACACACGCATGCATGCACAGTGGGCTGACATTAATCACCTCTGTGCCAGTGCCAGTAAGCAGGAAGCTTGCCTGGATTTAAGATGTGAAGTCAAGGCCAATCCAATACGCACACACACACACACACACACACACAA